>OY992877.1:134421621-134441621 GCA_963921405.1 Cepaea hortensis
CCAGGAAAAGAATATTGACATTTTATATGGAACCTGTGTGTGTCGAATCTGAAAATGTGAACACAGGAAATTAGGAATTGCTTGGAAGCACCGGAGATTTGGTATTTAAAATAATGTTTAGAACACATTGCACCGCCAGAGTAATTAACAACGAATGTCTGAAAAGTCTAGTAAAGGTAGAAAATTGTATACAACTGTAAGAGAGAGAGAGAGAGAGAGAGAGAGAGAGAGAGAGAGAGAGAGAGAGAGAGAGAGAGAGAGAGAGAGACAAATAATGAGAAGTTAATTAGGAGTCACGCAATGAGAAGAGAGGCATTGTAGATAGATCAGTGGTAGAAGAGGCAGACAGAGAGAAGTGATACTGAATGGCCTAATACGGTGACATGGAGGAATATCATCAATAGAATTTATCAACGACAAGCATCTAAATCTGTGGAGATACATGAACGCCTACACCATTTTACAGGGAACATGATGATGATGAATATTACTTGCCTTCTGACTAGTTTAACTGACAAGACTGAACGTATACCGAGCTTGAAAACCAAAAATACAGCACGACAGCAACTCAATGATTATTTATTTATGTAAATCAATTTCAGTGTTCATCCCTTCGTTAGTTCACGTTTTCTTTCTGTTGTTTCAGAATCTCTCTCCTCCTCCCTCTCTTATCTCTGCCATTCCAGTACTTCTTTGTCTTCAGGGCGTACGTAATGAAGGTTGGCGGTCTCTAGATGATCTCTTACGTTGTTTTTGTCTTTTAAAAGGTTGCCTTGTTGAGGGCAGTTTCATTAGACACCATTAGCCGCCATTCGATTTCAAAACTATTCGCAAAACATGCTCTCTAGTCTCCTTGTGCTCAGAAATTGTCATGGTATGTTTTTTGCGCCTTCAAAAATGTACAGTGCTATGATTTTGTGAATCGTTATATTTTAAAATGCATTTTTTCTACTCTTCTGTCGGCTGGTGAAGCAAGTGCTATTGGCCTTTTAGCGAAGTTCATCTCTAGTAGCTGATGATGCTTCGTCTTGTGCTTGCGAAAAGGCCTATTTGTTGCTTAGAACATGTACACAACAAAAGTCTAGAAGCTAGTCGGTTACGATTTTTGATATTCTTAATTCGTATGCAGTACTTTTAACATAAATTCAAAATTCAGATGGAGTAAAGAATAGACGAACAGGTATTCAATAACAAATACAAAATCCCTTCCCTAATTTATCATGTGAAGGTGTAGGAGGCATCTCTGTTTCTCTTCTCCGTGTGTTTTGAAATCTTTCTATATTTATTTCGCCATGTAGATTTAATACAAAGGTGTTTCTAGTTATTATATTTTCATGTGTTCTGTATGTTTGTACTATCCAGTGCCGGCGGGGTAATACAAATGGGTGGCAAGATGCTTCTAATGTTTTCTATGAATAATTTCACTTATCACATTGTCATTCTTTATGTGAATTATTTCATAAACACCATGGATACATTTATTAATGGTCACTGTGGTGTAATAGTTAGGACGTTACGCAGACAATGGCATGGGTGCTCCCAGACAACGGTTCCATGCCAGCTCTCGTCGCACGCTATAAAAGGGAAAAAAACTGGCTATTTACTCGTATGTCTCAGTGCACTCAGGTTTGCAAATATGCAGTGGTGCTAGCACTTCACACACCCACACTAGATTCCTGCCACAGGACTTTTGTATGTGACATACATGTCACTGTGAAAACTAAACGGTTTAGCTCCGCGACTTTGATAACTGCATACATACAGTTTTATGAACATCCTAAGATAAGTTTTTGTCTCAACTTTGACATTAAAAATAGTAACACATTTTAAGGTTTAGGTTATCCGGTGGCACAGATATATGATATGCTTTTGTCTGTTTGGTGAATATATTCTAAAAAATTACAGAACAAATGTATAATTTGTTTGATCTAGTCACCAATACGCTCAATGCAAGTCCTCCAGTGCCGATAAAGTGCTTGGATTTCTGTAGAAAATAATTCTCTTGGTCGCGTCTGTAACAACTCTGAGGTCACTGCTCGGTGTGCCTGGCTTGGTCGTGAACAGTCTGTCACAGACGTCACGCCGTTTTTAAACTTCCTACTCCACTCATACACTTGCTGGACTGACAGGCATGCATCGCTATACTGGACCTTTATTCGCCGATAAATTTCTTTAGGTTCAACCCTTCACTGATCAAAAAAAACAGATAACAGAACGCTGCCCTTCTTTGGTGCATGTCAAAGTGGGGCGGCCATCTTTAAACTATCCTTATGACGCTACCGTGTTCGTCTGCAACGTGATGTCACGTGCTAAACATTCTTGACATCCTTAACAGGTTACAAGACAATAACATGGTGATGGTAATTTCTATCACACCTTTAAGATTTTTAATTTGAAGACCCCTCGTTTAAAAATACGGATCTTTACCACTGGTCCTATGGATAAATTCTACTGAAGATGTTGCGCCATGCTATCGTCTTCGACCATTTCGCAGCATTTCTTTCAGTCTGCCTTGCTGCTTTCAGTGCTGATCTCTCGAGTAGTCACGGTGTTCTCCAACGCCTCTCTTCTCATTACACAATCAAAGACCACTGTCACTTTCTCTGTGGTTGTGTATAATAGGGGATACAGATGCGATGTGCCACGGACAGAAATCACAGTGACTAAGACTAATGTTCAATTACTCTTGAGGATTAATGGCCAACAGACACAAGTATGCCACACGAAGGGAGGATCAACCATAATCCACCTGTTTAACAGCCGCAGAGAACTGCAAACATTGTGCGCTGCGGGATTTCAAGAAAGTTACATTCTCCCACGATGATGGTGTAGGTTGGGGGTCGGCAGCATTTTTGTACTGTTGTGCCCACGTACTGTTGGAAAGTCACTCGGCGTGCCACAGTGCACCATATTTTTATATACAACTACTGGAATTAATTAATTTGAACTAGTATTAACATGGTTCCATTACATTAAGTAACTATTTTATACTTTGTAGTATATACTTTATACGTTAATATACATATAAACATTATGTTTTTACAAAGTTTAAGTTGCGAACACATATAATTCAAATTTTTAAAATAAAAATGTTAAGACAGAAAGTCCAATAGTTTGAAAAACAAACCAATTAAACCATTCAAACATAAAATACAGTATTATAGTAATATCAGTAATCATTGATTATTATTTATATGAAACATTACATATTCCTTGCTTTTTTTTTTTTTTTTTTTTAAGGGGGTAATTGTTCAAGATTATTTGGGGGGCTGCGTGGTCTCGAGGTATGGTGTCCGCCTCGAGTGCTGGGGGTCCCGGGTTCAAGCCCCGGTGATGACAAGGATTTTTTCTCGTGGACTTCTAGTAATAAAATTTCCCCTGGTCTCTGGGTAGTGAGATCGGACGTCCGTGTGTATTGTTGCGCACGTAAACAATCCTTTGGCAGTTGGAAATCGAAAAAGAGTAGCCTAACGGTGCTGCCCGGGCAAAATTTCGAGTTAAAAATCTATCCAAAGTATTTCAGGATCCTCGCCGGTGCTACGGAGTTCGTGCACTGAGCTGAGTTTCTCCAGACTCACGTTTGAGTTAGGAGGAGAACTGCCCAGGCAGTGCCGTCATGCTACTCTTTTTCGATTTCCAACTGCCAAGGGATTTTTTTACGTGCGTAACAATATACACGGGCGTCCGATCTCACTACCCAGAGACCAGGGACATTTTTATTACTAAAAGTCCCCGTGAAAAATCCCGGTCCTTACCGGGGCTTGAACCCGGGTCTCCAGCATTCCAGGCAGACACCATACCTCGAGACCACTCAGCCTCAACACCCTCCCCCTCCCTTTGAAAAATACGAGAGTGGTGTTAAGATTCCTTAAAATTGGCCACATGTACGGGGAGTCGCTATCCACCATAAGTTCCATTGTAGCGAAAAAGGAAGAAATACAGGAGGCTAATGTAGTGATAGGCGTGAATGTGCTAACGAAACAGAGATCACAAACGATATAAGATGTCGAACAGTTATGATTAATTTGGATAACAAAAAAACAGTTAGATGGCGATTCTGTTTCAGAGGTAATCATATGTAAACAGGCCAGATTGTTGTATGCCAGAAAATCTCAGAAAATGCCTGGGGTGCGTGCTAGTGTGCTTAGTGATATTAAGGCCAGCAGAGGATAGTTTGAAAAACTCAAGAGGCACCCTGGCATGCAAAAGACAAGAAGACCAAGAAGGAGACTGACCTCAGATAATGCCACAATACCTAACGTCCTTAAGGGGGGGGGGGGGGGAGAATGGGGAGGGGGGGGGGGTTTCCCCTTCCAGACAATAATATCTGCACCTCTCTGTCCCCTCCTCGCCTTCTTCCATACACCAAGAAGAGTCTTTAGGAAGGTAAGTGCCATGTTAAATGTTCATTTATTCCTTACATTAGTCTTTTATATTAATTTTATATTCGTTTCTTTTTGTTTTAGTCTTAAACACTATATTAATTAATTCTCTATACAATGTGTTTTTGGTATGTATTTTAGAGTGTCTAGAACGAAATATTTGAATTTACATTGATTCGTATTTGAAAGAAAAAAAATTACCTCTTTTCGTCGGTTTCGGAATTCGCCGATTGTTTTCGGACGGATTATCGACGGAAACCGAGGTTTCTCTGTATTTTATGAATGGCCGTGTTTCTTAACTATCAGTATGGAACTGGGTAATCAGTTTCCCTGATTCTACAAATCGTTCAAGAGTAATAAAGTCGAAGATACTGAACTTTAACAACAATAACACTAACATCACTACCAATAACAACAATCACAATGACACATATGTATACATACAAACACACAGACATATACACAAACATGTAAATTGATTTATTTGGTTGTTTCGGGATTTGAAATTTAAATATTTAGCACAACCTACTACTGGCAACGCTGATCGTATTCTGGTATGAACCTAAGGCCTATCCACGTCAATTAGGAAGCACTATACTCGAGTTTCGCTCTCGTTTGAGCTCGTCAGTAGTGCATATCCCTGACCGGATCCGGAAACAAGCCCCGGATCACTGGCGTGTGAAGCGGGTGTGTAACCACGCGGCACACGTTGGACACGGCTAAATTATCATAACAGAATACCACAACGTCACCCATCGTAGGCTATGCTCAAGATTGCCCAATTGCCGCGACTGACGTCCGTCAATCGATGTGGACCCGAACGACCAGGACTTCTCACTGGCAAGGAACATCAGGCTTCCTAAAATCCAGTGAGCAATAATCAAATTGATTTATTTGGTTGTTTCGGGATTTGAAATTTAAATATTGAACACAACCCACTACTGGCAACGCTGATCGCATTCTGGTATGAACCTACTATGGACAGTAGCAGTTATAATCATTCTCGTTGGCTTCAACAACTATACGTGTCTTCATTTAGAATAGAACTACTTTCCCTTAATTAATGGAGTCGCAGTGATGTAGTTGTTTGTTTGCGCGCTTGTCTGACAAGACATTGCTCTGGGTTCAATCCCTATTAGAGGCAGGGTCACTTTTCTCATCCACTACAACTCTTAGGTCGGCTCCTCCTTATAAAATTTGGTGTCAAATTTCAAAACTGTCTAGGATTTGTTTGAATAGGAGGAAGGACACTGTCCACCACACCTCATATGAGTTGCCGATAATATGTAAAGGGCTAACACTTCATACTCCATTGGCAGTATCTGCTAGAAGACTAATTTTACATCTACCTTATTGTCTTTTTACTTCGTTACAAACAATATTAATAGATTATGTGAAAATTCAAAACAATTATCTGAATAGGATAGCTGCTTCCAACATATTCTAACACAAAAAGCAAGACAATTTAAAAGACAACAAAATCATACAGCAAAATCAATTGACAGGTTATTAAAAAAATATTCCTTGATAATGATGAAAGACAGAGATAATACGCACAGATACTTGACAAATCTGCAGAGAGGGCTTCAGCAATTAACAGCTCCTTTTTAAACATGGAAGACATAAAATAAAGTGTCTACGTCGTTTAGTATGGAATGTTTATGTTATAATTTAAGCTGTTTATGGGTTGAGTTTAACTTGTTTACGCTAAACAGTTTGACATTATGGCAGCGAGGAACACCCGTATCAGAAATGATTGGAAACACGGGTGAAAGAAAACTGTGGACAAATAGGATCATGAACGCCACACGGCGTGGACTAAAAGACATAGATGGCGTGAATGTAAATGATAATTATTTGTTGTATAGTTAATATAGATAAGTAATTTTAAAGTTTGTTGCATGTCCTGTACAGGACGTCGCAAACAACCCCAGGAATGTTTGGCAGTTTGTGGTTATCTGGTCAAGTTTACATTCAGTAGCTTGTAATTGCTTTCTGGTCGACACTGGTTCACGCCATTGTTACAAATCAGCGCAAAACTTTCTGCTTTTAAATCTCCTGCCCGGTGTGCCGGATTGCATTTGTAACCCCTTGGCCGCAGAAGCCGACATGTAAGTTTACAGTTATACAAATTCCGTCGTGAAGAAAGTACAGCAGGACTCAACTGATTGTCAAATTCTATCCTTCTTATACGAAAGTTTCAGTCTTTTCATCTTCTTTACACTCGGAGAGCTCGGCCCACTAGGATCATGACTCCCAAGTTGGTTTTCTTCTGATGTGCATTGGCACCTTGTAAGTTAGCTTCAAGATATGTTTACCATGCTGATAGCAATCGTTCCACCATTGTGCTTAAGTTTGCAATTATACTGATTCTTTCTGGCTAATTTGCTTCAAATAGAATTTGTAATCAGCATATAGTGAATTATCTCGGAACAGTCATAACATCTGATGAGAGATGCCTTGAAGAGATTAGAACAAGAATCGCCATGGCGAAAGTAGCCTTTAGCAAGATGAAAAACATTCTGGCCAATAAAAAGATGTCAATTGAAACGAGAAAAGGAGTGTTGAGGAGATATATAGAGCCTGTTCTTTTGTATGGATGTGAAACTTGGACAATGTGCAGTCAAGCTGAAAAACATCTGATGGCTGTAGAAATGTGATTTCTGAGGAAAATGCAAAGAATACCATGGACAGATAGAAAAACCAATGACCAAGTACTATAGGAGACAAATGAAACTCGTAAATTGATTAGAGAAATTAGACGTAGACAGTCAAAAAATTTTGGACATGTTATGAGAAGAAATGGATTGGAGAACTTAGTGACAACTGGCAAGATCGAAGGGAACAGACCAAGAGGAAGACCGAGAGGAAAATACCTGGATAGCTTGGCCAAATGGCATGGACGAGACAGGAACACTGAGCTGATCCACGACTCTGGTGATCGAGTGAAATGGCGAGTCATGACCGCCCACGATTTTCGGCATGGCACATGATTGATTGATTTATATAGTAAATGTTGCGAATACCTTGAACGGCTAATGTAGTTAATAACTGTCTAAAAGAGGCAAATGGAAGTAGTGCATTATACAAAACTGTAAGCAATAGACTGGGTTCTTAAGTCACATAATGAGAAAAGAGGCGTTGGATAACATCGTGGCGGCTGCAGATAACAGCTATAGAGAGGGAGTGGCAGAATCAGACAGACAAAAATGTTTATTAACTGGTCTAAGACGATGGCAAGGAGACATGTCGTCAATATAATCAACCCAAAACTTAAAGGGACATGAACGCCTACAACCCTAGGCAAGGCACATCATAATGACAACGTATTAGTTGGTGGGTTTATAAAGGGTAAACTTCATTAATCACCGATACTTCTGCATGTGCTTCAGTCTCCTCCAATAGATAACCCAAGGAGAATCTCAACCTTAGTCAATGAATGACAATTTTCTACCCCTGGAGTCTTACTGGGTTTATGGTGCTGGCACCATGTTTTCATAGATCAATCAGCACTCAGTGGGTGATATGTCCAATTTCACCCTGACCACTTTTTCTTCTCCGAACATTTTCTGGCACACATTTTAGGCCCGGTTGACGCACCACAACAATGAGTAGATGACATTGTATGACTTATACAACAATCTTGAAGCTATGTATGCCTCATTTGTAGTTTACGTTGTTTAGACAAGATGAACACTGTGCAGGAAGCCAAAGACGATAGTAGTAACCTAGGAGGTATTGGATGAGGAAATATGGATCCAGATCCGTCTGGTGACGTCATATATGAAGAGTATAGCTCCGGATAGAAAGCGGAGTCAAAGCGGACCGTAAGTGACCTTTGATCTGCCAAGGGATGCAACTCATGAATAAATAAGCGAGTGTTCTTACACTATTACCTCTCTTTTTATGTTGCGAATTTTATATTTTTAAATTTAATATTGCTGAAAGTATTAGTTGCAGATATTTTACAAACATGTAACTATCATGATGATAGCATATCTACAAAAAATATTTCATATTACATAAGCTGTTAGGAAATATCAAAAGAAAAATAAAGGATTTGAGGCTTATGATATCACACATAGTAAATTATTTCATTTTCTGTTTATCCTTACAGAGGGTCTTCTCCATGACTATAATTTTGTGGTGATGGTTCGTAATTCTGTTCTTAGTGCTTATTGTATGACACAGAGTTGTGTTATATTAGTGAGAAATGCTGAATACATTTAGTGATGCCCACCCCTTAGGGGTGACAATATTTAGTGATGAAAAACAGTTAGTGAGAAATTATGAAAGCAGACATACCACTATTTTGTGGTAAACCGTTCGTTGCCATTCTTTCTTATACACAGCTCAATGACTTCGAGATTTCACTCCTTGTAAGCCACCTAATAGACTTGAGCTTTTTCTGTGTCTGTAAATTTTCAGTCTGGAGAAAGGACAAAGATGATATAACAAGGGACAGTAAAAATTACACACACTGAATTTGACACCACATAATTGACTTTTATATAGCTTTGACACATTTTGAAGAGATGGAGTATTTTGAGATCGTGTACATTAGTGATGTATATTCATTTAATACATTAGTGACCACAGAGCATGCCTCTAGATTCTCAAGTGTCAGCATATTTTTTTTTTTAAACTGGAGAGTGAGTGGGATAATGATCAATACTGAATGGTTGAATAAGCATGTTTCCACATACTGCACAGAAAGAGGACATAGTCGTAGACGCATATATGTTACACTACACTTAATGGAGACCTGATATATACACATACCTTTGTGCGTTCCAGATTCGCTGTGGTCCATGTGTCAATGAGGGACTGGTCGTCTTGATCAGAATATGTAGCTGGACAAAATCATAATACTTTTTAGTGGTCAGAGAAAGCATGCTTTAGTGACAAACAAGTTTCATAAACACACAACTGGAATGCATCACAGCTGCTACCCTAATGGGTTACAGCAGAGGACGCCTGAGAATACAGACAATCACCCGAAATGACACTATTCAGTGCCACCCATCAAGCGGTGTAGCGCCATTTCTCCCCCACGTCACCTGACGGCAAAAGTGAAGCTGAATCTGATGATTTATGATGATTTATATATATATATATATATATATATATATATATATATATATATATATATATATATATATATATATATATATATATGACCATCATTAGTATCTGTATTAGTATTCCTATACCGGGCGGCTATAACTAGCGGTGCATTCTTGTTAGTTGCCTCATGTAGCTTCTGAGATATACACTAGTAACAGCACTGTACCGACTTGACGACGTGTAACAAGACAATATAGCATACACACAGTGTTACTTACCACTGTGGTCTATTCGGTGAGGTTTTTTCGATAGGTCTTGTCGCCAACGTAGTGTCTTTAGCCCACCTTTGCCGTACTTTTTATACAGACTGTGCGGCTGATGCAACATAGAAAACATGTCTAAACATGTTCAAACAGGTTTACCGCGGTCAGTACGCTATGAGTCATCATCCGGTTTTCCCCACAGACATGTCTGAACACGTTCATGTACAATTCACCCCCGCAGACATAGCCCCGTGTTGTTGAGTCACCCAGGTGGTCACCCTCAGATCAGCCATCTATGAGTTCAATCTTTAGACTTTAATGAGACTTAACCTCCGGCTATTATCAAGTAACGGACGGGGGGAAGGACTAAAGACATAGATGGGGTCTGTTGTAAACTTGAACAGCGTAATTACGTCTAAAACAATATTCCTGGTGAACGCAAAAGAAGAGGAAGAAATACGTTGGCCACATGAAACGTCACGGTGGTATATAAAAACATCAAACGACTGGCAATGACAGGAAGGGTTCCAGGAAGACGAGTCAGGAGCCGACCACCCGGACCAATGGCACGGAACATTAGTGGGTGCGGGTGACTCTAGGCATTATAAATATAATAGGCAGAGAAACGGGTGTAGGATCTAGAGTACTGTAGCAGCCTCCTGCAGCAAAGAATTTGCCACATCTGATGAGAATGGCGATTATGATGAGGATATGTAAATATTTTCATTCTTTAAGCTTTTATTTTTAGATTTCAGAATTTATTTCAATATTTTTCCTCAATAAGAACTGACAACTAATTAGAAACTTTTCAAAACATTAAACAACGGGTTAGACAGGGTTGTTTATTATCATCAGTTGTATTAAATTTGTACAGTGAAATAATAATGCGATCTATACAATAACATTTAGACATCTACAAATGAGGCATACATAGCTTCGAAGGCCAGAGTGGAGTGGCATTTTGTTTAGATAAAACAACTGCAAAAGTTTTACTGGGATATAACCCAGTTAGTGATAGAATCCTCACTATTAGACTTAAAGGCCGTCCAAAAAAACACAACACTCGTAAAGATATATGCACCTACTTCAACAGCAGAGGAGGACAAAATTGAAGATTTCTACAACACACTGCAAGACACATTAAATAAGATTGGTCATAATGATACAGCAATAATACTGGGAGATTTTAATGCAAAAGTAGGTACAGGAAGAATTGAAAAAGAGAGACACGTTTTAGGAAAATTTGGGTTGGGAAACAGAAATGATTCAGATGACAAATTATTTGAATTTTGCACAGAAAATTAGTTAATGATAGCCAACACACTTTTTAATCAACACCCAAGAAGACTCTTCACATGGAAGTCCCGGGCTGTATTACCAAACATCAGATAGATTATATTTTAATACAAAGAAGATAGAGATCAAGCATAACATCTGCAAAAACCCTACGAAGTGCAGAATGTGATACGGATAATCAGTTATTAGAAGCAGATCTGAAATTAAAACTCAAAAAGCTTACCCGAGGACCAAGGCCACTTCGTTTTGATCTAGGGGTGTACCGGATTTCGGCTCCGGTTCCGGCAAATCCGGAATCCGGCCATTTTTACAAATCCGGCTTCGGCTCCGGCTCCGGCCGGATCTCACTTCATAAATCCGGCCAAATCCGGCTCCGGCCGGATTTCAAACATTTGAATCCGGTACAGCCCTAGTGAAAACACTCATGGCTTTCCTCCAGAAAGAAGGTAGTGATGCTTGGATCAAAACTATGAAAGCAGCCCTGCTTGAAGCTGTTAGCAGCAGATTTGCGGACATTGAATCCAACAGTATTTACACCTGTGCCACACTACTGGATCCTCGATTCAAGCTGTGCTTCTTCTCCGAACGTGGTAGAAGTGATGCACGAGCCCATCTGCTGTTAGCAGCTAGGTCCATTATTGATTCAGCAAACACAGTCAATCCACAGGATCTATGGGACGCAGGGGTGTTTCCAAGGCACCAGGGCCGGGTTATATACTGGCCAAGACCTATTGACGCGTCCTCGTCGAGCGTCCTTGGCAACAGGTCACTTCAGGGTCCTGGCTAAGGTCAGTAGGATCGCCGATTCCTCCGAAGCCGGAGAGTGTCTGCCTGTACGGCGAGGAACCACCAGTCTGCACACCAATAAGCCAGACATGGGACAACGGATACTCACGCAAACCTCAAGTCCTGTATGACATCACACTGATGTTGGACAACAGGATGCCTTCATCCGACATACAGGACTTCGCGTTGGAGCTCAAGCCAACGAACACAAGCAAGCAAGCAAGCACAGGATCTATCAGCTACTAGTAGTAGTAGTAGTAGTACTAGTGTTTTGACTTCTGTGAGCACTGCCACACAATACGAGTCCAGCCTATGGAGCTGTTTTGACACAATTGTCGAGGAAAATCCCACCACAGATCGTTCTGCAAGTGCCGAAGGCAACAGCATTAACACTGAGGTGACACAGTACCTGTCAGAGCCACTTCAAACTCGACAGTCAGATCCAGTTTCATGGTGGCATGCCAATAAGCAAAGATTTCCAAGCATGGCTAGACTGGCGCAGGTATTTCTTGCACCACCACCTACAAGTGTGCCATCGGAAAGGCTGTTCAGTACTGCAGGAGACATTATCACTGACCACCGTAGTAGCCTTTTACCACAAAATGCGGAGACGTTGATTTTCCTGAAATACAACTCGTCCCTTCTTGACTCTGAGAGTTCAACTTCACAGCCATAATGAAGACTGACTGACTGAAACAGTGAAATTACTGAATGAATGAATTTCAATAAATTCAATCTGTTCAATGTACTGTTGTTGTGAGTTGTAACTGAGCTGCCAATTTGCCTACTGAAAACAATGTGAAAACTAAAAACTGAAACTGAAAACTAAAAATTAAAATTACTAAATTAGCATTATGTGCTTGTGTATTATGTTTCATCTTGAACTTATGGAACTTAATATTACTTAATTACTTATTCTAATGTAAATGTAATTATTTTACATTTAAATGATTTAATATGAGTATATGTCATCATTGTCATGTCTATATTAATGAACTGCAGTAATGAACAGTCGAGTGACTCCACTCATCTAAGTCAAGTGATGTAGTACGTTATTTTATTTTTATTTTTTTATTTGTAAATCCGGCTCCGGCCGGATCTCACTTCATAAATCCGGCCAAATCCGGCTCCGGCCGGATCTTACTTCATAAATCCGGTCAAATCCGACTACGGCCGGATTTCAAAAATTTGAATCCGGTACAGCCCTATTTTGATCTCACAAAAATACCAGTGCATACACTGTAGAAGTTAAGAATCGTTTTGGGGTCTTGATGTCTGTACAAGAGGAAATGACACCTGATGAACTGGCAGTTCAAGCTACAGATATCTTGATAACTGCATCCAAAGATTTGATTCCGACCAAGAAAAAGCAACTTAAGCCATGGATTACATCAGACACGTTAGAATTAATAAAACAACGAAGGCAACTGAAACAGAAAGGAGATGAATCCGATAACAGCAGGATGAAGTATAAATCTTTAACTCAAGAAATAAGAACACAAGAAAGGACGAAAATCAATATATACAAGATTGCTGTACCAGAATACAGCAATATGACAAGACTGGAAGAGATTACGAAATGTTCAAAGAAATGAAGTTGTTGACAAGAAATGTTCAACCTCAACTGAATGTTATCTGTGACAAGATGGGAAATACCTTAACAGAATCTAGACAAATTCTAGAAAGATGGCAGGAGTATTGCAGTGGAATGTATGATATGAGTGACAGTGAGGATATGAATGAGATACATGAGCCAACGACAGCAGAGACAGAACCTGAACCCTCATTAGATGAAATTGCATGCGCAATAAAGAACCTGAAGAATGGTAAATCACATGGATGTGATGAGATACCAGCTGAGCTAATTAAAGTGGGAGGAGAAGAAAGCATACAAATCTATCACGCATTATGTAAAAAGATATGGAAATATGGTATATGGCCAAAAGATTGGAAGAGAACTATCTTCATTCCAATACCATAAAAGGGCAACCTGCATTTATGCACCAACTATAGAACTGTTGCCCTGATCAGTCATGCAAGTAAAATTCTACTAAAAATCATAATAGGAAGACTTCGTAAGAAAATGGAAGAATAAATTAACTTTGTTCAAGCTGGATTTAGACAAGGAAGAGGAACAAGAGATCACATTCTCAATATGCGTTTAATAATAGAGAAGTGCAGAGAATTTAATGTAAACCTATTCTCATGTTTTGTGGATTATTCAAAGGCATTTGACTGTGTACAACATCAGAAACTTTGTGAAATCATGAGGAATATGGGCTTTCCACCACATGTAATACAACTCATTAGAATGCTCTATCTGGAACAACAAGCAGCGGTTAGAATAGATGGCGAGACATCAGATTGGTTTGACATCAAGCAAGGAGTCCGTCAAGGATGTGTGCTGTCCCCCTATTTGTTTAACCTGTACGCCGAAAATATAATGAGAAATGTAAGAGATGATATAAATAGGGAGCTCTTTGATGCCCTAAATATCGGTGGTCTTGACATACCAGAGATTCGGTATGCTGATGATACAGTATTGCTATCCACAACACAGACTGGTATAGAAAACCTAATAGCCTCACCCCAATTGAATAGTGAAAATCACAACTTGTATCTCAACATAAAAACAAAGATAATGCATACAGATAAAGCCACTATGTAGAAAGAAATATATGTTAATGAACCTAAGTCCTATCCACGTCAATATGGAAGCACTAGTGCTTCCATATTGACGTGGATAGGCCTTAGGTTCATACCGGAATACGATCAGCGTTGCCAGTAGTGGGTTGTACTCAATATTTAAATTTCAAATCCCGAAACAACCAAATAATCAATATGTTAATGAGGAAAAATTGGAGATGGTGGGAAATTTTGAATATCTTGGGCCATTGATTACCAACAACGGTGACACAATGAAAGAAATTAAACTACGACTATCAATTGCTCTTCAAAGACTAAAACAACTGAATAAATTATGGAATGGGACAGACAGATCTACAAAAATTAGATTTTTAAGAGTATGCATATTTCCCCATTGCAACATACGCCTGTGAGACATGGACACTTACTAAACAAGCTGAGCAGCGCATAAATGCCTTTGAATATAAATGTTATAGACGAGTTCTAAGAATATCTTGGGTAAAGAAAAGAACAAATGGGTCAATACTTCAAGAGCTGAGTATTGAAGAAGGTTGGCTATTAAAAACGATAAAACAAAGAAAATTGAAATATTTTAGTCACTTGAAACGTCACGAAAGTTTGAAGAGAACAATAATGGAGGAGTATATGCCTGTGAAAGAGGAAGAGGAAGGCCAAAGAGAAGATGGGTGCAGGATGTGGCGGATGATCTCCAAATGTGTGTATGGGACATGGGACATCTTGCTTATGATCGAGAGGTTTTCCGGAAGGTTGTTATGGGAGCGAGGTCTGCAAAGGACATGCTACTGAATGAATTAATTAATGAACAAGAAATCAAGTAATATCGGTTGGTGGTTATAATATAAACAATCTGCGTTACATTGATGGCATGGTTTTGGTTGCTGAAAATGAAACGCAATTACAAGGAATGAGAGATATAATTACAACGGAAAGTCAAAACCTGCCATCCCACAGAACTGTGTGACTTACTTATTGACTCCACCGCGTAACTTTGTCTACCCTGCTATGCACCGTTTTACGGGATGGCGCCGAAGTTGAATGTGAAGTAAAACCGTGGATTAGAAAATAGAGCACGCAGTTCTATGCAGCGGGTTTGGGAGGACTGATAACACGACGGGATAAGTGCATCAATGTTGGTGGAAATTATGTTGAGAAATAAAGGGACAATGTATGTGTAAAAATAAACTGGTTTCAAGTTGTTATCATATTTAGTTATTTTTCTACAGCCATGTGTGATTTACTTATTAACTTCCCCTCGTATTATGGCGTGAAGGAGCGTCGGTATCAGCAATGATTTGCAGCACACGAGACAGAAGGCTAGTGACCGACATGATCGCCAACGCCACACGACTTGGACTATAAGATTGTTCTTGCCGGTCACATTTAACACTGATAGACTAACAAGTGGTTGCATCACTTGCCAATACTTGGCTCAATAGTTATACATGTTCCGGTCGGACTAGGTATTCCATTCATCCATCATGTGCCATGCAGGTAAGCATGGTCAGTCATGATTCGCCATTTCACTCTGTCACCAGAGTCGTGGATCAATTCAGTGGCATGCCACGTGGTCAAGCCATCCAGGTATTTACTTCTCTGTCTTCGCCTTGTTCTCTTCCCCATCGATCTTGCCAGTTGTCACCAAATTCTCTAATTTATTACTTCTCATAACTTGTCCAAAAATGTTTCGCCGTCTACGTCTAATTTCTCTAATCAGTCTACGATTTCCATTTGTTTCTTGAAGGACTTGGTCGTTGATTTTTCTGGTATTACTAGATTCCAATTCCCCATCTTGTAAGTATAGCCCAAAGTATACTCAAGGCTATATGGTTTTGGGACGTCCATCCATCCACCCATCCATCCATCCAAAGGCCCATCCATCCATCCATCCATCCATCCAACCATCCATCCATCTATCCATCCGTGTGTCTGTCTGTCTGTCTGTCTGTCTGTCCGCCCGCCTGGCTGTCTATCAGTTTGTCTGTCGGTCTATTTATCTGTCTATTTCTCTGTCTATCTGTCTGTATGTCTATCATTTCCTCTTGTTCAATGTGTGCATGAATAGATTGTACAGGAAAGACAAAGAATTGGAAAAGGCAAGCATGTGAAATACAATTGCGTGTCTTAATTTCAGCCTTCAACAAACACAGTTTGTTTGTTCTCACTCTTTTTGTGTGCTCGTGTGAGTGTTCTCGGACATTTGTGTGAGGACTTGTGTCTGTGTGTGCTACAAGATACAGAGTGTGCGAAGGACGAATACGGTGAGCATATATGAAACGCTCGCTTGCCAGATATTCAATCGTTTGTACATGTGGTTTTTTTAAATCTTTATTCTTTGTATCTATCTATCTATCTATCTATCTATCTATCTATCTATCTATCTATCTATCTATCTATCTATCTATCTATCTATCTATCTATCTATCTATCTATATGTCTATCTATCTATCTATCTATCTATCTATCTATCTATCTATCTATCTATCCATCCATCACTCCATCACTCCATCCATCCATCACTCCATCCATCCATCCATCCATCCATCCATCCATCTATCTATCTATCTATCTATCTATCTATCTATCTATCTATCCATCTATCTACCTACCTACCTATCTATCTATCTATCTATCTATCTATCTATCTATCTATCTATCTGTCTGTCTATCTATCTATCTATCTGTCTGTCTGTCTGTCTATCTATATATAAATCTATCTATCTATCTATCTATCTACCTACCTACCTACCTACCTACCTACCTACCTACCTATCTATCTATCTATCTATCTATCTATATATCTATCTATCTATCTATCTATCTATCTATCTGTCTGTCTATCTATCTATCTATCTATCTACCTGTCTATCTGTCTGTCTATCTATATATCTATCTATCTGTCTGTCTATCTATCTATCTATCTATCTATCTATCTATCTATCTGTCTGTCTATCTATCTATCTATCTATCTATCTATCTGTCTGTCTATCTATCTATCTATCTATCTATCTACCTACCTACCTACCTACCTAACCACCTATCTATCTATCTGTCTATCTATCTATCTATCTATCTATCTATCTATCTATCTATCTATCTGTCTGTCTATCTATCTATCTATCTGTCTGTCTATCTATCTATCTATCTATCTACCTGTCTATCTGTCTGCCTGCCTGTCTGACTGTATGTTGTCCGTCTGATTTAATTAGTATTGTGCACATGCTCAGCATTCTAACTACTATGTTTATTTCTTCATGAATGCAATATCCATAATACATTAAAATATAATTGATGTGTGACAGATGAGTGGTTGGATGGGCCGAATGAAAGACAGGCCTTGGTGCCTAATTGGTGACCATTTGAAAATAAAGTTCGTTTGTTCATTTGTTCTGTCTGTCTGCTCACGCATGTGCATTCAGGCATTCATGCATACATGTGCGCGGGTGCGAACGTGAGTTTATGTGTGTAGATATATATGTGTGTATGTGGGAGTGAGTGAATTAGTGTGTATGAGTGTGTGTCTTCGTGGGCGTGTGTGTCTTAGTGAATGCGTGTGTGAGTGAGTGAATCTGTGTATATTAGTGAGTGAGTAAGTGAGTGAGTGTGTGTTAGAGTGTGTGTGTGTGTGTTAGTGAGTACGCGTGTTAGTGTGTGTGCGTGTGTCTTTGTGAATGAGTGAGTGTATTTGTGTAAGTGAGTCTGTGTGTGTGAATGAGTGAGTGAGTGAGTCAGTCAATCAGTCAGTCAGTCAGTCAGTCAGTCAGTGAATGAGTCAGTGAGACAGTGAGTCAGTCAGTCAGTGATTGAGTGAGTGAGTGAGTGCGCGAGTGAGCGAGTGAGTGAGTGAGTGCGCGAGTGAGCGAGTGAGTGAGTTAGTGCGCGAGTGAGCGAGTGAGTGGGTGAGTGGGTGAGTGAGTGAGTGAGTGAGTGGGTGGGTGAGTGAGTGAGTGAGTGAGTGAGTGAGTGGGTGAGTGGGTGAGTGAGTGAGTGAGTGGATGAGTGAGTGAGTGAGTGAGTGAGTGAGTGAGTGAGTGGGTGGGTGGGTGAGTGGGTGGGTGAATGGGTGAGTGAGTGAGTCAGTGAGTCAGTGAGTGAGTGAGTGAGCGATCCAGCCAGCCAGCCAGCGAGTGAGTGAGTGCGTGCGTGCGTGCGTGCGTGAGTCAGTCAGTCAGTCAGCCAGTCAGTCAGTCAGTCAGCCAGCCAGTCAGTCAGTCAGTCAGTCAGTCTGTCAGTCACTCATTCAGTCAGTCAATCACTCAGTCAGTCAGTCAGTCAGTCAGTGAGTTAATGGCAAACTACTGAACGTAATCTTGCTAAGAAATTACAATTACCTAAAGGATACTGAGGTTGATTGTGACGTCCCGTAAAGGATATGCAACTAACTCACCGAACAGGTCGGTTACTACGAAGAAGATAACTCAAGATTATAAAACAGCGAAGTACAACATTTGCATCCATGTGTTCCTTTGGGAGCTTAGGGGAAAGAATCTGTCTTTCATTAACCTGTTTTTCCCCCTCATCATTCAAGTGGCATTCGTCTGTGTAACCATACAATTTAATCTCAGCAGGCCTGCCTGCAGACTTCTGTACATGCGTATGATAGGGATGATTGTGGATTGATTTCAGCTTAGACGTGCAGATGAAAGAAAGGGAGAGGGCCACAGAGCAGCGTGGAGAGAGAATGGGACACCGAGAGAGCGACAGAGCAGCATGGAGAGAGTGTCTGACACAGAGAGAGAGCAAGAGAAATAGCGGTAGAGAAACAAGGAGAGAGTGTGAGACCGAGGGAGAGAGAGAGAGTCAGAGACAGAGAGCGATAGAGTAACAAGGAGAGAGTGAGACAGATAGAGAGCGACAGATTAACATGGAGAGAGTGTGAGACAGAGGGCGTGACAGAGTAGCATGGAGAAAGTGTGGGGCAGAGGAAGAGAAAGAGCGACAGAGCAGTACGGAGAGAGTGTGGGACACAGAGAGAGACAGAGAGAGAGAGAGAGTAACAAAGAGTATGAGACAGAGTGAGAGTGAGAGAGGTCGATCGATAGAGTAATAAGGAGAGAGTGTGAGACAAAGACAGGGACGGAGAGAAAGAGAGGGAGAGTAACAAGGAGGGAGTATGAGAAAGAGAAAGAACGAGAGATCTTGCGTCAGAGTAACAAGAAGAAAGCGTAAGGTAGAAGGAGACAGAGAGAGAGAGAGAGAGAGAGAGAGAGAGAGAGAGAGAGAGAGAATGCGACAGTATCAATGAGAGAGTGAGAGATAGAGACACAGAGAGTGCACGCAATAAAGTAACAACAAGAGAGATTAGACAGAGGGAGTGAGAGAGAGAGCTAGCGCTAGAGTAATATGGATAGAGTGTGAGACAGAGATAGAGACAGATAGAGAGGTTAGAGAGAGAGCAACATAGTAACATGTAGAGAATGTGACAGAGAGAGAGAGACAGAGAGGGGGCGAGAGAGGGAACCCGACAGAGTAACATAAACATAATGCGAGACAAAAAGAGAGAGCGAGAGAGACAGAGAGAAATAGACAGACAAAGAGGGTA
>OY992877.1:134444121-134486621 GCA_963921405.1 Cepaea hortensis
CACATATATGAAAATTTAGGAAATAACTCACAAATATGAAAATATAGGAAATAACTCACAAATATGAAAATATAGGAAATAACTCACAAATATGAAAATATAGGAAATAACTCACAAATATGAACATATAGGAAATAACTCACAAATATGGAGGGGGAAAAGCCACATAAGCAGATGGCAACCAACCGTAGACCTTGATGTGATCTAGTTGGTTGCTTTTGCTTTATTGGAAATTAACTCAAAAACTGGAAAAGAGAAAACGAATATAACTTTCTTTCATTCGCTGGCCGATAATTTTTCAGATTAATTTAAACTTCTATTCACAGCAGACTCTTGCGACATAAAACTCATCTCTGAGACATTGGTTTAATGATCTTCTAGATGCATTCAATTAAACGTAATTATAGAACATCATAATCAGGGAGACATCAATAGACAAATGAGAAGTTTTCGTTGAAGGGAATCGACAGAGCACGAACACGTAAATACCATGAAAAATATATGGAAAATTAGCGAATGATATTTTCTAATTGAAAATTACGATTATTTTGAATTTTCCGTATTTTCTCCCCTAAAAGTTCTAGTTAGTGACTAAACATGTATAAGCTAATTCTAAATGAAAATACTTTTATAAAAGAAAGAAATTATTGCGAGGTCTCTGAGATATCAGAACACTGGAATATGGTGACATGTACAGGGTGTTTATAAAGTCTCATTACACTTTGTGTGTAGAACAACTGTTTGTTGGAGAGTATATTTTCTGTCTTGCAAACGGAAAACATACTCTCCAACAAACAACTGTTCTACATACAAATTGTAGTGAGACTTTACAAACACCGTGTATATGTTTTTTTCAAAGTGGGCTTGTTGGCGGAACGGTTAGGAAGCTGCTCTGACAATGGCATGAGCGAGGTCGGAGAAGGTTTCGTGCACTGGGCTCGACGCTTACTGCTCGAGGGAAAGATTGATCACCTATTCCTGCGTATATTCAGGCCGGGAAAAAATAATGTGATGGACCTAATACTTCATACGCCTACAACAGATGCCTGCTACGTGATTTGTTTCTTTTTCTTCTCCTGGATTTTTTTTTTTCTTTAAAGTTTGTTTTACATCATTTTGTTTTCTGTTTTTTCCCCCCTATTTACAGGACATCGCTGTCAACACTAGCATTTTACCACTGTTGTTGATTTCTTGGCAAAATTACGCTACGTGGATATACGGGATTACGGAGAAAGTCGTTAAACCCTTAGCCAGAGAGACCGGCTTTACATCATTAAAGAGATTATATAATAGAACAACTGGAAGTGCAGGGTAGCTTTACAAAGTACAGTTACGGAAAACAGAGGACGTTGCGACGACACCTTCATAGTAAACAATAACAGGAAAGCGCAACAACTTACAAACCCGCTAATGACACTGCTTAAGTCAGTTACATATCCTCTACGGACGTAGTAGTCAACACCAGAATTTTTAGCTGTTCGTGATTCCTGGGCAAGTTTACGTTCAGTAGTTTGCTATTGCTTTCTGAACGACCGTCTCCCATACCGTTTCATAAAAAAATCCAACTCAGCTGTGTTTTGAACGCGGTATGCGGGATTACGAACTGCGTCCGTAAATCCTTCGCCACGGAGCCGGCTGGTTATTTGTAACTAAATTAGGACATAATAGGCAGACTGAAAACAGCCAAACAATAATAAACAATAATAATAAAAATGTGCGGTACTTATCTCATAGGTTATCAAACAGGTTTCTTTTTCCATTTTTTGTTTGTTTGTTTGGTTAGGCTTATTATGTCCTAATGTCGTGTTCGTGAAGTTTATTTATGTTGTGGTGTCTTATTTATTGCCGATGAAGGATCTCCGCAATGTCTTCTGTTTTCCGTAACTACGTTTTGTAACGCTGCCCCGCAGTTTGTATTTTTCTATTATTTACATGTCAATGGCTTTACCGCAGTTTAAACTCTGTCACGTATGTTAATATGAGCAAGAATGCGAGGACTTCTACGAAGACATACATGACGTGCTAAATAAAATAGATAAGCAGGACAACATCACAGTTATGGGAGACTTCAATGCAAGACTATGACACAACAGAGCGGGCATAGAAAACATCTTGGAGCATTTGGAGATCAGCAAAATGAAAGGAATGATAACGGAAGTAGACCGATAGAGCTTTGCAGCCAACACGACCTCTATATAACAAACACATTCTATAAACATAAAGATTCACAAGTATACACCTGGTATAAATGGAACGATCTAGATACTAAAAGCCAAATTGATTTTATATTAACAAGAAATAACAGAAAGAGAAATATATTAGATGCAAGGGCAGTGCCCAATTTCAGTATAAACACAGATCATAAAGCAGTCGTTGCCACAATAAGAACCATCAGAAAAAAGAAATCAAAGAGCAGGAAAATACATGCCATGCGAATCAGGAAACTTAAAAAACCTTAAAGACGAGGCAGTAAGGGAAAATTATGAGAAAGAACAAACTGAACTCTTTGTAAAATTACCTACAGAAAGAAAAACTGTGGAAGAAGAATGGGAGATGTTCAAATCAAGCATTTTAAATACTGCAAAAATAACACGTGGAACCACGAAAAAACGCAAAACACGGATAAAGAAAATAACAAGTTGGTGGAACGCAGAAGTAAAGAAAGCGGTAAAAGACAAAAAAGGAAAAATATAAAAAAGTGGTTGAAGAGCAAACAGGAATGTGATTACAGAGAATATAGAATAGCGAGAAGACATATGAGTAGAATAGTAAAGAGGGAAAAACAAAAAGACTGGGAAGAGTATGGAGAAACCCTAAATAAAAACTACAAGGAGGCAACTAGAAACTTCTACAAAAAGATAAGTGCAATGCGAACCAGAGGAGAACCCTTTGACCGAACTGAAATAATTAACAGCGAAAATGGAAAACCAATAAGTGAACAAAAACAGTTAAGATGGAAGCAGTATTTGGAACAACTTCTCAACATCCCATCAGATGTCACAGGAATTCAAGAGACCTACACAGATGTCACCGAAGAACCATAACCAGACATACTAAAAGAAGAAATTATAGAAGCCATCAGATTAGCCCCATTGAACAAATCACAGGGACAGGATGAAATACCAAATGAACTAATTAAAGCAGCAAGAGAAGTAGGAACAGCTTGGCTACATAGACTATTCAACCATGTTTGGGTAGAACAACAGACACCACGAGACTGGGGAAACGCCATAATTATCCCAATTTGAAAAACAAAGGCAGCAAAAGAGACTGCACACAATACAGAGGCATTTCACTGTTGAGTCATACTGGGAAAATATTTTGCAAAATTCTTGAAAAAAGATTACGAACTATTTTAGAACCCCAGCTAAGCGAAACGCAACTTGGATTTAGGAAAAACAAAGGATGCACATTTTTACTCTTAGACAACTTATAGAAAAATCAATCGAATTCAGTGAAACACACTGCTTAGCCTTTGTCGACCAAGAAAAGGCATTCGATAAGGTAGATAGAAACAAGCTGTGGGAAATCCTTAAACAATATGGAGTGAGTAAACATCTAACAAACCTATGTATTAGTTTATACAACAACAGTGAATGCATAGTGAGAGCAACTGGAGGACACTCAGAACCCTTCACCATAAGATCTGGAGTACGATAAGGTTGTGTCCTGTCCCCTCTCTTGTTCATAACATATATAGACAACATATGTAAAGAAACCAGCCAAGCAGAGACAGCAAGAATACCGCATGACGAGAACACAGAAGAAGAGCCATCTGCAAATCTAACCATTAAAAAACTCCTGTTTGCGGACGACCAAGCACTAATAGCAAAATCAGAAGCTGAATTACAAGACCACGTAAATAATCTAAACGAAATGTGTAGGGAACATAACATGAAAATTAGCACAAGCAAAACGGAGGTAATGACTATAACTAAAGAAGAACAAACAACAACAATTTACCTAAACGAACATCCCTTGAAACAAGTAAAGAGTTTCAAGTACCTAGGAAGTATAATATCATCAAACGGCAGATCAGAAGACGAGATCGAAAATAGGTGCAATAAGGCAAATCAACTCATTGGACAAATGGCACCAATACTAAAGAACAAACATGTATCAATAACTACTAAGAAAGCACTTTACAACACAATCTTCCTACCAACTCTGTGCTACCAATGCCAAACCTGGACAATGACAGAAAAAAAGAGAAAAGAAAAATCACAACAACAGAAATGAGGTTCCTGAGAAGAATACTCAACGTATCAAGAAGAGATAAGATCAGAAATGAAGAAATCAGGAATAAAGTGGGGGTTAAAGCAGCACTAGATTTTATTAGAAAGCAGCAAGTCAAATGGTTTGGCCATGCAAGTAGGTTACCAGTCAACAGCATGCCACAACAAGCAATGATGTACAGACCAGATGGAAACAGAGGACGAGGCCGACCACGTAAACGTTGGACTGAGGGAATAGCAGAATCCATGGGAATGTCGATATATGAAGCCCATAATCGGGCACTCTCACGAAGTTTATACTTCGCCTCGACACCGCAAGGTACAAGAGGAACATGATGAGATGAGATGAGATGAGATGAGATGAGATGAGATGAGATGAGATGAGACGTATGTTAACAAAGACTGACTTCATATTAGGAATAATATTATAAATAATATACAGCTGTTATATACAGCTGAATTATTTAAAAGACAATGAGTGTCCTATATTGGGCAATGTCAATTTTAAAATTCATATGCGCTATTGTATTTAAAACTATATGCCAATTACAAAACTACATGTCAACGAAACATCACAATCAGCAAAGATGAAATTGAGAATGTCACAAACTGGGGGTATCTTGGTTTCAACAAAGGGGACTGCTCAACGACGTATTAGACTGATCATAGTAATACAGAGGTGAACAAGTTTTAAGAACCTGTGGCACACCATCAGTAGACATTAAAACAAATGTTTGCATATCCTTTACAGGACATTGCTGTCAACATCAGCATCTTTCAGCTGATTGTTGATTTCTTGGCAAGATTACACTCAGTAGTTTGCCATTCTTTTCTGAGCGGCCGGCTCACATAAACCGTAAGTTACCGACGGGATTCGAACCACTGCTGATTCTCACCGTCGTCACGTTACTTACGAGATTAGGAGAAAGGTCGCTAACCTCTAGGCCAGGAAGCCGGCATCATTAGACATATCAAAGTAAAATTATTAGAACGTGCTACCTGTGGCATCATACGGACGTCAGTCGTGGACTATTATTTTGCAATCACTTAAGAAGAAAATCTGGACTTTGGAACCTCAATGCTACAGACAAGTTCTTAGACTACTGTGTAACAAGAAGACACATATCTGGACTTTTGAACATCAATGGTACATACATATTCTTATACTACTGTGGACCAAGAAGACAAATATCTGGACTTTGGAACCCCAATGCTACATACATGTTCTTAGACTACTGTGGACCAAGAAGAAGAAAACTATTAACTTTATACAGGATCTGAAAACGTAAGAAAACTAGCTTATAAACAACAATATATCTGGAATGTTGAAATACCTTAGCCATATAAAACAACACCTTGGCTTGGAAATAACAGTATTCGAAGGAATTGTATTTGAAGTTAGAGGTAGATGTCAACAAGCATGACGATAGACACAGGACATTGCACACACCCGTGGCCCCGAAGGTGTATGAGGCAGGCAAAACGACAAGAGATCGAGACACTTGTTGGCTGGCGGTGATGAAAGCCACTGTCTGCAAAGGACATGATACTTAGTGATGATTATGGTTATACCACAAAAGTCAGATAACTAAGACTATTTATATCTCATGTGACAACAAAAGTTAGATAATTAAAACTATGTATATTTCATGTGACAACAAAAGTCAGATAACTAAGACTATATATATATCTCATGTGACAACAAAGATCAGATCAGCAACACTGTGTATATTTCCTGTGATAATAAAAGTCAGATAACTAAAACTATGTATATCTCATGTGACAACAAAAGTCAGATTACTAAGACTATGTATATCTCATGTGACAACAAAAAGTAGATAACTAAAACTATGCATATGTCATGTGACAACAAAAGTCAGATAACTAAGACTATGTATATCTCATGTGACAACAAAGATCAGATCAGCAACACTGTGTATATTTCCTGTGACAACAAAAGTCAGATAACTAAAACTATGTATATCTCATGTGACAATAAAGATCAGATCAGCAAGACTGGTTATATTTCCTGTGATAATAAAAGTATATTTCAATATATGGATAGGAAATATTAAAAAAAGTAAGTTGCATGTCCTTCAGAGGACGTAGCAGTCAACCCCAGCATTTTCGCAGTTCGTGATTCCTGGGCACATTTTACGTTCACTAGTTTACCATCGCTTTCTGAACGACCGGCTCCTATACCTTTTTCTAAAACACCAGCACCGCCGTGTTTCGAACCCGGGTATACGGGCTCACAAACCGCGTTCGCAAGCCCTAAGCCACAGAGACCGATAGGAAATGAGTATATGTAAATAATTACCTTCAATCACAGGTAAGAATATGGTCAGCATGTCCGAATGGATAAGAGCGCTCGGTCTTAAACTTCCGGTGTGCTGATGCCGAGATAGCGAGTTAAAAACCTACACCAGCCGGTTGGACTAAAATGTTGACTTCTCATCCTTGACTCGGGGATGTAAAATTACAAGTACCTCAGAAGTTGGAGTGGATTCGTCTGATGGCGAGGGACATTGGTAATAGGGAAAGCTAACACACACACACAGACTCACACACACACACACACTCATACACACACACACACACACACTCACACACACACACTCATACACACACACACTTACACACACACACACACACACACATAAATCAGTCTAGTGTACTAGATGTAGAAATACATGTATGGACTACCCTTGAGTTCAAAGCGAGCGAACGAAAAGAAAAAACATATCCGCATGTTAATACAATATTTACAGAAGAGTATTACAAATTCAATGGACGGAAAGGAGAACAATCAAATCTATCCAGAAGAACTTGCGTGGTAAAAACTCCGCCGGAGAACAAGCACGATAGGAGGTTTCTGCGCATCAGAAGAATTCCCGTCTCGCCGAACGTTTCGGTCCCTTTACCTTCTAGAGATTCTAGACACTCTCAGGAGGCGGGCCCGTTTGGGTCATGACTTCTTTCTTTAAAATCTCCGTCCAAATTCAATGAACGGAAAGGAGAACAAACAGATAAATCCAGAAGAACTTAATATAAAGCTGAACATTACTTTTTTACAACACGGTTGTTTCATATAGCCACTTGCTTTATTACTTCAGACATATTAGAACGCGAACAAAAGGGGCTGAGTGGTCTCGAGGTATGGTGTCCGCCCCGAGTGCTGGAGGTCCCGGGTTCAAGCCTCGATGAAGTCCAGGATTTTTTTTTTACTTCTTTTAACAAAATTTTCCCTGGTCTCTGGGTAGTGAGATCGGACGCCCGTGTGCATTGTTTGGCATGTAAAATATTCCTTGACAGTTGGAAATCGATAAAGAGTAGACTAACGGCGCTACCTCGGCAACAATTTCGAGTTTAAAATCTGCCCAAAGTATTTCAGGATTCTCACCTGTGCTACGGAGTTCGTGCACTGGGCTGAGATTCTCCTGACTCAGGCTTTTTTTAAATCAAAAAGCCACGAAATGCTTGATTTCTTTCGCCTTTGAGGCTATCCTGAGAATGTTCTATCTACAGCTGTCACCGCTGCCAGTCTATCAGTCGCAATGAGGCTCTCTCCTCCAGGCCGAAACCACGAAATAATAGACCTGTCCTCTCACTTACTTACTATCCCCACAATATTGCTGCCAAGAATATCCTCTTGAGACATCTATCCATTCTTCGGGCGGACCCGATCAATCGTGATGTCTTCTCAGAGGCCTCTCTGGTGGCGTATAGACGGGATCGTAACCTCAGGGATGTGCTGGTCCATAGCAGTCTACCCCAATCTCACAAGTCTCTTCCTGGCGCGGTGGCTTGTCTTCAATCGCGTTGCAAGACCTGCCCACACGTACTTCAAACCCAGAGTCTGACATTCCCTAAGACGACCTTCCACATCCGTGAGGGTTTCTCATGCATCAGTCGCAACGTCATCTGTGCGATTACCTGCACACGTTGCGACATGAGATATGTCGGTGAGATAGGCTTACGTCTTGGTGACAGATTTAGACAACATCTTTCTGATATCACCAGCGGTGCCCACAAACCAGTATCCATGTATTTCAACAGTCCTGACCACCGTGGCGTGGTCGACATACAGGTCACGGCCATCAAATCATGCGCATCCCACAAACAGGATCGGAAGACATCGGAACACCGTCTCATCTTCCAGGTGGGCACACTCTCCCCTCATGGCCTCAATGTCCAACACAGTTTCATTTAACTTCCTAACCCCACCCCTCCCACCCTCTAGTTTACAGTCCACCATCTAGGTACGTCTCATCGTCCAGGTGGGCACACTCTCCCCTCACGGCCTCAATGTCCAATACAGTTTCATTTAACTTCCTAACCCCACCCCTCCCACCCTCTAGTTTACAGTCCACCATCTAGGTACGTGCAGGTCCTTTACAGGACGTCGCAGTCAACTTTCTTGGCACGTTTGCGTTCGGTGTTTTGCTATCGTTTTCTGAACGACCGAGACTCATGCCCCTCTGTGAGGACCAACACAATGTAATCTTCCGCAGCTGTGTTCCGAGCGCTTAACGAGAATTGCCAATTGTGAACTGCGTCCGGCACATCTTTGCCGGTCCTAATTTTCACTTTTCCGCCCACATGGGCGCTTCTTCACCCCCACTCTCCTCCCGCTTGACCTTTGACCAGCGTACCATACATACGGTCTATTAATCCACTGACAGCCCTACGCGTGTCAGTCTTTCCTAGCAAGGAGGCAGATTCAGATAAGTACCTTTAATTAGTTTAATATTGTCATGTAGTGTGTTTCATGTAGGTTTGTGTCGGTTTGTGTTTGTCCTGTGCTGATGAAGGCTTTGGTCGCAACGTCCAATTTGTCTCTTGTAGTCGTGGTTTATAGTAAAGCTCATAATCTACTTCTCGTTTTTTTTTTTTTTTTTTTTTTTTTTTTTTTTTTTTTTTTTTTGGTCATTCATTCATTGAGTTAGGAGTAAAACGGAGCAATTATGGGTTACACCCATGTGCCGTTATGTTGATCCGTCGTCTAAACTGAACTAAACTAGAATGCGAACAAGCGATGAAATATCTTGCATTCTGAAAAAGGAAAACCTCTGATTTTTGCAATGCCCGGGGCATGTTAGCGAAACGTAACATTTCAATGATTTTTCGTGTCAAATGTTTTTCTCCTTGATCTTTTAAAAACTGTTTGCCCAGCAGACGTGAGTTGATCTGCCATGTTGGAGTGAGCTGCTGTTTGTAGTGCCAGACGTTTGACTGCCTCACACAAGAACATTGCAATTAACGGAGGGCTGGCTAGATAGCTAGTACTGCAGTTATCATATAGATTTGACACGGCAATTATATGGCAGAACAACGTTGGTGTCTTTTTATAGAGGCTTCACAAATGTGTATGTAACAATAGGCAGGCGGGCTGATAATAACAGAAAGCCATCAATGCACAATTGCAAAAGAAGGTTATCTGTCTAGTGTTCTAACCAGAGTACTTTTTAACACAAACATACACTGTATTTTTTTACACGAATACTAACAATGGAGAGCTCTTGTTAATGGGAAATCTGTGGGTAGAAATCTACGGATAAATACATGGCAAGGAAAGTGTGTCGCCCTTAATACTAACATGAGAAATACATTCATGGGTAGGGTATTGATCGGCTTCATACAAAACAAGACAAGCAAGTATGTATGAGAGAACATGCCAGACAATAGTAGAATTTCTTCTTCTTCTTCTGCGTTCATCCGGAATGTTTTTTTTTTTTTTTTTGCCGGACGTGATTGCGTTGTGCCTGTTTATAGCAGAGCTGCGTTCTTGCACCGTTAGGCCGACACATTCGACTTCTGCGGGCATTTGTTGACCGGGTTAACCTTCCCGGGATAGCAGAATTTAAAGCTATAGACACAAGGGAATTCCAACTCGTTACATACAAATAACAATAGCGTTTCTCTGCAGCAAACGGTGTACTTTAACGCACCGTCCACGGTTTAGATTTCCGCTAGAACAATGTCTTTTTCTTTTTCCTCTTCATTCTACCTCTGATGGGAGTGAATCACACGTACTTATGCGCGGCCTAACGACATTGATGTTTGTTAGAACAAGTGTCTTCTTCAACTTTCTCATTCCACTTTTGAGGTGAGTGCATGAAACGCGGGCAGACGACTTTGATGTCAATTAGAACAAGTGGCTTCTTCAACTTTCTCATTCCACTTTTGAGGTGGGTGAGTGAAGAGCGGCCCGACGACGTTAATGTCCATTAAATCAGGTGTCTTCTTCAACTTTCTAATTTCACCTTTGTGGGGAGAGCGTTAACGTCTAGTTATGCGCCTCAAAGATCAGTGTCATCATACTGTTGTGTAAGGTTTGCTTCTTAAAGACATATTTCGTCCAATAACGGTTTATATCTTCTTGTGGGTAGGTTTTCCATTGTCACCAAAATGTAGTGACGACAGCTGCCTGAGGGTCTGCTCTGAGATGTTCAACTCACTTGGGATCGTTAACGTGTGCAACTTTGTAGTCTTGCCTTCCTATATTTCGTCCTTACCCGAGAAGGTAAGAATCCAATCTCTCTACCAAATAGCTCGGGGAAACTGGTTTTTGGGGGCAGGGGTTGTGTTCAACCCCTGCACCAGTCGGTTGGACTAAACTGTTGTCTTCTCATCCTTGACTTTGGGGGGTAAAATGCAAGTACCTTTAAAGTGGGACCTGGTTGGCCAGATGGCGAGGGACACTGATAACAGAGAAAGCTATCCCACATGCACAATTTAGTTCAGCGTGGGCTACGCTAGAATTCAACGGGAGCGAACTAAGAAAACAAAAGGCTATAATCTCTGGAGAAACTCTCTATCCAAGAGCTTGGGAAACTGGGGATTGTGGGAAAGTGTGTGTGTGTGTGTCTGTGTGTGTGTGTGTGTGTTGGGGGGGGGGGGGCAATTCATTTAACACTAACAGTTCTTGTAAAGACTCCCAGCCCTATGCCGGGATTAGAACCCGGTACCTTTTGAGTCCGAAGCTAAAAGGGTCAACTAGCAGACATGCCTCCCCTGAACTGATTCCATGCAACACTGATAACAAAATATATAGCCTGGCACTTATAGCGTTACTTTCTGTCTGCAAGAAGGGACCAAAAAAAAAAAAACAAAAAAAAAAAACAGCCTTCAGTCTAGCATTCATGAAAAACAGCCTACAGTCTAAAAAAAACAAAAAAACAAAAGCATTCATCCACTTGAACGGTCCTAGTCGTGCGTCCTGGGCAACAAGTCCCTTCAGGGTCCTGGCTAACTTAGTAGGATCGCTAATTAATTCTTTCGAAGTCGGAGAGTATCTGCCTGCACGGCGAGGAACCACCAGTCCGCACACCAATAAGCTAGACATGGGACAACGGATACTCACGCAAACCTCAGTCCGGTATGATATCACACTGATGTTGGACAACAGGATGTCTACATCCGACATACAGGACTTCACGCTGGAGTTCACAGCCAGCGAACGCAAGCAAGCAAGCATCCTCTTGTGCCGACAACTGCTCAGTACTGACATCGTTTTAATTTATCAGAAGCTGGGATAAGTGTAGTAAGTAGGTAACTTCTGTTCGTTGTAGTAACAGGGTGGTTAGTGGGTTGGCTCGCCAATACACATGTTCATGGTTCAATGTTCAACGACGGCGGAACATTCTTTCCGACCAACACAGATCTGGGGGAAATCCAGTCTGGTAAAATTGAAAGTAGAGATCTTAAGGCAATGAAATACCTCAACCTCGAGGAGGAAACATTACAGTGTGTGTGTGTTTTTTTTTATTTTTTTGGCCTCAATATAAAATTCAATATCTCAGTAACCAACTGAGGGAAAATGATGAGATTTAGTATATAACCTTATCATTATGTCCACCCAACAAAAGAATTTTTGTTCTGGAGATTTTACAGCAGATTTCAAAGTTTGTTTATATGCGGTATATAAATTACGATTTAGAGATTACGTCCATCATTGTAACAGTATTACAGCTTCACCAAGACACGTCCCTGAATTTATTAAAATTTTCACGTGATTTTCATTTTGAAACAAACAGCGCGAAGTTAACTGGGATTGTTCAGAGGTGTCTCCAAATGGGGGTTCTTTCATGAAACGTGATTATATAAATAAACTAGCTGACAGAGCCCGGCTTCTGGTGGGGATCTGTCTGTCTGTCTGTCTGTCTGTCTGTCTGTCTGTCTGTCTGTCTGTCTGTCTGTCTGTCTGTCTGTCTGTCTGTCTGTCTGTCTGTCTGTCTGTCTGTCTGTCTGTCTGTCTGTCTGTCTGTCTGTCTGTCTGTCTGTCTGTCTGTCTGTCTGTCTGTCTGTCTGTCTGTCTGTCTGTCTGTCTGTCTGTCTGTCTGTCTGTCTGTCTGTCTGTCTGTCTGTCTGTCTGTCTGTCTGTCTGTCTGTCTGTCTGTCTGTCTGTCTGTCTGTCTGTCTGTCTGTCTGTCTGTCTGTCTGTCTGTCTGTCTGTCTGTCTGTCTGTCTGTCTGTCTGTCTGTCTGTCTGTCTGTCTGTCTGTCTGTCTGTCTGTCTGTCTGTCTGTCTGTCTGTCTGTCTGTCTGTCTGTCTGTCTGTCTGTCTGTCTGTCTGTCTGTCTGTCTGTCTGTCTGTCTGTCTGTCTGTCTGTCTGTCTGTCTGTCTGTCTGTCTGTCTGTCTGTCTGTCTGTCTGTCTGTCTGTCTGTCTGTCTGTCTGTCTGTCTGTCTGTCTGTCTGTCTGTCTGTCTGTCTGTCTGTCTGTCTGTCTGTCTGTCTGTCTGTCCATACATCCATACACATCCATACAAAAGAACAGGCTCTATGTATCCCATCAACACTCTTTTTCTCGTTTCAATTGACATCATTTTATTGGTCAGAATGTTTTTCATCTTGCTAAAGGTTTGTTTTATTTGTGTGGATGTGAAACTTGGACAATGAGCAGTCAAGCTGAAAAGCATCTGATGGCTGCAGAAATGTGGTTTCTGAGGAAAATGCAAAGAATACCATGGACAGACAGAAAACCAATGACCACGTACTACAGGAGACAAATGATCATCGTAAATTGATTAGAGAAATTAGACGTAGACAGTCAAAATTTTTTGGACATGTTAAAAGAAATGGATTGGAGAACTTGGTGACAACTGGCAAGATCGAAGGGAACAGACCAAGAGTAAAACCGAGAGGAAAATACTTGGATGGCTTGGCCACTTGGCATGGACGAGACAGGAACACTGAGCTGATCCACGACACTGGGGATCGAGTGAAATGGCGAGTCATGACCGCCCACGCTTTCCGGCATGGCACATGATTGATTGATTGATTGATCTATCTATCTATTTATCTATCTATCTATCTATCTATCTATCTATCTATCTATCTATCTATCTACCTACCTATCTCCTGCCTGCCTGCTTGCCCGACCGACCGACCCACCGACCGACCCACCCACCCTCCCACCCACCCACCTACCTTTCTGCCTACCTACCTATCTTTCTGCCAACCTACCTACCTACCTACCTTTCTGTCTGTCTGTCTGTCTGTCTGTCTGTCTGTCTGTCCGCGCTATTAAATATTGATAAAAGTTACTAGAAAAAATGTGAGGACCATGTGTTGAAAGATGAAGAGGACTATTGGAGAAAGGATGGATTGAATTTTATGCAACCGAGAGCAATCATCGACCTACTGGAATGGTCCAACACAGATTAAGGTCTGAGCAGATCGCAGACCTTAATCTACGTACACACTTACTGGGATATTTTGCTCCAACTATTCAGACGAATTGCAGGCCCTAAACATTACAGCATCATCATCAGCTGAAGAAACAAGAAGGAAATGAAAAATAAGGTAAGAAATATAGTCCTTCTACTTTCCTGTTAATTTACCAATTATTTACCCCGTGCCTCTGTAATTTCTCTGTCTTTACTAATATTACACATTGCACCCCTCTCGGGATTCTCCGTGGTGAAGTGGTCAAGCCGTCTGACTCGGGCTCCGAAGGTTGTATGTTCTATTCCGGGCCGCGTCCTTCATTTCACGAGTGCATTTTTCGGAGACTCCCGAGGGTCGTCGCTGGAGCTACGGAGTTCGTGCTTTGTGGGACGCTTTCCGCGCTGCGGAAAGAAACTGACCCATATGGGATAAAAACCCGGTGCAATGCAGCCAACCCTGTCGAATTTAAGCTACTTCTTTCATTGCACCCACTCCCATACGAATCCGGATACGCCTTTGTGTTTCATCTGAATTGGCAGGTCTCCAATTACTGTAAACTTAACTTTGTTAGCGAGAAATCACTAGTCACTAGCAAAACATCAAAGGAATGTCGCCGCTTTTGATGATTTAAGTTGTTTTTGGACCTATCAAAGACATATTCCTTGGGTGGGGGTAAATATAAGACGGCTGGAAAAATTTCATAACGATGCAACAGACAGTTCTCAAAATAATTGATCGTGAATGAAGGCATTCAAATCGGAACATACTATACCAACCGGGGCCTTTTACCCAATCAGAGAGTGCATTCTGTGCTGAATCATGACCTAGTTACATCCTAATATTTTTCTCCGCAGATGCGAATTTCCAGCACATTCGGCTAGTTTCTGAACCAGGAGAGGGTAACAGGAGCTCAGTAACAGTCCCCGATGAGATAGTACTTCGGTACCTGGTTGGGAGTAAACTCTCTACACCACACATTCACGTGACAGCCTTTTTCCATGCTCAAACACAGTACCGTGCGGTAGATTTTCTCAGTATGATATCGCCCCTTACATGTTTTTTTTTTTTTTTAAATGTAAAACTGCCGCTCATGAATCCCCCTCACGCTGCCGCCTGATGTGGCCTCCTCTCTGTATCATAACACGGCACGGCCCTGCTAAAACAACCTGAACGTCCGTCCATGCATGGGAAGAGTTGAAACTCTACCGGAGGTTTCACCAACCAACCAACCAATATACGTTTTTCTATGCTTGTTAATTATACAGACACGTTTCTCATCTGACGTAGTATCATTCTTGGCACAGCGTGGAGTTAAATGCAAAAAATATGATATTATGTTGTGTTGTCATTGTTGTTGTTGTGATGTTGTTTTGTTGCTCTTGATGTTGTTGAGCCGTTGCAATCGGGCGCTGGTGATTATTTAGTTCCAACTCGGTAGGCAGGTAATACACTCAACCTGGGCAATCACGTAGGCTCTTCTGCGGGAGATGCACAATGTGTGGTGCGGTCGCCTTCCATGATAGAGTCGTTTCTTGTATTATTTGTTCAAACAAATGCATGTTGCACGTCCTTTACAGAACGTAGCGCTCAACCTCAACGCCGGATTAATTTTCTAGGCAAGTTAACGCTCAGTAGTTTGCCGTTGCTTTCTGAATGCGAAGTTAAAGTTGAAGTTGCTGTAATGTATCTAGGTATCTTTACTATTACACTAATGTTACAATACTACGTATATGCACATCTTTTTCATCGACCTCGACTACACCACGACTTGTCTACAATGTAAGAAACTCACACGCTATTTCCTCTATCTCTTGCCTGCTAGGAAAACCGCCGTCTTCACCGGATTGTTTTTAGCACCTCTATCCGCTCAGAAAGCAATGGCAAACTACTGAGCGTAATCTTGCCAAGAAATCAACATACAGCTGAAAGATGCTGGTGTTGATAGCGATGTCCTGTAAAGGATATGCCAAAAAAAAAATCCCCTGACTATGTGCTAAATTTAACACGATTTCTGTCGGAATTCACCGTTTCGTATTTGATGCCTCTAAATGAAGTAAAAATGTTCCCATTCTGAATGTTTATATTTATTTCACATTATTCCATAGCAGTATGCCTTATCGTAGTCAATGTAGGTTTACTGGTTTGCGTTTATTTCACATGATTTCATATTCCATAACAGTATACATAAGCACAGTCATTGTAGGTTCACTTTCGTTGTTTGTGTCAATCAATCAATCAGGTGCCGTCTCAACAATGGAGGTTGGCTGCAATAGATATCCAACACTCTCTGTCTCTCGCCCTGACTATACATTCTGTCAGATTGGTTCTCGTCCATCTCTTGATGTTATCTTCCCATTTGTATCGTTGTCCACTTCTTGCTCGCTTGCCTTCAACCTTGCCTTGTATGGTGTAAGAGTGTTATGTCTTTTAACGTGGCCGAAATATTTCACTTGCCTCATTTTTCATAGCTTTCATCAACTCTCTTTTCACTCCCAGTTTTTCTAGAACCTCTGTATGTAATTGTTTTTGTTTCCATGAAATACGACATATTCTTTTGAATATCCACATCTCCAGGGCCTCTATTTGACTTTCTAGTTGCTTGTTCAATGTCCAGGCTTCCTCGCCATATTGTAGTGTTGAATATTCATAACATTTGACAATTCTCAAGTTTAATGCATTGTTAATCTCTTTAGATGTCCATCTTGAGTGTTATACAATGTTGGTTTATTGACCCTGCGGTCCCAGAATAAATCTTCTGTGTATTCCGTCAACTTGTTATTATGTTGGTATTATCAATTATAATTTCTCCATTGGTTCATATGATACAGTCATTTCCTGTTATATTTTTTTTTTTTTTGTAAATCTATTTTTTATTTTTATTTTCATGCAATTCTGTCCAGTTGTGTTTTATTTCTAGATCCTCTATTTCTTTGCATTTATTCTGCAACCACTTTTCTTTGGCAACTCTGCTCAAATGACGTATTTCTCTGCTTGTGTGCTGTTGTGTTTTTGTTGTTATTGTTGTTGCTGTTGTTTTGTGACAGCTTTTCGCCGCAACGTCCTATATTTTGTGTACTGTACTTTGTAAAGGCTGGTCTCCCTGGCCTAGATTTAGCGACTTTCTCCGTAATCCCGTTTATCCACGTGAGCAAACGCAGCTTTGCGAGAGCTGGTAGCGGTTCTCGCCGTGCCCGTTTCTTACGGGATATGTGAGCCGGCCGCTCAGAACGCAATGGCAAACTACTGAGCGTAATCTTGCCAATAAATCAACAACAGCGGTAAAATGCTAGTGTTGACAGCGATGTCCTGTAATAGGATATGCGGGGGGGGGGGGGGGGAGAGTTTGTAAAACTGCCCAAACTATGTGTTTTCCCATTCTATACATTTCCACAACCTGAATGCAGTTTAACCCATTTCAATTATTTTTGGCATCTCGATTACGTTAGACTAGATTCTTGTGGCGTGTAGTCGCCATCTGATACAGTTGTTCCCTTGGCATAATCTCATAAAATACACAACTTGGGCTTCTTTCTTTTTGCAGAAATTGATTAACCCCTATCCCACTGTGGGCCGGACAGTATGTGTAGTCCTGTAAATTAAAGTTATAACAGTCTGTGATAAAAGAAGTTGACGTAACCACTGAGTTAAAGTAACAACTAATTGAACGTTGCGGGTTAAATTAGTATGTCTCTAATCTTCAATTGTAACCTCCCTGGATTAAAGATTAATTAACATTTTCTGCAGAGTTTAGACAAATTAATTTTCTCAGACTTCATGAGTATTTTCAGTGCTCTGAATGTGAAAGTGAAGAAATTCAACAAAGCGCGGGTAAACGGCGGGAGTAACTATGACCCTCTTAAGGTAGCCAAATGCCTCGTCATCTAATTAGTGACGCGCATGAATGGATTAACGAGATTCCCACTGTCCCTATCTACTATCTAGCGAAACCACAGCCAAGGGAACGGGCTTGGTAGAATCAGCGGGGAAAGAAGACCCTGTTGAGCTTGACTTTAGTCCGACTTTGTGAAGACACATGAAGGGTGTAGCATAGGTGGTAGCGCAAGCGCAATTGAAATACAACTGCTTTTATCGTTTCTTTAATTATTCAGTCAGTCGGTGGAGATTTGCCCGCAACAGACGAGCAATGTCTCCAGCAGGCCTATTCTCGCTGGTCGCGGGATCCGCACAGTGGAAGGATGGGAGATTTGCTCGCAACAGACGAGCATTATATCCGGCGATATCTCCGGCGGGCCTATTCCCGCTGGTCGTGGGAACCGCAAAGGTCAGGCGGGGAGTCTGACGGTAGTACACAATTTACACAGGTCCGGACACTTGTGATTGCCAGATGTACGCGTCCTATGGTCCAGGCGCGTACGAGGCCCTCAACTGTGGGACTTGGCTGAACGCCTCTAAGTCGGGTCCCTTATGTGCCGGAGTCTGGCCACCACTCACCACCTGCTCGTGAAGGCGAGGTCTCGGAGGTTTGACGCTGAGCCGCCAGCGTCTGCGGCCTACCTTGTTCCTGACGTATTGGTTACCAATTCCTCTGGAGTACGCAAGGCAAGGCCGAGAGAGGGAACATGTCGTTTGGGCACCACATGTTTCTCTGAAGCTCTGTCCAGGCATTGTGATGGAATTTTGGCCATATTCCAACTCAAATACTTTGGTCTGTCAAGACTATAAGGTGCCACTCACTCACTTATTATCTACGCAAAGTGAAAACAGTTTAGGGAACCAAGGTAGCGTAGTGGCTTGTCTGGTGGTCACGGATTCAAATTCGAATGTGTGAGGAATTTTTAAAATTAGTTTAGGCGTCCTGGTCGATCCAGTCTAACATGGTAAATGTCTTGGGGAAGTCAACAATGGCCGGCGTGAGACTAGCAACATCACCCGCTGAGTTCTATTAAAAATTGGTTGGTCTATAAAAGTTGTATAGAGTTGGTCTATAAAAATACGGGTCTGGAACCATCTGCCCAGTGCACCCTAAGGCGAGTAACATGGTCCTTTACTTTACTTACTTAGTGAATGCTAAGTACATCAGACTTGGTTTCCCTCTCTCCCTATTCCACCTCTCACCCCCTATTTTTTTTTTTTTTTTTACAGTTTATGGCCTCATTAAGCTTAAATAATGCTGAGTTTTCAATTGTTCTTTTTTTTAATTAGTTGCACAGCCTTTACAGGATGTTGCAATACACCCCATCATTTTTTAGCGGATTGTGATTTACAAGGCAAGTTTACATTCAATCGTTTGCCATTGCTTTTCTTGTGCTTCTTTCCTTCTTATCATTTTTAAAAATCAGATAAGGCGGTCTGCTTCCAAATCCCTTGTAGCTGATTTCGAAACGCGGCATGCGGCGTTGCGAATTGCGTTCATTACTCATTCACCACAGCGCCGGTTTCAACTATATTACAGACTGAAAAGAAAGGAACCAATAAAAACAAAACTATAGGAGTATAGTTATCAATTAATAAAATAATCAATAATAAATATTCCGATAAATGGAATAAAGTCAAAGGAGAAAATTATTGCAGAAAAGTCACACACCAAGCGTTTGAGACGTAAGATGGTGCATGATGGTGGAAATGACCACGTGTTCACATGCACCCACTGTGAACGGACATTTACAGCGCAAATTGGCCTTATCAGTCACACTCGCTACCGCCATAGTTAAAAGTTATGCCTTTTTAAAGCACAAACTATCGTCTGTCAAGACGGCAAGGTGCCAATGAATAATAAAATAAATGTATCCACTACTACATTTCTTCGCTCACTTTTCTTACATCTACCTGTGCAATCTTACTAACCCCAATCCCTATATGAAACGTCCACGGCGTTAGTTTGTGAAGACAGTTTATATATTATGATGTAAGGACAATCCCTGTTTCTAGACGACTCGGAAAATGAGAGAAAGGTTAAAGTTTCCGATAAGTTGGAGTTGGCGTTACGAAAGTGGCAGTAAAGAAATGTACTATTTCTCCTGAAAACTTTCCAGGTTTTTGATTAGGCAACAAAGGTAACTCAAAGTACCTTATTTCCTCTGTCATTAGTTCACGTTTAAGCCAAGAAACGCACTCGCGTAATGTGATACAGGAGTAAATGAGGACAGCGTGGATAAGCTTCCTAACTGCACAGCTCTAAGGACTGAATCAAACTGCTTAAATGACAGCCACTAAGAAGAATCCTGTAAGACTTCAGAGTGAGTCAGGTGGCTAAATAAGTTCCATAGTCCAGTTGTAGATCCAACTGCTGACAGGTAACGTAAGTAAGTAAACGACCCTTGTATACTTCTTAAGGTGCATTGGGCATATGGTGCAAGACCCACATTTTTATTTATTTTTCTGTACACAGTGAGTGACGTAGTCAGTATAACATCAGAATAAAAGTAAGTCCCGTAGCAGAAACCTGCAGTACATAACTGAAATATTAGGATCACTGCATTGTAGTTGTGAGGTTTTTTTGTGGGTTTATAGAGAATTACAGAAGTTCCAATGAGTGAAGTTCTATAAAGTATATCTCTCTATAAAAGATACAGGTTAGTAACAGCAAGTGTCGTCTAGAGGTATTGATAGTCATTCTCGCATAACCCTTGTAGAGAAACCATTCAGAATTTTGGCTCACCGAGTACCCCCACTGTGAGAAATTAGACCTAAGTTAAGTTCTACACAGAATTATTTATAGATGATTTCTCTTCTAGGCCATATATATATAGAGAGATCTTGGCAGTTAGCCACAGTAACCAATGAAAGCAGTTCTCTCATCTTCCAGCTGACTGTGCTCTGGTCGCCAACCTCATTTTTGATCTCATTACTTATTTCAAGTGACACAAGACACTTGGACAAATGATCACATTGACAATTGTACCATTGTAGTGAACATAAACAACAACACTGTATTTTACACTGGTTGAACAAGACAACATGAGAAGATCTTGACAACAACCACACAGACTTTCACAATCTCTGTAACTAACAGCAACAGTAGAGTAACAGTCACCATGAAGATGCTTGACACCAGTTGGACATTTCTTTCTCAACAATGTACAAGACAATCACAGAGACATGTATCTCAAAAACTGTTTTCTTACTACTAATCATTTATTAATGTCTGATGAGGTCAAGTGAAGACTCAGGCTTCATATTTTGCCAACAATTTACATCTCAAATATTTTTATATGCAAACTATAGTGACATTATCTATGAAAACCCAAACACATCACTCAATATCCCCACAGAAACATCAATCTAAATAAACTCTCCTCCTTCACATCTCTACTCCATAAGTTATCCTACACCACACTTTAGACTTAAATCCTTTCTTCGACTGTTACTGAGGGAAACACAAGATAAGCCATAAATTGGGGCAAGCATAGGGACGTTCTGCTCCACTGGTCTGTTTCATCCTTTTAGCACCTATGATGGTGTTGGACAGCTCAGGTTACAGTTCTCCCCATGATGGTTTTCCAATTCAGGCTATTCCCTGCTGTCACAATCTTGAAAGAAATTTTAAAGCTCTATCTTTTCACTGGTGAGTTCATGAAGTTGACACTTAGGACTGCTCCCTTACTGTTCCAGTAGAGGAAGATCTAAAAAGAAACAATATGTCCTAGCATTCTTCTTTCTGTCTATCTCACCTAAATTTGACTGTTCATGAAGTTGACACTTAGGACTGTTCTTTTGCTTCTCCAGTGGAGGAAGATCTAAAAAGAAACAATATGTCCCAGCTGTCTTTCTTCACAGTCTATCACTCCTAAGATTTCTGATGGAACTGAATCACCACACCGACTTAACACCATTCCATTTTTGGGAATTTGCTCTATGTATTAACTTCTGCTCCTTTAGCTATCAGCCAATATTAATAATAAGCTGTGATATAGTCTGCTCCAAGTGCACCTTTAATGTCCACTCTTAGCCAGTAGTGACATGCTGAAGACCAGGTGATCTCTCCTCTTAAGGTTTCTTCTTGAATTTATCTTGAAGATATAGCCTGGGGCTTTTACAAAAGTGGAGAGTATCCCTGTTTTAGGCTTTTAAGAAAGACTTTTCTTCAGTGCCATCTGTATAGGCCAGAATTAGTGGATTCAGGCTGAATCTTTGCAACCTGTTGTTCATTTTGGTCTTTTTGGAGTCTGACTTTTCAGCTGGAGTTGAAGACTAGAGCTCAGGACTTCCCCTGGAGTTGTCCTGGTGATTGAAAGGGGCCTCCCCCATCTCTCTCATTCTCTGTTAATAAACAAAGGCACAACATGTGTTTTACATCTATTGAACCATTGTCACAGTTATACAGTACTGTCACAGATTCAGAGAGGAATGGGAGGGGAAAGGGGAGTGTGATATTCGAACACCCGCCTCTCTCTGATGATGAAGTGCAATTTTATTTGGGGGTTTGGGGTGATATCCTTTCTCCAGGTTCATCCCCAAAACCGTGAAGTCATAGGCACATACTCCTAATCAGAGGCAGCTTCACACAATTATCTTGTATATTCTCACAATGAGTAGATCACAGGGACCGGTGTACCATGAGAACAGACAGTGTGAGTAAGCACCAAGAAGTAGGCATTGTATGGCAGAAATCATGCACTAGAATTGCTTTCACATGTGGAATACACATAATGAAAGAAAACATGAATTTTCCCTGACAAATAGCACGAGCCTTCCCATGTATTCAGCTGACAGACACTAGGTTAATTTCTACAGTGCAATGCAGTCCTGTAAACATGGATATAATAAGCGTCTTTACTTTTACAAATATGAGAAGTTAATTATATAATTACCATCTCATTCACTCAAACATTCTCAGCCATTATAAGGGAGAAATTACATGCAGTATATAGCATCACACATTCTGAAACATAACTGCCAAAGGTAACTCTCAAGAGCGATGTACAGTTTGGTTAAGAATGGTCATGATAGGCACTCAACGAATGTTCAGAATGCACAAAGGTTTTGCCATATGCATTGAGCGTGGTTTACAGTCATAAGCATATGCAAATCATCAAATCAGACAGACAATAGACATGGTGAGAATGTTTCACTGCGGTAGACATGACAGGTTTTGAGCGGCAGTTTTAGAGTCACTGTACGAAGTCCTGTCTTCTTTTTACATTTTCTCAAGGAAATACTCGGCCATTCGTCTCTCTCTCACTTCATCAGGTTTACACATAACATATTAAATGATTTAGGTACCTGGAGTGCAGATGACCACCTCCCAAAGAATGCTTTTGGGCAAATTTTACCACTGCATCTTGAACACGTCCTTACGGGATGGAATCAAGGCTTCGACTGGCGGGCTAATTATGTATTAAGGAGCGTTACCAGCCCAAGGGTTACCCAATCAAATTGAGTCCCCACCATTCATCTACCCTCTCTCGATCTAGAATGTACGATTCTATTTTTAGTTAGGGTATCACGACGGCTTACGTAGTTAACTACTAAGTATTGAGAAATGTAAATGGACTGGGGATGCGAACGTCTGAAGACATCATGCCACATAGCCTCCCCATTAAACTGTCATGGATACAATGACTGATAGGTCAGGCGTTCACAGTTCCCAGATCCTATAAGTGGTGTCATCATTTACTCATCTCCCATTACTCCAACAAGAGCTGTGCATATGGAACCAATTGATTCTTTCCCTGAAAAATCTGCTCCAATATTCATCCATCAGTCATGAATTTGGTGGCATCTGCAAAGACCATGAAGTTAGTCCTGCATGAAGTTCCATTTAGTCACTGGAAGTATGAAGAGTTATGACCACCCTTATCAGTGAACTGCTCTCCAACTCATTTCTGACAATGCTCCACAGTCAATCTCCATGCTATTTTTCCTGTTCATGATGAATGATCTCTCAGAGTCACACACTTTCAAAGCATGAGTACCATTGAGATTCATTATGAGAAGTTAATGCTTTGCAATTAAGTCAACTTCTATATGTCTGATGAGAGTGGTATAATTCCATATGTCTCTCACTCATTTATCTTTATCAGAACTTCATTCTTCCCTTCGCCTCTGGAGAATGATAATCCTGTGAGAGTGTATTTAACTGAACACTTTCTCCAACAGTAATCTTGGCATTTGGAACTGGGTTAAAATTTTTGATCATCACCGGAGCAAAAACAATCACTTCCGGGTGAACTGTATAGCAGCCGCTGCAGAACTTAAGACTAAAATCTACTAAGGGCAGATTTGGTTAGCGTTGGACACAGGGTCTACCTTTCCAATAAGCCTCTTGTGGTTGCAGATGGTAGCAATTTCCCATTATATTTCCTTGACTTATTTCTGTAGTCTTACCATAGATTTAGAGGTGCACTTATTGGTTGAGATTTCCTCATTCTGTTAGGCCTCTATTTTGATTTGTTGTGAGAAGTGACAGCATTTTCTCTCCTTAGTTGCTAGATAGTTACAATAGTGAACAATCTCATTTCAGACTTGTCCGTGGATTGGCCACTCAGCGTCCACCTTGTGTAAGCTGTTTCCAACGTAGCAACTGATTTTGTAGATGTAGTTATATTAACATCCACTACAACCAATATAGAATTCCAACTAGTTGTCTTCAGCCATGCTTGAGCTAAGTGCTTTTGAGTGGCTGGGAAAGTATCCGTTCTTTCTCTCCCACATGAGCAAAACGTTTACTTTTGGCGAATAAGGCGTTTCTTCTCAGCCATAGAGAAGTCCGTCATTATCACAGCCACCTTTGAAGGGGTGTGATTATGTGGGTATAGCTTCATAGATCCCACTATTGACTGGAATTATTTTTTGAAGCAATTTTACTGACTTTGAGGATAGGACTGGCCAGGTCTTGTGAAGACATCTCGCAGATCAGTAATAATATAAGATTCCACTGCGGAATGCATGGTTCTTATTATATAAAGAGTCGACTGCTGAATTGCAGAGATCTTTATCTTGAAAGTAGTCAGCTGTTTGAGAACAGTGATCTTTCGTTAGTCCACTTTCGCAGACATTGTGTATAGAGTGTCACTGCTGGAATTGCAGTGAGCTCTACCATATAAGAGTTAACTGTTTGGAGACAGTAATCCTTATTTACATTCCCACCTTCTTCCGGCAGAAAGGTCTTCCCAATTGAGAATGAAAAAGGGGAATGACATCAGCTGTACTCAACTTTGTCCGTCCTTTAATCTCCACCATTTCAAGCAGAAATGCTTTCTCAACTGAGGATGAATTGACGGCCGACGTCGGAGACGGATCCTGTTTATCTCTTCGTGAAATTTTTCAGGTTGTCCACGTTATGCTCCTAGTCGTATGATACGCCAATGACATCAGGTTGGTTATCCATCGTTTCCTGGACACATAACTTTGCATACGCTTTCCACTTCCATATGAATGGCTAGGGGTCCAGTTATTTTGATGGCCTTCCTGGAGATTCAATGAGTTCACTCCTAGTGACTTGGATCCTAGTACACCAGAGATCACACCATCGAACAATAGACTAATGTCTTATAGACACCAGACTGTGGTCGGGTCATGAGTGACTGACCATGACATCAGGTAGAATCTTCCCTTCATCTCGTCCATTACGTATCAAGTACGCTTAATAATACCATTAAATCAGGAATGGCAGTGACGGAGTTGATAAGGATGTTTCTCCTGGAGATTCAATCGTGCTTACTTTCTCAGCAGCTTGATCAGGGCTACCGACAAGATTACACAACTGAAGAATAAACCCAACGTCGAATTGACACTGGACATTAGCCGGTACGAATACTGACTATACTGAGAGAGATTGTTAGTGAGGTGTCTTAATGGTTGCCCAAATTTTCCATCAGGGTTCACACTCTCTGCTCTCAGTGTTGCCAACATGTTATGGGGACTGAGGAATTAAGTACCCATTATATGATGTGATGCAGTGATATTAAAATGTAAATACACCAATTCCCCCCTCTCCCATGCTAGCCAATAAGTTAGAAAATGGAGTAGGCCCCCTATTAATTCCCTGGATAAAGTGTCTTAATTTATCTCAAGAAAAATCAAATCTATCCTGAAATTAGCTGTCTATGTTATTTAAAAAATAATTTGTGTCTTCTGGTTCTCAGGTACCTTTGATACTCATAGTGAACACAGTATGCACAAAATTACACAACATTATTGACAGTCCATTACATCAGCCCATCTTGAAACACAACATTATCATGGGTATATCAAACATGTTGACCCATAAGATAATTAACATTTTTGTTCAACTACATTGTACAATGTGACATTTGTGAACAGTGATACATGCAATATTACCACCATTAATGAAACAACCACCACCCGAGATTTACTTGTGGGTTTAAACATCTGGACCTTTTGTCCACATTTATGTGACAAGATCCATTAACCACATCATAAAACTCTAAGCAATAGGTTTAATTTTGCGAGAGGTTACTCCCTGATTCTAATACAAACATAGATATCCTCCACAGGTGTCCCAGACAAGGCATACCCATAGTTTACATCCCGAGTCGTCAGACCTCGTTATGTGAATCCCATAAAAGGTATTCCCAGGGTTCAATTAGTGCATAGAGCACTCAATATGTGATTACCTTGAGGGGTGTTCCCAGGGTTCTAATTGCCTATATTAGTCCACAATATGTGATCCCCTTTTGCAGGTTATTCCCGGGGTCCAGTCGCGGATACGGGTCCACAACATGTGATCACCTTTAGGGGTGTTCCCGGGGTTCAATCGCGGATATGAGCCTCCAACATGTGAGGTTTTTTTGTGGGTTTATAGAGAATTACAGAAGTTCCAATGAGTGAAGTTCTATAAAGTATATCTCTCTATAAAAGATACAGGTTAGTAACAGCAAGTGTCGTCTAGAGGTATTGATAGTCATTCTCGCATAACCCTTGTAGAGAAACCATTCAGAATTTTGGCTCACCGAGTACCCCCACTGTGAGAAATTAGACCTAAGTTAAGTTCTACACAGAATTATTTATAGATGATTTCTCTTCTAGGCCATATATATATATAGAGATCTTGGCAGTTAGCCACAGTAACCAATGAAAGCAGTTCTCTCATCTTCCAGCTGACTGTGCTCTGGTCGCCAACCTCATTTTTGATCTCATTACTTATTTCAAGTGACACAAGACACTTGGACAAATGATCACATTGACAATTGTACCATTGTAGTGAACATAAACAACAACACTGTATTTTACACTGGTTGAACAAGACAACATGAGAAGATCTTGACAACAACCACACAGACTTTCACAATCTCTGTAACTAACAGCAACAGTAGAGTAACAGTCACCATGAAGATGCTTGACACCAGTTGGACATTTCTTTCTCAACAATGTACAAGACAATCACAGAGACATGTATCTCAAAAACTGTTTTCTTACTACTAATCATTTATTAATGTCTGATGAGGTCAAGTGAAGACTCAGGCTTCATATTTTGCCAACAATTTACATCTCAAATATTTTTATATGCAAACTATAGTGACATTATCTATGAAAACCCAAACACATCACTCAATATCCCCACAGAAACATCAATCTAAATAAACTCTCCTCCTTCACATCTCTACTCCATAAGTTATCCTACACCACACTTTAGACTTAAATCCTTTCTTCGACTGTTACTGAGGGAAACACAAGATAAGCCATAAATTGGGGCAAGCATAGGGACGTTCTGCTCCACTGGTCTGTTTCATCCTTTTAGCACCTATGATGGTGTTGGACAGCTCAGGTTACAGTTCTCCCCATGATGGTTTTCCAATTCAGGCTATTCCCTGCTGTCACAATCTTGAAAGAAATTTTAAAGCTCTATCTTTTCACTGGTGAGTTCATGAAGTTGACACTTAGGACTGCTCCCTTACTGTTCCAGTAGAGGAAGATCTAAAAAGAAACAATATGTCCTAGCATTCTTCTTTCTGTCTATCTCACCTAAATTTGACTGTTCATGAAGTTGACACTTAGGACTGTTCTTTTGCTTCTCCAGTGGAGGAAGATCTAAAAAGAAACAATATGTCCCAGCTGTCTTTCTTCACAGTCTATCACTCCTAAGATTTCTGATGGAACTGAATCACCACACCGACTTAACACCATTCCATTTTTGGGAATTTGCTCTATGTATTAACTTCTGCTCCTTTAGCTATCAGCCAATATTAATAATAAGCTGTGATATAGTCTGCTCCAAGTGCACCTTTAATGTCCACTCTTAGCCAGTAGTGACATGCTGAAGACCAGGTGATCTCTCCTCTTAAGGTTTCTTCTTGAATTTATCTTGAAGATATAGCCTGGGGCTTTTACAAAAGTGGAGAGTATCCCTGTTTTAGGCTTTTAAGAAAGACTTTTCTTCAGTGCCATCTGTATAGGCCAGAATTAGTGGATTCAGGCTGAATCTTTGCAACCTGTTGTTCATTTTGGTCTTTTTGGAGTCTGACTTTTCAGCTGGAGTTGAAGACTAGAGCTCAGGACTTCCCCTGGAGTTGTCCTGGTGATTGAAAGGGGCCTCCCCCATCTCTCTCATTCTCTGTTAATAAACAAAGGCACAACATGTGTTTTACATCTATTGAACCATTGTCACAGTTATACAGTACTGTCACAGATTCAGAGAGGAATGGGAGGGGAAAGGGGAGTGTGATATTCGAACACCCGCCTCTCTCTGATGATGAAGTGCAATTTTATTTGGGGGTTTGGGGTGATATCCTTTCTCCAGGTTCATCCCCAAAACCGTGAAGTCATAGGCACATACTCCTAATCAGAGGCAGCTTCACACAATTATCTTGTATATTCTCACAATGAGTAGATCACAGGGACCGGTGTACCATGAGAACAGACAGTGTGAGTAAGCACCAAGAAGTAGGCATTGTATGGCAGAAATCATGCACTAGAATTGCTTTCACATGTGGAATACACATAATGAAAGAAAACATGAATTTTCCCTGACAAATAGCACGAGCCTTCCCATGTATTCAGCTGACAGACACTAGGTTAATTTCTACAGTGCAATGCAGTCCTGTAAACATGGATATAATAAGCGTCTTTACTTTTACAAATATGAGAAGTTAATTATATAATTACCATCTCATTCACTCAAACATTCTCAGCCATTATAAGGGAGAAATTACATGCAGTATATAGCATCACACATTCTGAAACATAACTGCCAAAGGTAACTCTCAAGAGCGATGTACAGTTTGGTTAAGAATGGTCATGATAGGCACTCAACGAATGTTCAGAATGCACAAAGGTTTTGCCATATGCATTGAGCGTGGTTTACAGTCATAAGCATATGCAAATCATCAAATCAGACAGACAATAGACATGGTGAGAATGTTTCACTGCGGTAGACATGACAGGTTTTGAGCGGCAGTTTTAGAGTCACTGTACGAAGTCCTGTCTTCTTTTTACATTTTCTCAAGGAAATACTCGGCCATTCGTCTCTCTCTCACTTCATCAGGTTTACACATAACATATTAAATGATTTAGGTACCTGGAGTGCAGATGACCACCTCCCAAAGAATGCTTTTGGGCAAATTTTACCACTGCATCTTGAACACGTCCTTACGGGATGGAATCAAGGCTTCGACTGGCGGGCTAATTATGTATTAAGGAGCGTTACCAGCCCAAGGGTTACCCAATCAAATTGAGTCCCCACCATTCATCTACCCTCTCTCGATCTAGAATGTACGATTCTATTTTTAGTTAGGGTATCACGACGGCTTACGTAGTTAACTACTAAGTATTGAGAAATGTAAATGGACTGGGGATGCGAACGTCTGAAGACATCATGCCACATAGCCTCCCCATTAAACTGTCATGGATACAATGACTGATAGGTCAGGCGTTCACAGTTCCCAGATCCTATAAGTGGTGTCATCATTTACTCATCTCCCATTACTCCAACAAGAGCTGTGCATATGGAACCAATTGATTCTTTCCCTGAAAAATCTGCTCCAATATTCATCCATCAGTCATGAATTTGGTGGCATCTGCAAAGACCATGAAGTTAGTCCTGCATGAAGTTCCATTTAGTCACTGGAAGTATGAAGAGTTATGACCACCCTTATCAGTGAACTGCTCTCCAACTCATTTCTGACAATGCTCCACAGTCAATCTCCATGCTATTTTTCCTGTCCATGATGAATGATCTCTCAGAGTCACACACTTTCAAAGCATGAGTACCATTGAGATTCATTATGAGAAGTTAATGCTTTGCAATTAAGTCAACTTCTATATGTCTGATGAGAGTGGTATAATTCCATATGTCTCTCACTCATTTATCTTTATCAGAACTTCATTCTTCCCTTCGCCTCTGGAGAATGATAATCCTGTGAGAGTGTATTTAACTGAACACTTTCTCCAACAGTAATCTTGGCATTTGGAACTGGGTTAAAATTTTTGATCATCACCGGAGCAAAAACAATCACTTCCGGGTGAACTGTATAGCAGCCGCTGCAGAACTTAAGACTAAAATCTACTAAGGGCAGATTTGGTTAGCGTTGGACACAGGGTCTACCTTTCCAATAAGCCTCTTGTGGTTGCAGATGGTAGCAATTTCCCATTATATTTCCTTGACTTATTTCTGTAGTCTTACCATAGATTTAGAGGTGCACTTATTGGTTGAGATTTCCTCATTCTGTTAGGCCTCTATTTTGATTTGTTGTGAGAAGTGACAGCATTTTCTCTCCTTAGTTGCTAGATAGTTACAATAGTGAACAATCTCATTTCAGACTTGTCCGTGGATTGGCCACTCAGCGTCCACCTTGTGTAAGCTGTTTCCAACGTAGCAACTGATTTTGTAGATGTAGTTATATTAACATCCACTACAACCAATATAGAATTCCAACTAGTTGTCTTCAGCCATGCTTGAGCTAAGTGCTTTTGAGTGGCTGGGAAAGTATCCGTTCTTTCTCTCCCACATGAGCAAAACGTTTACTTTTGGCGAATAAGGCGTTTCTTCTCAGCCATAGAGAAGTCCGTCATTATCACAGCCACCTTTGAAGGGGTGTGATTATGTGGGTATAGCTTCATAGATCCCACTATTGACTGGAATTATTTTTTGAAGCAATTTTACTGACTTTGAGGATAGGACTGGCCAGGTCTTGTGAAGACATCTCGCAGATCAGTAATAATATAAGATTCCACTGCGGAATGCATGGTTCTTATTATATAAAGAGTCGACTGCTGAATTGCAGAGATCTTTATCTTGAAAGTAGTCAGCTGTTTGAGAACAGTGATCTTTCGTTAGTCCACTTTCGCAGACATTGTGTATAGAGTGTCACTGCTGGAATTGCAGTGAGCTCTACCATATAAGAGTTAACTGTTTGGAGACAGTAATCCTTATTTACATTCCCACCTTCTTCCGGCAGAAAGGTCTTCCCAATTGAGAATGAAAAAGGGGAATGACATCAGCTGTACTCAACTTTGTCCGTCCTTTAATCTCCACCATTTCAAGCAGAAATGCTTTCTCAACTGAGGATGAATTGACGGCCGACGTCGGAGACGGATCCTGTTTATCTCTTCGTGAAATTTTTCAGGTTGTCCACGTTATGCTCCTAGTCGTATGATACGCCAATGACATCAGGTTGGTTATCCATCGTTTCCTGGACACATAACTTTGCGTACGCTTTCCACTTCCATATGAATGGCTAGGGGTCCAGTTATTTTGATGGCCTTCCTGGAGATTCAATGAGTTCACTCCTAGTGACTTGGATCCTAGTACACCAGAGATCACACCATCGAACAATAGACTAATGTCTTATAGACACCAGACTGTGGTCGGGTCATGAGTGACTGACCATGACATCAGGTAGAATCTTCCCTTCATCTCGTCCATTACGTATCAAGTACGCTTAATAATACCATTAAATCAGGAATGGCAGTGACGGAGTTGATAAGGATGTTTCTCCTGGAGATTCAATCGTGCTTACTTTCTCAGCAGCTTGATCAGGGCTACCGACAAGATTACACAACTGAAGAATAAACCCAACGTCGAATTGACACTGGACATTAGCCGGTACGAATACTGACTATACTGAGAGAGATTGTTAGTGAGGTGTCTTAATGGTTGCCCAAATTTTCCATCAGGGTTCACACTCTCTGCTCTCAGTGTTGCCAACATGTTATGGGGACTGAGGAATTAAGTACCCATTATATGATGTGATGCAGTGATATTAAAATGTAAATACACCAATTCCCCCCTCTCCCATGCTAGCCAATAAGTTAGAAAATGGAGTAGGCCCCCTATTAATTCCCTGGATAAAGTGTCTTAATTTATCTCAAGAAAAATCAAATCTATCCTGAAATTAGCTGTCTATGTTATTTAAAAAATAATTTGTGTCTTCTGGTTCTCAGGTACCTTTGATACTCATAGTGAACACAGTATGCACAAAATTACACAACATTATTGACAGTCCATTACATCAGCCCATCTTGAAACACAACATTATCATGGGTATATCAAACATGTTGACCCATAAGATAATTAACATTTTTGTTCAACTACATTGTACAATGTGACATTTGTGAACAGTGATACATGCAATATTACCACCATTAATGAAACAACCACCACCCGAGATTTACTTGTGGGTTTAAACATCTGGACCTTTTGTCCACATTTATGTGACAAGATCCATTAACCACATCATAAAACTCTAAGCAATAGGTTTAATTTTGCGAGAGGTTACTCCCTGATTCTAATACAAACATAGATATCCTCCACAGGTGTCCCAGACAAGGCATACCCATAGTTTACATCCCGAGTCGTCAGACCTCGTTATGTGAATCCCATAAAAGGTATTCCCAGGGTTCAATTAGTGCATAGAGCACTCAATATGTGATTACCTTGAGGGGTGTTCCCAGGGTTCTAATTGCCTATATTAGTCCACAATATGTGATCCCCTTTTGCAGGTTATTCCCGGGGTCCAGTCGCGGATACGGGTCCACAACATGTGATCACCTTTAGGGGTGTTCCCGGGGTTCAATCGCGGATATGAGCCTCCAACATGTGAGGTTTTTTTGTGGGTTTATAGAGAATTACAGAAGTTCCAATGAGTGAAGTTCTATAAAGTATATCTCTCTATAAAAGATACAGGTTAGTAACAGCAAGTGTCGTCTAGAGGTATTGATAGTCATTCTCGCATAACCCTTGTAGAGAAACCATTCAGAATTTTGGCTCACCGAGTACCCCCACTGTGAGAAATTAGACCTAAGTTAAGTTCTACACAGAATTATTTATAGATGATTTCTCTTCTAGGCCATATATATATAGAGAGATCTTGGCAGTTAGCCACAGTAACCAATGAAAGCAGTTCTCTCATCTTCCAGCTGACTGTGCTCTGGTCGCCAACCTCATTTTTGATCTCATTACTTATTTCAAGTGACACAAGACACTTGGACAAATGATCACATTGACAATTGTACCATTGTAGTGAACATAAACAACAACACTGTATTTTACACTGGTTGAACAAGACAACATGAGAAGATCTTGACAACAACCACACAGACTTTCACAATCTCTGTAACTAACAGCAACAGTAGAGTAACAGTCACCATGAAGATGCTTGACACCAGTTGGACATTTCTTTCTCAACAATGTACAAGACAATCACAGAGACATGTATCTCAAAAACTGTTTTCTTACTACTAATCATTTATTAATGTCTGATGAGGTCAAGTGAAGACTCAGGCTTCATATTTTGCCAACAATTTACATCTCAAATATTTTTATATGCAAACTATAGTGACATTATCTATGAAAACCCAAACACATCACTCAATATCCCCACAGAAACATCAATCTAAATAAACTCTCCTCCTTCACATCTCTACTCCATAAGTTATCCTACACCACACTTTAGACTTAAATCCTTTCTTCGACTGTTACTGAGGGAAACACAAGATAAGCCATAAATTGGGGCAAGCATAGGGACGTTCTGCTCCACTGGTCTGTTTCATCCTTTTAGCACCTATGATGGTGTTGGACAGCTCAGGTTACAGTTCTCCCCATGATGGTTTTCCAATTCAGGCTATTCCCTGCTGTCACAATCTTGAAAGAAATTTTAAAGCTCTATCTTTTCACTGGTGAGTTCATGAAGTTGACACTTAGGACTGCTCCCTTACTGTTCCAGTAGAGGAAGATCTAAAAAGAAACAATATGTCCTAGCATTCTTCTTTCTGTCTATCTCACCTAAATTTGACTGTTCATGAAGTTGACACTTAGGACTGTTCTTTTGCTTCTCCAGTGGAGGAAGATCTAAAAAGAAACAATATGTCCCAGCTGTCTTTCTTCACAGTCTATCACTCCTAAGATTTCTGATGGAACTGAATCACCACACCGACTTAACACCATTCCATTTTTGGGAATTTGCTCTATGTATTAACTTCTGCTCCTTTAGCTATCAGCCAATATTAATAATAAGCTGTGATATAGTCTGCTCCAAGTGCACCTTTAATGTCCACTCTTAGCCAGTGGTGACATGCTGAAGACCAGGTGATCTCTCCTCTTAAGGTTTCTTCTTGAATTTATCTTGAAGATATAGCCTGGGGCTTTTACAAAAGTGGAGAGTATCCCTGTTTTAGGCTTTTAAGAAAGACTTTTCTTCAGTGCCATCTGTATAGGCCAGAATTAGTGGATTCAGGCTGAATCTTTGCAACCTGTTGTTCATTTTGGTCTTTTTGGAGTCTGACTTTTCAGCTGGAGTTGAAGACTAGAGCTCAGGACTTCCCCTGGAGTTGTCCTGGTGATTGAAAGGGGCCTCCCCCATCTCTCTCATTCTCTGTTAATAAACAAAGGCACAACATGTGTTTTACATCTATTGAACCATTGTCACAGTTATACAGTACTGTCACAGATTCAGAGAGGAATGGGAGGGGAAAGGGGAGTGTGATATTCGAACACCCGCCTCTCTCTGATGATGAAGTGCAATTTTATTTGGGGGTTTGGGGTGATATCCTTTCTCCAGGTTCATCCCCAAAACCGTGAAGTCATAGGCACATACTCCTAATCAGAGGCAGCTTCACACAATTATCTTGTATATTCTCACAATGAGTAGATCACAGGGACCGGTGTACCATGAGAACAGACAGTGTGAGTAAGCACCAAGAAGTAGGCATTGTATGGCAGAAATCATGCACTAGAATTGCTTTCACATGTGGAATACACATAATGAAAGAAAACATGAATTTTCCCTGACAAATAGCACGAGCCTTCCCATGTATTCAGCTGATAGACACTAGGTTAATTTCTACAGTGCAATGCAGTCCTGTAAACATGGATATAATAAGCGTCTTTACTTTTACAAATATGAGAAGTTAATTATATAATTACCATCTCATTCACTCAAACATTCTCAGCCATTATAAGGGAGAAATTACATGCAGTATATAGCATCACACATTCTGAAACATAACTGCCAAAGGTAACTCTCAAGAGCGATGTACAGTTTGGTTAAGAATGGTCATGATAGGCACTCAACGAATGTTCAGAATGCACAAAGGTTTTGCCATATGCATTGAGCGTGGTTTACAGTCATAAGCATATGCAAATCATCAAATCAGACAGACAATAGACATGGTGAGAATGTTTCACTGCGGTAGACATGACAGGTTTTGAGCGGCAGTTTTAGAGTCACTGTACGAAGTCCTGTCTTCTTTTTACATTTTCTCAAGGAAATACTCGGCCATTCGTCTCTCTCTCTCACTTCATCAGGTTTACACATAACATATTAAATGATTTAGGTACCTGGAGTGCAGATGACCACCTCCCAAAGAATGCTTTTGGGCAAATTTTACCACTGCATCTTGAACACGTCCTTACGGGATGGAATCAAGGCTTCGACTGGCGGGCTAATTATGTATTAAGGAGCGTTACCAGCCCAAGGGTTACCCAATCAAATTGAGTCCCCACCATTCATCTACCCTCTCTCGATCTAGAATGTACGATTCTATTTTTAGTTAGGGTATCACGACGGCTTACGTAGTTAACTACTAAGTATTGAGAAATGTAAATGGACTGGGGATGCGAACGTCTGAAGACATCATGCCACAGTAGTGCATTGGTACTGCATTGTGTTGGTCTGAGTACATGGAGGAACAGGTGGCTAGTCTTCTTCTCTTGTCGAGAACGACGAGAGCTGACATCAAACTCGTGTCTGAGAGCGCTCATGTCATTGTCGGCGTAATCTCCTAACGGTCAACACAACTGCTCGGACAAGAGCAGACCGATTAGGCCGCTGCGCTGACTAAATTTCAAAATTAGACTCATCACCCTCACAAAACGGAAACATGGTATAGTTCACGTTTACACATATATGGAGCGGTGTCGGGGATACAGCTTTCGTGTACTGATGTGTAATACTTTTAGTGTGATCTAATGGAGGAGATTGCGACCTTCTTGAACAGATTCGCTGCAAAACAAAAGTAGGTTAGGATCCACACAAAAACAACAACAAAATGGATGGCTAAAGATGGGAAATACGGGTGTATCACAGTTATGACTTAAAAGTTGTTAATATGGTAGCAGACGGTTTGTATTATATATCAAATTAAGGGGTTGCATAAGGAAAACTACTGTATATAAGCCCATGGCAAATAAGTATCCGCGTGCAATGAAAGCATTCTTTTACAAAACCATAGAAAACCATCAACAGACGCCAGCAGTGGTATAAAAACTACTGCGACATTAGTTGTTATAATTCATTATTTGACACCATTAATAATTATTCTGAAAGCAAAAGGCTATCATGAATGTTCATCCCGCGTCACAAGACTAGCTCTCCTTACGATGGGGTCGACATTACACAATGGCGGCTAATTGTGGTGTCGCCATTTCTGGCAGTCGTAACAACGATGGAAAAGATCAGCAGATCCTCCACGGAGCGCGCTGGCGACATATTGATCATTACCCAATGCTGCACGCTTCCTGCTTGTCTTGTCACGAACAGTTTGATATGTATCCACATTTCCCTGAAAATATTATATCTTGTTTTATCGACCGACAGTTTGCAGCATCTCTATCTGTTTTTGTTTTTTGTTTTTTTACACCTTGAATGTTTGACCCAAAAGCCGCGAGACTTGATCTTTTTAAAAGTGGCTTATTTATTTTACAATCATCATCATTGTGTCAAGCCGGGCAGTGCGAGAAAATTTATTTCTCCACGACCATTTGTTTTCTGTCTTGGAATTTACACTTATACTGGCACCTTGCCGTCTTCACAGTTGATCGCTTGTTCACTGTGCTTCAGAAGAGGCATAATAACAAAATACATGCCGGCAGTGTATGTGATTGATCACACCTCTCCATGGCACAAAGACTGGGCTGAATTTAAGAGACCATGTGTTGCTCATGCAGCATGGTCGCTCTCTCAGCATGCCTAGTTTACTCCAGAGGAAAGGTAACACCAATACATCTATAACAAGACAAGCTGCAGAAGTTGCCAGATTAGCAAAGCAATGCTCTAACTGTCTTCTTTTCGGAGCTTAGATCTCAGACCAGTTGCCGACCAAGGCTGAGGGCCTATTTTGCTCTGCCATGACATTTAGTCTTTAGGATTCATTCCCTGGCACCAGAATAAGCATTGTACTTTCCCACTTGCGCTCAGCAGCCAGAAGCCGTTGGCACAATGTAGGATGTCGGGTTTGGTGAGGATCGCCCAACATTCGGTGCTAACAGAAAGCAGGTAGAGTACCGTCTACACTTATGAAATAATACAATAAATACATTCAATAATGTCTTTTTACCCTGACTTTTATGCAGTTTTACGGTCCTTCGCCTACGTTCGGCTGCTTTTATTGTCCCGATCACTCTGCTGTCCCTTTTAGCATGTTTAGACTTTCTAAAATTGTAAATCTCCCTCATTGTTACATCATTCTAATATTCTTCAATTCTCTTAGTTTAATTTTACAATGCCAATTAACTTGCCCATGAGAGTTTAATCATCCTTCTGAATTTGCCTCTTGCAGTACTTGACAACCGCCCGGTGTTGCCTGAACCCATAAGCAAGGGGAAGAAAAGTAAAACTGCATCTTACCATGCATGTAATATGAGGCATCTAAGAAAAGTTGTAATGAGACTGGCCGCCTCATCTTGTAAGAACTCTTAGCTGCACAGTTCGAACATAACGTTAAACAAGTTCAAGGCGAGAGGATCGACTACATTGCAACGGGTTTTACCCCAACTGGCTCGGTCTTTCTCCGTAGAAGGCAAAGCCGCCTGCCAGAAGCCTCGCACTAAGCACGAATTTCGTAGCTCTAGCTATGACTCCCCAAGAATCTCATGAAAACTGCATTCGTAGTCTCAACCACACTTTCCAGGATCGAACTCACACCCTGCAGAGCAGTAGGCAGACTGCAGGCACCCCAATCAATCGTGAATAAACCAACAACAGGTTTGGCATGAGTTTTATTGGTCGACTATGCTCCATTGTGAGGTGAAAGACAGAAGGAAGGAGAAGTGCTTGCAAGAAGTAGGAAGCACACCATCACATATCCATAGCAGGAAACTGCTTTATGACAAAATATGTTTATTACACACACACACACACACACACATACACATATATACGAGGGTAGGTCAGAAAGTTATGCACCATAATTATTGTCTCTTTAACAGTTAATAACATACAAATGAAATTTAGTCACAATGTTCATGCACATGTGCAGCAAACATTTCTACTTCTCAACATAATCCCATTAACTTTAACGGATTAACGCCGCCATCTTGAAACCAGAGCGTGTATCCCAGAACTGTACCACATTTTGTTCTGTTCTCGTAGCCATTTCTTCACTGCATTAATCACTCCCTTGTTGTCTTCAATCTTTGTCACATGAATAGCATTATTAAGGGGACCCAAAAAATGGAAATAAGATTATGTCAGGTCTGGACTGTAAGGTGGATGAGGCAGTACTTTACACTACATTTTGTCGATTGTTTGCAAACGTTTGTGAGGACGCGTATTGTTGTGAGGCCTAACCCTGCAGTAACGACGATTGAGTTTTGTGAGTGTTTTGATATATATTTCCAAATTGATGGTTCCACCTTTCGGCAGCACATCCACGGGAATAACCCTATCAATGTCCCCAAAACTGTGAGCATGACTTTACCGGCAGATGACGCATGTTTATTTCTGTCATCAACTCTGTTGTGATTCCCTTCCCCCTCCATAACCTCTGTACTTGATTGTTTATCTGTCAATGAAATAAAACATGTTCTGGTTTTTGTCCACATTTCCAGGTTCTCAATTCGTACATTCTTTTCTTCTTTTTTTTTTTTTTTCAGCCTTTGAGACCCCTAGCCGAGTATGGACCCACAACCGCAGAGCTTCTCGGTCTTGAGGATAAGATGACTGGTGCTGTCATGTGCGGAAATCTGGCCATTGGGCCTGGAAACACAACACCAAACGAAAGTTCGCACCATCAACCACCCATGCTAAGCCCTTCTTAGACCAGTTCATGGTTGGCTGAATGTTGGTTGCTTCTTGCTCTACTTTATGAAACAGCCTGTCTCAGACCAACTCTCTTTATTCGCCTTTTACGACATGCTAAAGAGTCTGCAGTGTTACTATTTTTCATTTCCCCTCCGGGACCTCGATAACACACGGGAGCAATCCGTACATTAACAGTATTTACAGAGACATAATTTGTATGAACGTACGTGTACACCCCACACCGGAAATCGATACTCCATTAGCTGTCTTGCCGAAGTGAACATCCCTGTTGGGTGTATCAAGATGGAGAATATTTCATAATAAAACATTTCTACTATCTGGAGCGGGCGTCAGGGTAGATCAGTGGCTAGTACCCCTGTCTGCGTGTTCGCACCCCCCCCCCCCCCCACCCACCCCGAGAAGGGATTTTAAAACAAATTACCTGGGCTGTCATGTTGATCTTGCTTATAATGGTCATCAGGAATTATTCTGGAAAGTACACGCGGCTGTCGTGGTGTTGACCAACTCATCCATCGAAGAAGAATAGATTTGTAAAAATAAATATGCGGCTAGCTTGACGTATGAAACGGCCCTTTACCGTACTTACCATACTAAAAATAAAAATAAAAGTCCCTTTATCTGGACCTGTTGTGGGTGTCCGGGGTGTGCGGGTCATCATATTTTGTAGATTTGATGCACAGAGGAAAATGTAGTACGTTTTACCGCCACCCCTCCCCCCCCCCCTTTTTTTTTTTTAGAAAGTCGAGAGACGACATCGAACGAGAATTGGAATCGAACCATTGTCCGGTTGCACTCATGCCATTAACAGCAAAACTTCATAACCGTCGCACTAACTCTCCTGCTTACTTACCATACAGAGGACTGAAAAATTAACCTGGAAAAGGGTTACCATGTGATCTTTTAAATACTTAACAGATTATTAAACACAAATGTTCAAATCATTTGGCAAGAAGAAAGAGAAAGGATAAATACAATACATTCATGGACCAGAAAGAAGCTGCTTTGCTGACATTGTGGTTAGTGTCATATATTTTTGAAGGGACTGGGAGATCACTGTAGTGCATGCCCCATTTCTAAACAAAGAAGTTGGGCCCCATCCTCTTCTATCTTCAATAACCCCAGAATATGACCCTCGAGTTATCTGCAGGCCTCGTCTTATTAATTTAGTCTAGGAGATATAGATTATGGCCCTGGTGAGAATAGTAATTACTAACTGGGAATCTGCCCCTTCTCCAAGGATTCTTTTAGCTCTTGAGCCCCCCCCCTTTTCTTTTCATTCTGAGGAAAGTCTGGAGAATTTTCTCAGCCTGATTTATGTTAAGAAAGCATGGATGTTAAGCAGTTGATAGACCTTGAGTCTCTCCCAATTTAATATTCCTTCATGAGTTAATTTGCTTTTAAACAATTAAACACATATCCAATCACAATAGATCTTGACAACATGGTGTACATACCTAATATGGTGAATCACAGATAGGTTGAACTGACCAATCAACAAAAGATCAGTTAATGTTAATTATTTATTGACTGGGCCTGTGTCTTCTGGCCTGTTACATACATCTTCCATTGTGGTTTACACAAGATAAATTAGAAAAATGCATATAGGACCAATGTCACAGTCCATCAACAAATAGGCATCAATACATAAGATGTCAACAAGTATGGAAACATATTGTAAACATATGAATGTTGTACTTGTTAAGTGTGGAGATAATACATATACATTTATGTATCAGTTCTTGAGACTGAGTGTTGTGTGTTTTTTATGAGATATGTAACCTTGCGATTGGAGGATTAGGATAAGCCTGGGTCCTTCGACTGATGGATCCACTTCAGTTCTGCCCGTGTAGCTTCTCTGAAGGCTTCCCATACTCTGCTCACGGCCAAGTCTTCCTCCATCTCAAGTGCGGTTCATCTCTTTCTCTCTGGTCTGGTTTGGTTGGTTGGCCAGTTGGTTGCCAATTGGTCGCCAATGGGTTGCCAATGGGTTGCCACCAAGAATTCACTGTGTAAAATTCACATAAACATATACAATCCTACCAATGCAATATTCTTGAAGTAGGTCGGAAGAAACCTAAATTCCTGAAGTAGGAACTAGTTCCCCCCCTCCCCTCCTCTCTTCTTTTCTCTAATCTAGTGTTGGGTCAATTTGGGGTGGTCAGAGTTTATCACACTGTGTACTACTGGTATCACTGGTTCCTGCTGTATGTAAGTTCTCATTGGACATGGGGGTCAGTGAGACGTGTACAGTAAGACAGTGACAAGAGTGAGGAGGTGTCAAGATGCATGTGAATAAATGGCATACATTTATAACATTTCTATCACTCCATTGGGTTTGTAGTGTGTATAAATGGTTCTCTGTGTTTTCCCACTTAACCAACTTGTCCTTCCTCTTTGTATAATAACTCCTCTCCCATTACCTGTTGTTGTGGTTGTTGTTGTGGGGTTGAGTGTTGAGTTGGGTGGTGTTGTGTTTTAAGTTATGTTGAGTAATGAGTTAAGTTCACTTCTGATGGTGGAGTTCCGCGAAGCACAACTTTTCTGATGTAATGCAGTTCATGAGTGCCCTTATCTAAGTAAAATCTGACACAAATATAAATATTTATTCCATCAAACTCTATTTATTCAATAGATGAAGCAGAAAGGGAAGATTTGATTTCTCCTTCAGCTTTCTAGATTGAAAATAGACATAGATAAGTCTTGTTTTAAAACGAGGCACTTATTCTAGTACACGAACTGTCTGATTCGCTGTAGATAGTGATAGCATTTGAAGCAGTGTTTCTAATGAAATGCACAAGATTGTCTCAGAATCATCACTTCGTACAGTTGTCCAGAATAGAATGTAGTATTATTATGCACTTCTTAAAGTTAATAACTATCTTTAAGAATATCAGAGATTGCAGTATTCGAAAAGAGTATTAGAGTGTCAGTTTGCCCGGGAATCGGCTCTGCGTCGTCAGAATCTACAGTCGAGCATTTTTCACTTCAGAGGTTTTAATTTATAATAATACATTTCAATTGACATTACAAACACTGGATACCATTACTTGTCACTTGATACATCTGGTCATCAGTTCAATCAAAGGAGTAACAAGCTTACCTCGGATCTAGACATTCTGCCGTCCCTATTTAAAAATGTGGTAACACCAGCTTTTACGTCTGTTCATCAGGCGGGTTGCAGTAGAAGTGCGC
>OY992877.1:134491621-134816621 GCA_963921405.1 Cepaea hortensis
GTTCATTAATAGGCGTTGTCTTCAGGCTTCCAGTTATGATTCGCATTCCTTGGTTTTGGACTCTGCTTATTTTGTTAAAGTTTGACTTAGCTGCTGTTGCCCAAGCTGCAATGCCATATTCCAGTACTGGCCTCACCCGTCCAGTATATAACTTCTTGAGAACTTTCTCATCTGCTCCCCACGTTGTACCAGCAAGCTTTTTCATGATTGCCATTCTCTGCCTTGCTCTTGTTCGATTTTTCTCAACCTGTGTCTTCCATGTCAGGCGACGATCAAAGGTGACTCCTAGATAGTTTGGATTTTCTTCATGGCGCAATATTTTTCCATTCAATACCAGCTTAGGTTGCTGAGTTTTATTTGAGAGGGAGAACACTGTGCATGTTGTTTTCTCCTCACTTATCTTCACTAGCCATGATTTTGACCAGTCCTCTAGCGCTAATAAGGCTTGCTGTATTCTGCTGTTAGCTGTACTAATATATTCTTCAGATGTCCATATGGCTAGGTCATCTGCAAAGGAGGATGTGTGTACTCTGGCTGGAAAATTTTCTGTGATGTCATTTATATATGCTAGGAATAATGTTGGTGAAAGAACTCCTCCTTGGGGGACACCTTGCTCCAGCAGCATCATTTTGCTTGTTTGTCCTTGTACTTTTGTCCTGGCAGTTCTGTTCTCAAGGTAGTGGCTGATCCATTTATACATTTTTCCACAAACATGCATGTTTTGCAGTTTTACTTTCAGTCCTTCCTTCCATACTTTATCAAATGCTTTTTCTAAATCTATCCAGACTGCTAGTGTGTGCTTTTTCTCTTGGAAGGCATCCTCTATTTCCTGAGCTATATAGGTTATTTGATCTTCAGTGGATCTGTATTTTCTTAATCCTGCTTGGTGTGGTGTTAAGAGTTTGTTTTCTTCCAGATGCCATGTTAGCCTGCCATTGATAATGCGTTCCATTAATTTTCCTACACAGCTAAGTAGACTGATAGGTCGATAGCCATTTGGTTCTTCCAGGTCTTTTCCTTTCTTTGGGACTGGTATTAGTATAGCTTCCTTCCATGCCTGTGGGACTATTCCTCTCTTCCAGCTGTTATTTAGGACTGCTAGTAGTTTCTTCTTTGCCTTGGTGCCTAGTCCTATTAGCATTTCATTTGTGATTCCATCCTTTCCTGGTGATTTCTTCTTTTTTAGGGTATTCATTGCCTGTTCCATTTCTTCCATTGTTAGATTTGCCATCATATATTCTGCTGCTGTCTCTGTATTTCTATGATGTATCTGTTTGTCTTTGATTGCTTTCTTCTGTTCGGTTGTAATATCAATGTGGTTTGCATTTGCATAGTGTTCCATTAGTGCATTTGCAGCCTTTTTTCCTGTAAGCAAGGCATTTCCTTGTTTAATTGTTATTTGTTTGTTTCTAGGTCCTTCATTGTTCATGGCTTTCACTAGTTTCCATAGTTTGTTTCCATCCCTGTCAAAATTCAGGTTTTCTGTTTTTTCCCTCCAACAATCTCTTGTTGTTTGATTTACTGTTCTTTTATATTTTGCTGAGATGGCTTTGAGAGAGATGTTTGCTTCAATTGTTTGTTCTCTCTCTGCTGTCTTCCTGGCATCTTCAACTTTGTCCTCCAAACTTTGTAGTTCTTCAGTCCAGTATGGTTTGTAATTTTTCCTCGCTCCTCTTGGAATGGACTCAGTGGCTGCCTGTATTATCGCTCTGTTTAGACTTTCCACCATTTGCTTTATGTTGCCATATCGTGTATTTATGTTTTCACAATATTTGTCTGTTAGTATGGCAAATCTGTCCCAATCTGCCCGTTTGTAATTCCAGCGGGGCAAGGGCTTTTGCTCCTGTGGAACATACTCCATATTCATTTCAAGCTTGATTGGTCTGTGGTCACTACCTGCTAATTGGTCCAGCACATGGCGATCGATTTTGTGGAGGATGTCTCCTGTGCAGAAAGCTAAGTCTGGAGTAGAAGTGGTAAGCCATCTTCTGGAGTAGAAGCTCGGTGTGTCATCCGCTTTGTTGAGTAGATGGAGATTTGAGTCTATTTCCCAGTCCTCCAATTCATCTCCTCTTTTGTCAGTATCTGGGTATCCCCATCTTTCTGAACGGCTATTAAAGTCTCCGACAATAATGCAGTTTGTGTCAGTTATTTTCATGATTGAGAGTGTAAGGTCCTTATCTGCTGGGCTATACAGATTGTAGATTCTTATTTTCACGTCCTTTATCATTATATCAACACCTATAATTTCCGTTTGGTTGTCAGAGATCACAGATACTTCGCTGCAAGGTATTGTATTTCGTGTAAGTATTAGAACTCCTCCTTTGTGTCCTTCGCGGTCGAAACGTGTGGCCTGATATCCTCTGACTGAGAATTTGTGATTGGCGTTGAGGTGTGTCTCTTGAATGCATGCCACATCTATTCTATCTTTATGAAGACGCTGTGTTAGGGAGTCTTTCTTCTTGTAAACTCCTTCGGCATTCCACTGTAGTATGTTGAGTGTCCGGGGTATTTGGTCAATAGCTCTTAACCTACTCCTCTGTGCCTTGACTCCACAGCACAGGGGAAGGTGACCACCAGTAGTCATGGGTGGACCCCCTCGAGGCAGGGGGCCCGGCACTATCACCGCCTGATGGGACTTCACGGGATTAGCACCATATCGATTAATTTTGATTTGTGACATCATGAATTAAGTTACGTTGCACTGCTTTGTCAAGCCTGTGGCTCAGTACATCCGATTTCGACAAGCATTTATTCGGGATGCTTTCCCTAGCCTTTGACTGTCCCCAGTCTACCTACAAGGCAGCAGGTTTTACGTTGCACTGCTTTGTCAAGCCTGTGGCTCAGTACATCCGATTTCGACAAGCATGTATTTGGGGTGCTTTCCCTAGCCTTTGACTGTCCCCAGTCTACCTACAAGGCAGCAGGTTTGTGTGTCTCTTCGTCTGGTCCCTCTCCCTTGACCTGTCCGACATGGGTGCCCCTACCAGTAGCTGTGCTACCGTCGGCATAGCTCTTGGGGTCATTGGGACGCACAAGCCCCTCTACCTCGTCACGGTGGACACACAGCAGAGGGGGTCATGGGTTTAAAGGGAGAGAAAGGATTAACTCTTAAACGGCGATACGCCATGTTTCGAACATATTTCCATCCATTCGTGAAATGGTCGCCAGTATTTGTGGCGAGTGATATTAACCATATCTGACGTTTCATTTGTTCCATGTTATAATTTTGACTTCGCATCATCTTTGTCGTTCAGTGACATCTGCTCAGTGAAGAATTTTAACGATAACAAATAATTTATTGTCGTGTCCCAGATTTGTTTTTCATTGTGTGCGCTTGCTTTTAACTCAAGCTTAGTCCACACACGTGCTTGTGCTTCTCTTGAACGGACTGATTAGCTTTCCCTATTACCCGTGTCACTCGCCATCAGGCGAATCCACTCCGAATTCTGAGCTACGTGTACTTTGTGACCCCAAGTCAAGGACGAGAAGTCAACATTTTAAACTGACCGGTGTAGTTTGGTAATAATCAGTTTGGCAAACCCATTTTATACAATGCAAAAGACATATATGTTTTAGAGAAAAGCAAGTGTTATAATACCGGATTCTTGGGAAGCCTAAAAGGAGAATAATTATAATCTTGAACATGTTAATTTTGAAGAAAACAAACCGAGAAACAAATATAATATTTTTTTTAAAAACTAAGACTAATTTATCCCTAGCAGTTTTACAGTCTTTGAAAACTATACCCAACTAACGCAAACGCTCACGTTCTCAAACAGCTAATATATCGGGTTATATGGTAAAAGCGCGTTATTTTCCGCATAGCTTGCCCCCATTAAATGTTCAAACTAGTAAATACAGTTGATGATGGCTTAATGTTGCTGCAACCAATGACCTCATTAGGAGATCTGGTGTGGCGTAGTTACATAGGATATTGTTTCTCGTAGCAACATACTGGACGATCGATCCGTTTCCCGCCCTTTGACGACTACTATGTTATGATTTCCTCTGGAGATTTAACTAGTTAAATATTAAACACTGGCGTTATTGTTGCAGCTGACCCGATACATTATGTTTCCTAGTACCTGCTTTAATGAAGAGCCAGGCAGACAGAAAACACATAGACATTTCAGTAGCGATGTAACGCGGCGCGATCCGCTACCGAATCTCCCGCAGCTTCATTACCCTACGTGGATATACGAGATTACGGAGAAAGTCGATAACGCCTTCGCCATGGAGACAGCACTGCAAATATAAGTGTTGTATATTTCAGCTTGCCGCCTTCGTGGCCTAGAGGTTAGCGACTTTTCTCCGTAATCTCGTATACTCTCGTAGGTAATGTAATGACGGTGAGAATCAGCAGTGATTCGAATCGCATCGGTAACTTACGGGGTATGTGAGCCAGCTGCTCAGAAAGCAATGGCAAACTACTGAGCGTAATCTTGCCAAGACATCAACATACAGCTGAAAGATGCTGGTGTTGACAGCGATGTCCTGTAAAGGATATGCAACAAAAATAAATATTTCAGCTTAAAGGTTTATCTTATTGTTTTACGAGGGGCTTCAAATGAAAAACATAAAGTATCATAGAAATTAAAATAACCATACCATTATCTTGTAACCTGTCAATATTGTTGTAAAGGATGTCAAGAGGGTTAAGCACGTGACATCACGGTGTAGGAGAACATGGTGATGTCATAAGGACAGTTTACAGATGGTCGCCCAACTTTTGACATGCACCAAAGAAAAGGAGCGTTTTGTTATCCGTTTGTTTTTTAATCCGTGAAGGGGTGAAGCCTATAGAAATTCATCGGCGAATGAAGGTCCAGTATGGCGATGTATACCTGTCAGTTCGGCAAAGTGTATGAATGAAGTAGGACGTTTCAAAACGGCGTGACTTCTGTGACAGACTTTTCACGACCAGGTCAGACACACCGAATAGTGACTCCAGAGTGGTTACACGGGCGACCGAGAGAATTTTTTCTGTAGGAATCCAAGCACTTTATCGAAGCTACAGTACTTGCATTGTGACTAAATCGAAAAGTGATACATCTGTCCTTTACATTTTCAGAATACGAGAATATATGCCTCCCTCCTCCCCCTCCTAAATAAAACAAAGATTAAGGTTTTCATTTGAAGCCTCCTCGTAGTTTATATTGTGTGATTTCTGCTGTATATACGTGACCAAATGCCGTGAAATATGCCAGCAATAAGTCATGCAATCTGCTGATTGTGTCTTTGTTATTCGAATAATGTATTCTTTACAGTTTCGCAGTCATCTCATCTCAGCATGTTCCTCTTGTACCTTGCGGTGTCGAGGTGAAGTATAAACAGTGGGAGAGTGCCTGCTTATGGGCCTCATGCATCGATATTCCCATGGACTTGTTATTCCCTGCGTCTATCATTTACGTGGTCGACCTCTTCCTCTGTTTCCCTCTGGTCTGTACATCATTGCTTGTTGTGGTATACTGTTAGTTGGTAACCTACTTGCATGGCCAAACTATTTGACTTGCTGCCTTCTAATAAAATCTAGTGCAGCTATAACCCCAACTTTAGCCCTGATTTATTCATTTCTGATCTTATCTCTTTTTGATCCATTGAGTATTCTTATCAGGAATCTCATTTTTGTTGTTGTGATTTTTCTTTTCTCTTTTTCTGTCATAGTCCAGGTTTGGCATTGGTAACATAGAGGTGGTTTCGCAGTCAATGAAAACTAATTCTGTATCTATCATGAGAAACCGTTAAAGTTCTCAAGGAGTTGATATGTCTGTCTATCCAGTAAGAAAGCATTATTTTCCGCGTCCTTTGCAACCATTTAATGTTCAAACCCGGTAATATAGTCGATGGCTCGCTGTTTCAGCAGCCGGTGGCGTCATTGCGAGATCTGGAGTGGCGTAGTACATAGGATATAGTTTCTCGTGGCAAAATATTGGACGATCGATCCGTTTCCCGCCGTTTGACAACACTTGTGTTATATTTTCCTCTAGAGATTTTACTAGTTAAAAATTAAACACCAGCGTTTATTGTTGCAGATGACACGATACATCATGTTTCCAAGTGTCTGCTTTAATGAACAGCCAGACAGACAGAAAACACATAGGCAGTTCAGTAGCACACACGCGCATCACATACACATATACAGTTCAATACATATACACAGCACACACTTAGATATACAAACATAGATTACAATGCATACATCTAATAAAATACACAGAACACAATGCATACGAAGAATACAATATTTCCAAAGAAAGCAATAAATTACATTGAATCAAATATATGAATAAACTTAGTGGAATTGCGGTAAAGCTGTAAAACTTTAAATAATATAAAATAGCACAAAGTAATGCAGCTTTACATAACAGAATTACGAACAATACAAGGACATTGCGGCGACTAGCCTTCATCAGCAAACAAATACATACACAAAACACAACTTATAACCACGGAGAAGACCATCCAGTGACTACATTAAGGCATAAGAACGTGATGGGAAGAATTAAAAGATGGGGGGGGGGGGGAATAGAACAAGAAAGAGAGCATGAAAATTTAAAAAGAAAATGTTTTGCTAATTATCTCAGAATTCCAGGCTGTGATACTAACATGGATTTCACCTTGATACTCTCATATAGACAGCCGTGGGAGTCTGTTGGTCATGGGGACCGAGGTAAGGGATGGTAATGGTTCAGTGAAGATCCCAGGTAAATGAGTGGAAGTAGTGCATGAAAAAAGGAGGGGGGGGGCGGTAAGGCGGGAAAATGAAAGCAATGGAGATGTGATGGTGGTCTGAGAGTGACAACTAAGAAGGAGTGCTCCGGTGGCCGTCAGTACAATGCATGAGTGGGTGCCAGTGAAAGGTTGACCATAGTGGACGAATATTAAATAGCAATGAAGTGTGCACCTACGTATGATGGTGGTAATAACGAAACGCATTTACTGTGCTCGTTTATGTGTGTACCAAGAGAGTCCTAAAGCTAATATGTGTGAGCACACATACATTCAGCTGCACACATCAATAAACATTAATACAACTGTATACATAAATATGTGTTGTATATATGAGAGAGGAGAGAGGGGGTGAGAGGGATAGTATAGTGCCTGTGATATGCCGCATGAGATATGTGGAATTAGAAGGTCTAAACATACGATGCCCCACTTATTCCGTATGAAATAGGGTCAGTAGTGTTGACAGTAATACCACGTATTGCAGAATCATATCCCCCAATGCATTGTGTTATTGCCGTTGTATCAGATCAGACACATGATATGGGTTGGCACAGCGAAGCAAGATTATTAATTTTCTCTTCTTATTTTTTTTCCATCTTTTTATTCTTCTCACCCTGTTCTTGGTCCTTAATGTAGTAACTAGGGGAGGGGAGAGGGGGGAATCTTCTCAGTTATTATGTGTTGTGTTTTATGTATGTATTTGTTTGATAATGAAGGCTAGTCGCCGCAGCGTCCTTGTGTTGTTCATAATTGTGTTCTGTAAAGCCACATTACTTTGTGTTATTTTATATTGAATCAAATACAAGGTATGTTAATGATGATGATAATATGTAGGTATTTGAGGGTATTGACGTCGATAATTATAACCATGAACGCATACATTTTGAAATGAAAATGAAACAAACGAAAAATACGCTAATAATTAACCCTTAATAATTTTAAAGTATATGATAACCAATTCTGTACCCAACATGAGAAAACGCACACGTTTTCAAAGAGTTAATATGTCGAGCTATCTAGCAGAAGCGCATTATTTTCCGCATCCCTTGCAGCCATTTGATGTTCAGACCTGGTAAAGCAGTCGATAGCTACTTGTTTCTACAGCCGGTGGCGTCATTACGAGATCTGGCGTGGCGTGGTTACATAGGACATTGTTTTTCGTGGCAACATATTGGACGATCGATCCGTTTCCCGCCGCCTGACGACTGCTATGTTATGTTTTCCTCTAGAGATTTAACTAGTTAAATATTAAACACAGGCGGTTATTGTTGCAGCTGACCCGATACATCATGTTTTCTAGCGTCTGTTTTAATGAAGAGCCAGACAAACAGAAAACACATAGACACTCCAGTAGAGATGTGCGTTCAGGCATACACACACATACACATAAACTTGCACATAAACATACTTACAGTGCAATACAATAGAATACAACACAACACACATAATAAAACACATAAAATACCAGATATATATACAATACAATACAACACATAAAATAGAAAACAATACAATATAGCACATAAAACAGAATAGAAAGAAAACAATACAATGCGAAAACAATACAAAACATCACAACAAAACACAACAAAACACAACGCAATGCAATACAATACAACACAACATAACACAACGCAACGCAACGCAACACAACACAACACAACGCAACGCAACGCAACTCAATGCAATACAATACAATACAATACAATACAATACAATACAATACACCTATAAAATATACAGAAAATTATATACACACACACACACACATACACACACATATATATATATATATATATATACACACACACACACACACACACACACACACACACCGAGACAAACGATGTGGTGCATAAATTTCTGTACGCCCCTGAAGTGTGTGTATATCAACGAAGCCTGGACTTAAATATAGAGATTATGTGTTGCCCATGCAGCATGATCCCTCTCTCGGCCTGCCTAGTTCACTCCAGAGGAAAGGTAACACCTCTACATCTGGAACAAGACATGCTGCAGAAGGTGCCGGATCAGCAAAGCAATGCTCTAACTGTCCGCATGTCGGAGCTTCGATCCTAGACCAGCCACCAACCAAAGCTTAGGGCCTGGTCTGCCCTGCCATGACATGTCTATAGGTTGCATTTCCTCGTACCAGGGTAAGGCTTGTACCCTCCCAGTTGCGCTCTTCCGCCCGAAGCCGTTGGCACAATGTGGAGTGTCGGGTTTGGTAAGCGCCGCCCAGCGTTCGGCGCTAACTGAAAGCAGGTAGTACCGTCTACTGTTATACGGTAGCTCAGTCATATCTGACTAAGACCTGACAATAATATATATATATATACTAGCTGACCCGGCCCGGCTTCGCCCAGACCCTGGTGGGGAGCATCTCATTTAATTCATATAAGTAGTCATATAAGTTCCCGTTCCCGACTGTCTGTCTGTCTGTCTGTCTGTCTGTCTGTCTGTCTGTCTATCTATCTATCTGTCTGTCTGTCTGTCTGACCCGGCCCAGCCCATGGTGGAGAGCATCTCATTTAAATTATATAAGTAGTCATATAAGATCCCGTTCCCGACTATCTGTCTGACTGTCTGTCTGTCTTGGGTAAATGGAGGAGGGAGGAGGAAGAGGGAGGTGGAGGAGGGAAGAGGAGGGAGGAGGAGGGAGGAGACAGGAGGAGTAGGGAGGAATAGGAGGGAGGAGGAGGGATTAGGAGGAGGAGGGAGGAGTAGTGTGGAGGAGGAGGCGAGGAGGAGGGAGGAGGAAGAGGGAGGAGGAGGGAGAAGGAGGGAGGAGGAGAACGCAGGAGGAGAAGGGAGCAGGAGGAGGAGAGGGAGGAGGAGGGAGGAGGAGGGAGGAGGAGGAGAGAGTAGGAGGATGGAGGAGGCGGAGGGAGAAGGAAGAGGGAGGAGGAAGAGGGAGAATGAGGAGGGAGAAGGAGGAGAAGGAGGGGGAGGAGGGGAGGAGGAGGAGGGAGGAGGAGGAATGTGAAGGGAGGAGGAGGGAGGAGGTAGAGGGAGGAGGAGGAGGGAGGCGGAGAGAGGAGGAGGAGGGAGGAAGTGGGAGGAGGAGGAATGTGAAGGGAGGAGGAGGGAGGAGGTAGAGGGAGGAGGAGGGAGGAGAGGAGGTAGAGGGAGGAGAAGGAGGGAGGAGGCGGAGAGGGAGGAGGGGAAGGAGGGAGGAGAAGTGATGAGGAGGAGGGAGGAGGAGAGAGGAGGAGGAGGGAGGAGGAGGGGGGAGGAGGAGGAGGGAGGAGGAAGAGGGAGGAGGAGGAATGTGAAGGGAGGAGGAGGGAGGAGGTAGAGGGAGGAGGAGGGAGGAGGAGGAGTGAGGAGGAGGAGAGGGAGGAGGAGGAAGGAGGAAGGGAGGAGGAGGAGGAGGGAGGAAGAAGGAGGAGGAGGGAGAAGGAGGGATGAGGAGGAGGAGGGAGGAGGAGGAAGAGGGAGGAGGAGGAATGTGAAGGGAGGAGGAGGTAGAGGGAGGAGGAGGAGGGAGGAGGAGGGATGAGGAGGAGGAAGAGGGAGGAGGAGGGAGGAGGTAGAGGGAGGAGGAGGAGGAGGAGAGGGAGGAGGAGGAGGAGGAGAGGGAGGAGGAGGAAGCAGGAGGGGGAGGAGGGAGGAAGAAGGAGGAGGAGGGAGGAGGAGGGATGAGGAGGAGGAGGGAGGAGGAGGAAGAGGGAGGAGGAGGAATGTGAAGGGAGGAGGAGGGATAGGGAGGAGGGGAAGAGGAAGAGGGTAGGAGGAAGAGTGGAGAGGAGGAGGGAGGATGTAGAGGGAGGAGGAGGGAGGAAAAGGGAGGAGGGAGGAGGAGAGAGGAGGAGGAGGGAGGAGGTAGGAGGAGGAGGAAGAGGGAAGAGGGAGAAGAAGGGAGAAGGAGGAGTGAGGATGATGAGGGAGAAGGAGGCAGGAGGAGGAGGAGGGAGGCAGGAGGAGGACGAGGGATAAGGAGGGAGAGGGAGGAGAAGGGAAGATGAGGGAGGAGGGGGAGGAGGCGGAGGGAGTAGGAGGGAGGAGGATGGAGGAGGAGGGGAGAGGAAGAGGGAGAAGAAAGAGGGAGAAGGAGGAGGGAGTCGGGAGAGGGATGAGAGGGAGGAAGAAGAGGAGGAGGGTGGAGGGAGGAGGTAGAGGAGGAGGAGGGACGAGAAGAGAGGAGGAGAGAGTTCGCCATTCCGAATTCATACTCGTCTAGTTCTTCCCTTCTACACGACTGTAGATAACTCCTTACACATAAAAAGATGAATTGTTATTGATATTGCCGTGGCATGGAGGAATATCAGCAGCAGAGTTGATCCAAAAAACCAAAGACTGAGATCTACGGAGAGCATGAACGCCTACGCCAGCCGGCACGGCACTTGATGATGATGATTGCCGTGTGACGATTCTGTGTAGTCACGTCATTTTCTTCCCTTTCCCTAGCGTTTTGGTTCGGGGATTCTTTCATCATCATCATCATATATTTACGTACGTATTTTGAGAGGGGAGGAGGGAGGAGGAGGAAGAAGAAAAAAAAACTATGACAGTTGACAGCTCTGGAATGAATGGAAGGTGTGTAGAAAATTTCATCTCAATCGGATGGGCCGTTCGCGAACAAATAAAGGACATACATATTTACATATTTACATACATACACTTTGTTTTATAGATATAGATATATATATATATATATATACTAGCTGACCCGGCCCGGCTTCGCCCAGACCCTGGTGGGGAGCATCTCATTTAATTCATATAAGTAGTCATATAAGTTCTCGTTCCCGTTACCGACTATCTGTCTGTCTGTCTGTCTGTCTGTCTATCTGTCTGTCTGTCTGTCTGACCCGGCCCGTCTTCGCCCAGACCCTGATGGGGAGAATCTCATTTAATTCACATAAGTAGTCATATAAGTTCTCGTTCCGACTATCTATCTGTCTGTCTGTCTGACCCGGCCCGGCATCGCCCAACTCCTGGTGGGGAGAATCTCATTTAATTCATATAAGTAGTCATATAAGTTCCCGACTGTCTGTCTGTCTGTCTGTCTGTCTGTCTGTCTGTCTGTCTGTCTGTCTGTCTGTCTGTCTATCTATCTGTCTGTCTGTCTGACCCGGCCCATCCCATGGTGGAGAGCATCTCATTTAAATTATATAAGTAGTCATATAAGATCCCGTTCCCGACTATCTGTCTGACTGTCTGTCTGTCTTGGGTAAATGGAGGAGGGATGAGGAAGAGGGAGGTGGAGGAGGGAAGAGGAGGGAGGAGGAGGGAGGAGACAGGAGAGTAGGGAGGAATAGGAGGGAGGAGGAGGGATTAGGAGGAGGAGGGAGAGTAGTGTGGAGGAGGAGGCGAGGAGGAGGGAGGAGGAGGGAGAAGGAGGGAGGAGGAGAACGCAGGAGGAGAAGGGAGCAGGAGGAGGAGAGGGAGGAAAAGGGAGGAGGAGGGAGGAGGAGGAGAGAGTAGGAGGATGGAGGAGGCGGAGGGAGAAGGAAGAGGGAGGAGGAAGAGGGAGAATGAGGAGGGAGAAGGAGGAGAAGGAGGGGGAGGAGGGGAGGAGGAGGAGGAGGGAGGCGGAGAGAGGAGGAGGAGGGAGGAAGAGGGAGGAGGAGGAATGTGAAGGGAGGAGGAGGGAGGAGGTTAGAGGGAGAGGAGGAGAGGAGAGGAGGTAGAGGGAGGAGGAGGAGGGAGGAGGGGGAGGAGGAGGAGGAGGGAGGAGGAGTGATGAGGAGGAGGGAGGAGGAGAGAGGAGGAGGAGAGAGGAGGAGGAGGGAGGAGGAGGAGGGAGGAGGAAGAGGGAGGAGGAGGAATGTGAAGGGAGGAAGAGGGAGGAGGTAGAGGGAGGAGGAGGGATGAGGAGGAGTGAGGAGGAGGAGAGGGAGGAGGAGGAAGGAGGAGGGGAGGAGGGAGGAGGAGGAGGAGGGAGGAAGAAGGAGGAGGAGGGAGAAGGAGGGATGAGGAGGAGGAGGGAGGAGGAGGAAGAGGGAGGAGGAGGAATGTGAAGGGAGGAGGAGGTAGAGGGAGGAGGAGGAGGGAGGAGGAGAAGGGAGGAGGAGGGATGAGGAGGAGGAAGAGGGAGGAGGAGGGAGGAGGTAGAGGGAGGAGGAGGAGGAGGAGTGAGGAGGAGGAGAGGGAGGAGGAGGAAGGAGGAGGGGGAGGAGGGAGGAGGAGGGAGGAAGAAGGAGGAGGAGGGAGAAGGAGGGATGAGGAGGAGGAGGGAGGAGGAGGAAGAGGGAGGAGGAGGAATGTTAAGGGAGGAGGAGGGATAGGAGGAGGGGAAGAGGAAGAGGGTAGGAGGAAGAGTGGAGAGGAGGAGGGAGGATGTAGAGGGAGGAGGAGGGAGGAAAAGGGAGGAGGTAGGAGGAGAGAGGAGGAGGAGGGAGGAGGTAGGAGGAGGAGGAAGAGGGAGGAGGAGGGAGGAGGAGGAAGGAGGAGGAAGAGGGAGGAGGAGGATGGAGGAGGGAGAGGGAGGAGGAGGAAGGAGGAAGAGGGAGGAGGAGGATGGAGGAGGGAGAGGGAGGAGGGAAAGAGGAAGAGGGTAGGAGGAGGAGGGGAGAGGAGGAGAAGGAGGGAGGAGGAGAAGGAGGAGGAGGGAGGAGGAGGGGATAGGAGGAGGGAGGAGGCAGAGGGAGAAGAAGGAAGGAGGAGGAGGAAGGAGGGAGAGGAAGGAGGGAGAATGAGGAGGGGAGGAAGGAAAGGGAGGTGGAAGAGGACGAGGAGGGAGGAGGAAAGATGTAGGGGGAGGAGGAGGTAGAGGGAGGAGGAGGAGGAAGGAAAGGGAAGAGGAGGAGAAGGGAGGATGAGGGTGGAGGAGGAGGAGGAGGTAGAGGGAGGAGGAGGGAGGAGGTAGGAGGAGGAGGAAGAGGGAAGAGGGAGAAGAAGGGAGAAGGAGGAGTGAGGATGATGAGGGAGAAGGAGGCAGGAGGAGGAGGAGGGAGGCAGGAGGAGGAGGAGGGATAAGGAGGGAGAGGGAGGAGAAGGGAAGATGAGGGAGGAGGGGGAGGAGGCGGATGGAGTAGGAGGGAGGAGGATGGAGGAGGAGGGGAGAGGAAGAGGGAGAAGAAAGAGGGAGAAGGAGGAGGGAGTCGGGAGAGGGATGAGAGGGAGGAAGAAGAGAGGAGGAGAGAGTTCGCCATTCCGAATTCATACTCGTCTAGTTCTTCCCTTCTACACGACTGTAGATAACTTCCTTACACATAAAAAGATGAATTGTTATTGATATTGCCGTGGCATGGAGGAATATCAGCAGCAGAGTTGATCCAAAAAACCAAAGACGGAGAGCCATGAACGCCTACGCCAGCCGGCACGGCACTTGGTGATGATGATTGCCGTGTGACGATTCTGTGTAGTCACGTCATTTTCTTCCCTTTCCCTAGCGTTTTGGTTCGGGGATTCTTTCATCATCATCATCATATATTTACGTACGTATTTTGGGAGGGGGAGGAGGGAGGAGGAGGAAGAAGAAAAAAAAAACTATGACAGTTGACAGCTCTGAAATGAAAGGAAGGCGTGTAGAAAATTTCATCTCAATCGGATGGGCCGTTCGCGAACAAATAAAGGACATACATATTTACATACATATATACATATACACATACACTTTGTTTTATAGATATAGATAATTTTTACTTGAATGATATACTGTGGTACTTCTTTCTTCTTGGAGACCACTATTATCTCTGTTTTCTTAGAATTTAATTGTAACTCTAGTTGTTCGCTGTGTACAATAACCGCATCTTTTAAATGCTGCAGATTCTGTTTATTGCCTGAAAAAAATAGCATATCATCTGCATATTTTAACTATATGGGGGAAAAGGTTTTAAGACATTACGCACACCTGCAGAAAATAATATATGCAATATAAACATAAAATACAAAACATAGAATACAGTTAAAGTCAGTGGTATGTCTTCAACAGAACATTGCAGTCAACCCCAGCATTTGTCTGTGATTTATTATTGAATGTTAGCTCAGTAGTTTGCAATTACATTCTGAGCAGCCGACGCCTTATACCATCGAAATCAACACAAAGCGGTCTGCGTTCAAATATGCGAGATTTCAAAACTCATGTCTCGAGACGATAGGGAATTTTGATACTGTGCGTTTCGCTATCCTCTAAACCAGGGGTCACCAAACTTTTTTCACGGCGGGCCGGATAACTTACAAAATGACGAGTGCGGGCCGGATACTCATTCTGTACAATAATTGCGAGGGTCTCCGTGGCGAACGTGTTACGGACGCAGTTTGTAATCCGGTATACCCGCGAAACACATCTGCGCGCGATTTGGCAGCAGACCGAGTTGGGCTGGTTTTTTTACACTATGGTATGAGTGCCGGTCGTTCAGAAAGCAATGACAAACTACTGAACGTAAACTTGCCAAGACATCAACAAAAGCAAAAAATGCTGGTGTTGACTGCAAACATCCTGTACAGGATATGCAATAATTTAACAATACTTGCAAGCCAAACCAAAGCTCTGGGGGGGGGGGGGGGGGGACGAAAAACTAAGTTAATCATGGGTGAGTGGCGTGCAATGCTCAAAAAACAAAGTCAACAACATATTTATTTACTAACAAAAGTTATAAAAGAAGGCGACGTTAGAAAAAAGATAGTTACATCAGACCTAGTGTGAACATATCCAAATCTCAAAAACTCAGCAGCAAAAAAGGGTAGTGAGATTTGTGAAACTGATATTTGGCTTTCAAAATAAATATCATGAATGTTTGGTTTCGAATTTCTGCATCGAATCATGAGAATTGCGTTCAAATGTTCATCACTCAATCTCGTTCGTTCGATGTGTTGGCTTGACATTCTTCATTTTTGAAAATGTTTGCTCACAGACAATAGTTGTTCCAAATACTGATGCCATATCAGCGGCAACTTTCTTCTTTTTAAGAAACTCAACATCAGGTAAGCAGCGGTAATATTCAACAAGTTTTCCTTCTCTGTGCTTCTCTTTCAACACGTCATTTGCTTACAAATTAATGAGCTCCAATTGTAGTTCAACTAGCACAGCATCAAGGTTACAATCAAACGGATTCTATAATAGAAGAATGTCACTCTCAATTCTGTCAAGATCTGAAAATCTCTCCAAAAAATACTTCTTCAAGTCACGAATAATTCTTTTCGGAATATCGAGCTAATATCTTCGGCGATTGTAGCGCAAAAAGCTTTGAAACAGTGAACATGAGATATGTTTTCTCCTTCCATTTGTGCTTCAAACAATGACAGCTATCTCCGAAATCCTTTGATAGTTTTGTAGAGATCATAGACGAGGTTATCTTTTCCCTGAAGTTTCAAATGCAGTTCATTCATGTAGGATGTGATGACAACCAAAAATGACAACTTTGACAGCCAGGTAGGATCTGAAAGTCCAGATTGACACCACGAATGAACACGAGATGTTGTGACGTACTCGACAGATCAGCAGACTCATCCAGCGCCAGAGAATACCATAAGTTCCTAGTTTTCTCGCGTATCTGTAGCACTATGTTCTCTCAAAGTACTTCTGATCTTCGCACAACTGAACTTGCCGAAAAGCTGGTAGTTCCAAACAAATAGGCTTTCTCGGGACAAAGGTCATATGCTGCTTCCATCACACACTCTTTGATGAAGTTGCCATCAGTAAACGATTTTCCTCGTTATGCCATCTTATGCACTATTTTGTAACTTCTACGAGTGACAGATGCATTTTCAGCAAACTTTCTTGTGAAGAAATTCTTTGTGTTTCTAAACCACGTTTCATGGACTCATATTTCTCAGAGCGTAACTTTCCAGAACACTTTGAATATGTTGATACATATGTTTTGTTTCGTAGTGACGCCGAAGATTGCACTCTTTCAAAACAGCAACACTTCGCTGCATATTACGCAACTGGTTTTCTGGTCCTTTGTTTCAACAAAGAAGTAATTTACCCCCCATTCTTCATTGAAAACACTACACTCGGTGTCCACTTTTCTTTTCTTAGTAGCCATAATGAATGGTGATGTACACGGGATCTGAAAATGAAAAAGACATGGAATTAGAATCAACATTAAAATCCTATTGAAACACAAGAAAAGTAGAGAACTTGGGGTCACTGGTAAAGCCACGGCTCACCAAAGGTATATGTAAAGTTTAGAGCTACCTTTGGTAATAGAATATATCTCATAATAAGGTTTGCAAAATATGTAAATAGGGTTGGCCTAAATAAACAGCCTAGGAGTTCCGCCGAAACAGACTGAATTTGCCTAAATGCAATAATTCTGCCCATCTGGTTTGTTACATAAAGTACGACAGACCCTTGGATCATCGCACAGAGTTCCTTGAGCAACCTAAACATTTGCGTAAGGATCTGCTCCAGCAGAAAGGCTGAAAAACACTGGCCTAGGGACCAGCTCGATTAACACCTTGACCGAGGAATTCTTCTGAGCTGGGGTTAATATTTTCGTAATAACACGAGGCTTCTATGGCATTTTAATGCTTTGTTTGTTACTTTATTCACACTTGTAGTTCACTTAACTATCACTGTCAAAGAAATCCTTGTTACATACCTATAAAATGGATGACACGCGAAAAGAAGTAAATATTTCTGAAGCAGTGGACCTGTGTTGACAGCCGGACGCATCTGTGGGAGGGAAAGATGCGCGCGAGCGCGCGTGTGTGTGTGTTGCCATGGAAACCATGGTAATATCACAGAGTAGGCGGTGCTACCACGAGCCGGGGAAGGACTTGGGATGGCGCGAAATAAGCAAACATTACAATAAACAAGAAAATTTAGATACGATAATTTATAATTGAAAATAGTAAATTTAAGACACATTGCAGCCAGGAGGTCTCCGCACGTGTGAAGATCTCCTATTATTCTAACCATAATATTTACATTTAAATGGTATCAAAACGTCTCGTATTCCATACGTTATATCAAGCATGTTCGAGTATCGTCGGCGGGCCGGATGAAATGACGTCGCGGGCCGCCCGCGGGCCGTAGTTTGTTGATCCCTGCTCTAAACCATAACGACGGTTTATAATACAGTTTATACTTAGAATAGTATGATATAATACAACACTCATAATCAATCAATCAATCAATCATGTGCCGTGCCGGAAAGCGTGGGCGGTCATGATTCGCCATTTCACTCGATCACCAGAGTCGTGGATCAGCTCAGTGTTCCTGTCTCGTCCATGCCATGTGGCCAAGCCATCCAGGTATTTTCCTCTCGGTCTTCCTCTTGGTCTGTTCCCTTCGATCTTGCCAGCTGTCACAGGTTCTTAAACACTCATAATACAATACACATAATACAATACAACACTCAGAATACAATACATATAATACAACACTCAGAATACAAAACACACAATACAATACAACATTCAAGAATACAACACACAGAATACAATGCACACAATTCAATACAACATTCAGAATATAACACACAGAATACAATATACACAATACAATACAACACTCAGAATATAACACACAGAATACAATACAAACAATACAATACAACACTCGGAATACAATACAAACAATACAATACAACACTCACAATACAACACTCGGAATACAAAACATGCAATACAATGCACACAGTACAATACAACACTCACAATACAATACACACAATAAAATACAACACTCACAATACAATGCACACAATACAATACAACACTCTCAATACGATACACACAATACAATACAAAACTCTCAATAGGATACACGCAATACATTACAACACTCTCAATACGATACGCACAATACAATACAACACTAGCAATACAATACAATACAACACTCTCAATACGATACACACAATACAATACAACACTCTGAATACGATACACACAATACAATACAACACTAGCAATACAATACAATACAGCACTCTCAATACGATACACACAATACAATACAACACTAGCAATACAATACAATACAACACTGTCAATACGATACACACAATACAATACAACACTAGCAATACAATACAATACACCACTCTCAATACAATACACACAATACAATACAACACTCTGAATACGATACACACAATACAATACAACACTAGCAATACAATACAATACAGCACTCTCAATACGATACACACAATACAATACAACACTAGCAATACAATACAATACAACACTGTCAATACGATACACACAATACAATACAACACTAGCAATACAATACAATACAACACTCTCAATACGATACACACAATACAATACAACATTTTGAATACGATACACACAATACAATACAACACTAGCAATGCAATACAATACAGCACTCTCAATACGATACACACAATACAATACAACACTCTGAATATGATACACACAATACAATACAACACTAGCAATACAATACAATTCAACACTCTCAATACGATACACACAATACAATACAACACTCTCAATACGATACACACTATACAATACAACACTAGCAATACAATACAACATTCTCAATACGATACGCACAATACAATACAACACTTTGTATACGATACACACAATACAACACTCTCAATACGATACACACAATACAATACAACACTCTGTATACGATACACACAATACAATACAACGCTAGCAATACAATACAACTCAACACTCTCAATACGATACACACAATACAATACAACACTCTCAATACGATACACACAATACAATACAACACTAGCAATACAATACAACACTCTTAATACGATACGCACAATACAATACAACACTTTGTATACGATACACACAATACAATACAACACTAGCAATACAATACAATACAGCACTCTCAATACGATACACACAATACAATACAACACTCTGAATATGATACACACAATACAATACAACACTAGCAATACAATACAATTCAACACTCTCAATACGATACACACAATACAATACAACACTCTCAATACGATACACACAATGCAATACAACACTAGCAATACAATACAACACTCTCAATAAAATACGCACAATACAATACAACACTTTGTATACGATACACACAATACAATACAACACTCACAATACAATACAACACTCACAATACAATACACACAATACAATACAGCACTGTCAATACTATACACACACTACAATACACAATACAATACAACGCTCACAATACAATACACACAAAACAATACAACACACAGAATACAATACTCAGAATACAGTACACATAACACAATACACACAATACAACACTCTCAATACGATACACACAATACAGTGTAACACACAGAACACAATACAACACTCTCAATACAATACAACACACAGAATGCAATACAACACACAAGGCGAAGCAACACACACATACAAACACACATGAACACGTACATACACATACAGCGCTGACCTGCGTACTTAATGTGCTTCTTCCAGCCCATCTCTTGTCTACCCACATGTAATGTCTCCCTCTTGTTCCCCCACTTCTCGGCCCATCGCATCCTTTAACAAGGCGCTGTGTCTCTTTCTATGGCTCAAGTGCCATAATTGTCTGACCTTGGTCTCATTCAGTAATGTTCTCTTGAATTCCGTTCTTCTTCCTCTTCTTCTTCTTCTTCTTCTTCTTCTTCTTCTTCTTCTTCTTCTTCTTCTTCTTCTTCTTCTTTTTTGTAATACTTCTTTAAAGGTTTTCCTCTCCTGTCATGATATACCTCCCATTCGTCTCTATAATCATATTTGAAAGCTCAAATTTTACACTCACATTGACTCCACGCGGCTCCGTGGCGAAGGTGGTTGCAGACGCAGTTCGTAATCCCACATACCGCATTCGAAACACAGCTGTCGGCGATTTGGCAACAGACCACTTTAAGTTGGTTTTTATTGCAAATAATATGAGATGAGTGCCGGTCTTTTCAGAATCAATCAATCAATCAGGTGCTGTCTCCACAATGAAGATTGGCTGCAATGGATCTCCAAATCTGTCTGTCTCTCGCCCTGACTGTGCATTCTGTCAGGCTGATGATATTCGTCCATCTCTTTATGTTATCTTCCAACTTGTATCGTTGTCTACCTCTTGTTCGCTTGCCCTCAACCTTGCCCTCCAGTATGTTTTTATAAGAGTATCATGTCTTTTAAAGTGGCCGAAATATTTTACTTGCCTCCTCTTTATTTCTTTCATCAGCTCTCATTGCCAGTTCTTCTACAACCTCTGCATTCGATTGTTGTTGTGTTTTTTTTTTCACTGTTCAGAAGGCAATAGCAAACAACTGAACGTAAAATTGCCAACAGATCACAGTCAAAAAAATGCTGGAGTTGATTGCTACGTCCTGTAAAGGATATGCAACTAACTAACAAATTGACGTGAAATTCCAGCTCGTCTTGCACACCAGGCTAGTTTCTAAACATGGAGAGGGGAAGAAGATCTCTTCGACACGGTCCCCCTTGAGATTGCACTTTGGTGCCGAGTCTAGAGTAAAGTATCTAAACCAGTGGTTGTCAACCTGTTTTGGCCCGTGCCCCCCTTCACCATATTTTCAGAACGACATTTCCCCCACCCTTTTTTTTCGTATTTCCTACCTAAAAATCTCCCCTCCCGCCCCTACACAGTATACGTAATAATGGAAGCACATGCTAAATAAAACAAGTCTAGACGTCCACTTGAAACGTGATATGTGGGTCTACTTTTATAAAATGAATTTTAGAAGGTTGAGACGTACAGATCCGTAAAGTATGAAGAGAAAAACAAGATCAAGTAATCGTTTCTTGTATTAACGCGATCTTGAAATAATCTTCATACCCCCCCCCCCCCTGGAAACCCCAAAATTCCCCCCTGGGCGGGAATTCCCCACCGGTTGAGAACCACTGATCTAAACCAATCTCAGTCCGACAGACACTGATCGACGCCTGCTATTCCTTCACTACCGTGGACTTGGTCTATGCGCGGTAGACTACGGTCTGGACCTCCTCGCTCTCATCAAGACCAAATCAGAAGGATTAGACAAAGTATAAAATTAAGCAATGAGACACAAGCTCAGCTATACAAAAGACACCTCATGGCCAGAAATATTATTCATGCTCGTGTTACCAAGGAGGGCAACCAGGCACACAATAGCACAGGTTAAGGAGAGTATCATTGGATAACAAATATCCCCTACACAGCGTTTCTGGAGCACACATTAGAATGCTTAGTGTGTAGTGACGTCTTTCCAAGAAACATAACAATACAAAACATATTATGGTCTTTACATAACTGAACTAGTTAATTTTTGGAGGTCTCCGTGACTAAGGGCAAGTTAACCTTTTAAAGGGCATAACTTAGTTCGGGCTATTCCCTCTGAGTTCACCGTTACAGAATAAGGTTTAATGATGTCCATGGTTATCAAAACTGTAGCGTTGAAAGACATGGTAATAAAGGCGATATTGAAAATATATAACTAGGACAGGTCCTTTGCAGTATACCGTGCTCATATGGCCCGCTGAAGAGATTCCCGATCATTAGCCAGTTATCTTGCCTCATGATTTTTTTTATGTCCATGTGTTTGCGATGTCCTAAGTCCGCCCTCGGGCCGGTCGACCCTTGCCCCTTCTTTTAAGAAAACTGCCCCCCCCCCTTCCCACCACGGCTCTTTCCGCGTCACTGTAACTCAAAGCATTTCAATTTCCGAGAAATTATACTGAAAATATACTATTTGTGAACCAGCTTTCTTCGGTGTTCAGATCTTGTTAAATGGTGTTATTTTTATTCTTATTGGTCGGCCACATTGTAAGAACTGTACTGTAACATTTAAGTTCATAAACCCACATGTTCATCTTAGATGATCGCGAAATGATGGATGGCTGACATCCGTGTGTTGCCCCAGGGAGGTGCGTGTTCTCACACATGTGACTAATTTGTTTGCTGGTCTTGTGCCACAGGTTCTTAAACACAGACGGAGTTTGTGCTCTGCGCTAAGATTCTCCGGACTCAGGCTTGAGTTAGGAGTAGAACGGAGCATTTGTGGGTTACACCCGTGTGCCGTGACGTTGATCCTTTGACTAAACTAAACTAAACTAAACTAAACTAAACTAAACTTCTTAAACACAGTGTAAATATTTGCATTGCTACTGTAGGTATACCGGCTTCCTGGCCTAGAGGTTAGCGACTTTTCTCCGTAATCTCGTATACTCTCGTAAGTAACGTGACGACGGTGAGAATCAGCAGTGGTTCAGCCGGACGCTCAGAAAGTAATGGCAAACTACAGTGCGTAATCTTGCCAAGAAATCAACAATCAACTGAACGATGTTGATGTTGACAGCAATGTCCTGTAAAGGATATGCAAACATTTTTTTTTTATTGTAGGTATAACACGTCTTTCCAACATCCCCCCATTGCCGCTCATTATGGAGTAAAGATATTCAAAGTGTGAGACATTTTTAATTTCTTCTTTGTTGATTTTGGTTGTTTTTTTTTCGCCTGTAGCTTTCCCTGTGAAAATTACTTTTCTTTGTTTTAAATTCAGAAGACAATTTGTTTTTCGCCGTGTTTCATAGCAGACAGGATAAACTTTTCATGCAGTTCACTCAGCAATAATTGAGACGGGAATCTATTATCGAAAACAGTATGTTCAATGTAACGAATCCCTTCAAAACGCTTTAAAATATAGACCCAAAATACTGAACTCCGATCTTAAGAATTTAATTTCTTCACAACTATTTTACTGAGATATAGAACTTCTTTGATTTGTAATTCTATTACTTCTGTGTTTCTCTGCTAATAGACTGAAACCTTAAATTTTGGGGGACGGACGATCTCATCATGTGAGATGACAGGCAAAAGAAACGCAGGTGGAGAAACGAGAAGAGATAGACAAAAGAGAAACTACGAGAGAGTGTAGGGATAACACCTATTACTGACATTATAGAACACTAAAGAATTAAATGGTTCGGACATTTAGTTAGATTGGAACATGATCAGCCACTGGCTAGAACGTTCAACATGACAACATCGGGATACAAGATGAGAGGACGACCAACGAAGAATTGAGTAGTTGGAGTAAAAGAGACATTGGGAAATCAAATATGACGTCAGTGCCAGCAACAAGACAAGCGAAAAACAGAACATTACATCTGTCTACTCACTGCGACACTTCAATGCAAAAGCAGTAGGACAACAGAAGAAGAAGACGATCGTCTGCTCAGTGGTCATGGGTTCGAATCCGCTTCCAGGCAGATTATTTTTTTTTTAAATTTGATTTGAGCTTCAAGGTCAAAGCAGCCTAAAATTGGTGGGAGGACAGCTATAGCAATTAAAAATCAACCGCCGTGAAATCAACCACATCACCCATCGGGTGCAATATAGGGCCAGTACCGTATGTTGGCGAAGGCGTTACGGCCGCAGTCCGTAATCCCGCGTTCGAAACACAGATGTGTTGGTATTTTTATGAAATGGTATGGGTGCCCGTCGTTCAGAAAGCAATGGCAAACTCCATCCATCCATCATGTGCCATGCCGGTAAGCGTGGGCGGTCATGTTCTGCCATCTCACTCGATCAACAGAGTCGTGGATCAGTTCCGTGTTTTTGTCTCGACCATGCCACAAGGCCAAGCCATCCAGATACTTGTTTCTAGGTCTTCCCCTTGGTCTGTTCCCCTCGATCTTACCAGTTGTCACCAAGTTCTCCAAATCATTTCTTCTCATAACATGCCCAAAAAATTGTGACTGTCTACGTCTAATGTCTCTGATCAGTTTACGATCTTCATTTGTTTCTTGAAGGACTTGTTCATTGGTCTTTCTGGCTGTCCATGGTATTCTTTGCATTTTCCTCAGAAACCACATCTCTACAGCCATCAGATGTTTTTCAGCCTGGCTGCTCATTGTCCAAGCTTCACATCCATATAAAAGCACAGGTTCTATGTAGCATCTCAACACTCTTTTTCTCGTTTCAATTGACATCTTTTTATTGGTCAGTATGTTTTTCATCTTGCTAAAGGCTACTTTTGCCATGGCGATTCTTGTTCTAATCTCTTCAAGGCATCTCCCATCAGATGTTATTACTGTTCCGAGGTAATTGTACCTATTCACTTGTTGAAGAATATTCCCATTTACTTGTATATTACACTGTGGTATTTCGTTCTTCTTAGTGACGACCATAATCTGTGTCTTTTTACAATTTAATTCTAACCCTTGTTGTTCACTGTGTGTAACAACCGCATCTACTAAATTTTGCAGGTCCTGTTCATTGTCTGCAATCAAGACTGTATCATCTGCATATCTAATGTTATTGATGTATCGTCCCCCAATGTTGATTCCTTCCATATTTTCAATATTTCTGAAAATATTTTCACTGTACAGGGAAAACAGATCTGGAGACATTACACATCCCTGTCTCACACCTCTCTTAATAGGCTGATATTGGCTTACTTCATTATCAACTCTTATGGCAGCTTGTTGTTTCCAATATATGTTTTTTACAAGTCTAAGGTCTTTCCCATCAATTTGTAGATCTTCAAGCATCCTTATCATGTTGACATGTCTCACTTTATCAAAAGCCTTTGTGTAGTCAATGAAGCAAAGGTGTAGATCTTTGTTTACTTCTATAGAACGTTCGATTACGGTTCTCAGTATATACACAGCATTTACTGAACGTAAACTTGCCCAGGAATCACGAACAGCAAAAACTTGCTGGGATTGACTGCTACGTCCTGTAAAGGACATGCAACTAACTTTTTTAACCGTGTGTCCGATAGTGCAGCAACCTGACACTCGCTTGCCGACCCAGTGGTCAAGGGTTCGATCCGCACTGAAGCGAATTCGAATTTTGTAAAATTGATTTGGGCTCCCAGGTCGACCAAGACTAAAATGTGTACCAACAAGTGTCTTGAGGCGTGAAGGCGGCCGGCGTGATGCTGATCACATCTTCCAAGGAGTATCGATTCGTCGTTCAAACATATGGATCTATCACCAAATGCAGATGCGCCTTATGGCGTCGAAAAAGTGCCTCATGACGTGTAGAATATGCCATTTACTTATTTATTTCCCGACACAGCATTTCTCACGCTAAGAACAATCGTCGTGGTAGCTATTGAAACATGAGCTGGCCTATCAGCTCACGGCCGGCTCACCTGGCCTAGGGGTGTAACGTCTTTCTCCGTGATCCCGTGTACTCTCGTGAGTGGCGTGACGTACGGCGAGAATCTGTAGGGGTACTGGCCGCGGCCGTGACTTACGGGGTATGTGAGCCGGTCGCTCAAAAAGCAATGGCAAACTACTGAGCGTAATCTTGCCAAGAAATCAACAATCAGCTGAAAGATGCTGATGTTGACAGCGATGTCCTCTAAAAGGATATGCGAAAAAAAAAATCAGCTCACGGATCCAACTAGTGGGAAACTGTCCAGCCTCATACAATCGCCTCGTTTATTTACCACAGCATAGGTTTTGATTTAGTCCCAGTCTGTGAAATAATCCCCCTCCCCCTCCCCGGCCGGCGAGAAAAGAAACTGCTCAGCTCACCTCATTATGTTTTGGTCTAAAATATGTGAAGGCCTGCCAAAACGCTGCCATTCATAATTTGAACAGTAACTGTAAACAATGTAACTGTAGCTCGTTATCAATTAACTTGAACAGCGCTTTGGTTTTGAAACCAGATGAATAAATAAGGTCGAATCGCAGACATGAGTGCAATCGAATCAATCGCTGTTTAATTTGTATATAACTCATCGGCTTTGCATATCATCAAATATTCTGCAACATGTACCGTGCCTGGAGATTTCCAGGGCGGTTGGTAACTATATTATTGACAGTAATATTAATGTTAGCTCCTACAAACCTTTTAACTGATTGTTTTCTGCATTACGTTATAATGACTTTCAATGCACCTTCTGTCTATCCTCAAGGTCCATTTCTTGCCGCTTCTGAATTCTAATTAATTTCCTCGGCAGTCGGTTCATTGATTCTCAGCGTCATCTCATATGAGCGTGTTACATCTTTTCTCTCTGTAACTCATATTCCAGCTACTTTGTCCATATAAAACTATTGGTTCGCCAGTTTGAACGTCCTGATAGTTTTCAAGCACAGCCTGCCATTCCAAACTCCAACAAAGTCTGTCTATTGTCCCGTGACGTCAGAATGACGTTTCTCTCTGTTGACAACCTATCGCCTAGTTTCTGTGCGGTTTTCGCTTCTAGGATATACATCTATTTTCTGTTACGTAATTCTTGGGCACTAGCTATATGGCAAGACCTAATACTTCACACCTAAACGGCAGAGCTGCTATAGTATTGGGTAACAGTGAGGACCCTTTACAAGCCTTGAGACGTATTGGATACATGGTGCTAACAGCATATGTCTATAGAATAGATCAATCGGCACTCGATGGGAAATGTGGTCAATATCACGCCGGCTGGCTTGACACTTTCATGACACGTTCACTGGTTCAATTCGTGATCCATATATCTGCACGGCCCATTCCGTGAAATTATTACAGTGCTACAAGAACCAGATGGAAGTCCTAACCTCCCTTATCAACACACAACGTAGTCATTGTCGTAGTCGTACGGTTCCAACTTCACGGGTCGCCTAATATTGCCTCATTCATGTGCTAGAGAAAAACTACATAAGATGCTTATTATTGTCCAATGTGAACTCGTGATGGAAACAATGGTTTCCACAAGCCAAACCCCCAGATCACAGACAACATGTCGTCCTTCCCTTGAATGTACAGTTTATTGTCGAGGGGTCAGTTGTCAGATAAGACAGAAGCAACCCGCACACTGAATGCTGGAAATCTAGCCGTCAGGCATTTCATGAATATGCTGACAGGAGCTTAAAAAAAAACTAAATATTGCAAAGGAAATTCTCAGCTCACAGTGTCGCACCGAGCACTCACTTCAGTAGCTGGGCGATGAAACTCGGATCCCTCTAGTTCAAACATTGTTTGCCAGGAAACATTCAATTCTCCAGTATCTTACGGGCCCGCCTGCCTATCCGCCATGTTGGCCAGGAAATAAGAACAACAGTCGAATACATCAAGTGAATTAACACTTCTTCTTGTGTCCGTTACTCCCTATTGGAGTATAAGGCATCAAACAACTTAGTCCACAATGTCTTATATTTAACTGTCTCTTGCAGCTCTCTTAATGTCTTCTGTATTATTCACCTCTGCCTCTATTTCTATTTTCCGTGTGTTTTACATCCCCCTGTATTTTGTTTGCCCTGTGTGTTCCTGTGAAAGGGCCATATAATTATATTATTTTCAGGTTTTCTCATTGTGAATTCATCATCATCATCATCATCATCATCATCATCATCATCATCATCATCATCGTCGCCATAATCGAGTGAGGTGATTTGCATTGTTTCGTCAAGCCTGTGGCTCAGCATATCCGACCTCGGTGAGCATTTGTTTTCAGGTTTGTTTTCCGTAGTCCATGACTGTACTCAGTCTGCCTACAAGGCGGCAGATTTGTATATCACTTCGTATGGTTCCTACCCCTTTACTTGTCCGACATGGGAGACCTTACCAGTAGCTGCATTCACGTCAAGATAGCTTTTGGAATCACTGGAACACGTAAGCCCCTGTAGCCCCACATGGTGCCCCACATGGTGAACAAACAGAAGAAGGGTTCATTGTGAACTGAGTATCAGAGAGATACAACAAGCCACTGATGAGAGCTGGCCTCTCCATTTGATGAAGCACCTGGGCACATAACGATAGTGACTTACGTACAGTATTAAAAGAACTTTCTACTAAATGTCGATCAGTGATCATTATGAGAAAAAACATACAAATATACATTTCGCTTAAATGTGTCTCTTCATTATACCGGGGCCACAAAAAGCGCGCGCGCGCGCACACACACACACACACACACACACACACACACACGCACACGCATTAAAAAACACATATACACAACTAAGCCAGTGACTTCTTCTTTTCCGTTTGTTTCTTCTTGTCTTTCTTCTTCTTCTGCTTCTTCATTTTCTTCTTCTTCGTTTTATCGCCCAATGGAGCATATACTTTCAACTAACTCACGCCAAGCCACCCAATACTTTGCTGTCACTTGCAGCTCCTATGAGTCTTTTTTTTTTTGTCACCCTTTCTTCTGAGGTGTACTTAGGAATTTCATCGAAACGTTGTTCACAGAGACATTATGTTACTTCTTCATGATTGACCAGGCCAGAACTTCCCACACACATACTGGAACAGTGACACGGTTTAAGTAACCAACAAACTGTCACACCAGATTGTGAATGTGCTGTACTGACCTTGTGACGCGGTCCTGTTGTATGGGACGCCGGCGGCAGAGATTGAAAACAGTCCGTGTAACAATATAATTTACTAATGAGGGCGACACTGCCTGTGCGAGGTGGGGACAGAGTAGGAGATTAAGAGAGAAACTCGGTGGGAAGGTCATAACGAGGCACGTTCTTTTCCTGAGCGGGTAATGTCTCCGGGGTCTTCGCCGCGTGCCTCTTTCTAAAAAGGAGCGGGAACAGGCGAATTGGTTTATCCCTTGTGGTACATTTCTTGCTACAGAATTAGATCTTTCTGGCTTTGTTTGTCCGGATTAACGCTCATTTTCTCTCATACTCACCCCCATCCTGTCCATATGTTTATGATATTTATAGACACAAGGATGCTAAAACAAGGACTTCTGTGAACTGGTCTGCGTACGTCTTTTCCGTAAAAGGCAAAAGTAAACTCAAAGAAACTATTGCGTACGGTCGTAACAGTCTCAGCTGAGTTGAGTTGAGTTAAGAAACGACATCACTGCACTCAGGACATTCCCATACGTGCTCCATCCCCTTGTTCAACAGCCAGCGAAGAGTCATACTACTAATCTTTCCCACCGCTATCTGATTAAAAGTTCTCCTTGTCTTCCCTCTCAGTTTTGAGATTCTTCCAGAACCCCTGCCGATCCCCCGCAATCTCATTATTTCCACATATGGGTTCTCAATCTGTTCCTCCGCCTTCTCCACCTAGTCCCACAAGCGTACGACCACCTCCCTCTTGGCCATAGGCAAAATTCCACCAAGAGGTGCCCCCCCCCCCCTGCTAGCCCATCAGCCTGTTCATTCCCTCGTACACCCGCATGGCCAGGGCAAAATTTCCATACAATTTTCACGATCAGTGACCCCTGAAGCGACGAGAGCCATTCCACACGAAACATTCTTTTCTCCAGCATACTCAGCATACTCTTTGAATCCGTAATGAATACAACGTGTGTTGCGGTGGTCTCCTCTAGCCACCGGAATGCCGCTGTTACTGCCTCCCCCTCCATTCTCATGCTGGAGGTCGTAGTCTCATATGCCAGACTCTCCTTTTTCAAGACTCGCCCATTAGCCTTTGCAATAAAGCCCCAGCCACTACGTCTGTTTTTCACCACTGATCCATCGGTGTAGATGACTATGTCACCTTGATGTGTGTTGCTCTGGATCAGCTGTTGCACTTCAAACTCAGTGCGGCCCGCTGCCCGTTCTCTGCACTCACGACCCAGTGTTATTATTAAATAGTGCCAGTCCGTAATGTCTTCCGGAACTTCCACCCACTCTCTTTCACGATTGATGGTCTCTAGATCACACACTTGACTTATAGAAAGTTCTGTTTCTAACAGTTCTAAGTTCAGTTTCGTCTTAGTCTATGACCCTTTACCATATCCATTGCTGCATGCAGCGGGTGATCCCTGTCTGCGGAAACTCTCAGGTACCATTTGGCCTGAAGGACCCTATGCCTATCCGTCATTGTTGGTATGCCCGATGCATCCCGCTGTAACTGGACTAGAGACTCGAGGCGAAAACATGCCTGAGCGGTAGCAGCTGTAGCTGTAGCGCAGTGGCTAGCAATCCCGTGGCCGTTTGTTCGAACCCCATAAACGCGGTGATTGTGTTTTCATTTTGACCTGGGCTTTTATTTAGAGCCAGCCTAAAATGGATACCTAGAAATGTTCTGGGAAGTAGTTGCGGCGGGCGTGATATTGGCTACATCACCCAGTGAATACCATGGGTCTATAAATATATGGGATCGCACCATACGCCTCAAGTAGTGGAAACGGGCGCTTTAATTTTACACCATATACCCAATAAACCCCATGTCGTGGACAAAGGTTCTAAATGTACTTTCATTCAGTAGCATTTCCTTTGCAGAACCTCGCTCCCATAATAACCTTCCGTAAAACCTCTCGATTATTCGCAAGATGTCCCGCGTCTGATACATCCATCTGGAGATCATCCGCCACATCCTTCACCCATCTTCTCTTTGGCCGCCCTCTCCTCTCTTCCCAGGCATATACCCCGCCAATATTGTTCTCTCCAAACGTTCGTGACGTTTCATGTGACAAAAATATTTCAATTTTCTTTGTCTTATCGTCTTTAATAGCCAACCTCCTTCAACACTCAGCTTTTGAAGTATGGATGCATTTGTCCTTTTCTTCACCCAAGATATTCTTGGAACCCGTCTATAACATTTACATTCAAAAACATGTATGCGCTGTTCAGCTCGTTTAGTAAGTGTCCATGTCTCACAGACATATGTTGCAATGGGGAAAATGTACATTAAGGGAAACAATAAAATAAATTGCCTTGTGCCTTGCAAGAAGTTAATTAATGAAACAAAATCTTGCATGCGTTAAAAATAAAATAGCTTCACCATGGACAGTGTATATTTAGTTTTCGCTGGAACGTATTAGTGTTGCTATGGCTCCGCTGCTTATCTGAGTTTGTGTGTCCCTGTTTGAAGCTCCTGCCCCCCCCCCCCTTTCCCCAGGCCATCCTGTCCCTATGTAGTTGACATTTACAGACACACAAAATCTAAAATAGAAATGTCCGTGGGCTAGTCTGTATGGAGGTACAAGACAAAGGTAATCCCAAAGAAGATTCTGTGTAGTGGTGTCATATGTTGACAAACTCACACATATAAATGTCGCTGAATATATGAAATGAAGCTGGAGAAAGTGCTTTTGTGGTCTTTATATATGGATGTTGAATCCATGCTGTGGCTTAGGGGATAGTGAGAAGCGCAGATGCACCATTCCCCGACATACCGAGTCCAGGGTTCGAAATAAGTCACCAGCACTTTGGAAGCAGACCGCATTGCGTTGATTTCGATGATATGAGATGTCTGTCGTTAAGAAAGCAATGGGAAACTGCTGAATTAACATTACCAAGTGAATCACAAATAGATTATTACCATATACCCTATAATTGCTGGGGGTTGATTGCAACGTGCTGTAAAGAACACGCAACGAGTTAACTAATTATGTGTCATGGAATGATTAATGGTCTTGAGCGATTTTCCCGTGTCTGCCATGGGCTTATCCATCCATCATGTGATATGCCGGAAAGCGTGGGCGGTCATGACTAGCCATTTCACTCGATCACCAGAGTCGTGGATCAGCTCAGTGTTCCTGTCTCGATCATGCCATGTAGCCAAGCCATCCTGGTATTTACTTCTCGGTCTTTCCCTTGGTCTGTTCCCTTCGATCTTGCCAGTTGTCACCAAGTTCTCCAAATCATTTCTTCTCATAACGTGTCCAAAATATTTTGACTGTCTACGTCTAATTTCTCTAATCAATTTGCGATTTTCATTTGTTTCCTGTAGTACTTGGTCACTGGTTTTTCTGTCTGTCCATTGTATTCTTTGCATTCTACTCAGAAACTACATGTCTACAGCCATCAGATGTTTTATTCAGCTTGACTGCTAATTATCCAAGTTTCACATCCATACAAAAATACAGGCTCTGTGTAATAAGCCATGGGCTTATACACAGTAATTTTTTTCCCTATGCAAGCCCATTTAAATTGATATATAATACAATATGCCTGCTACCATATTAACAATTTGTAAGTTATAACCGTGACACAGCCCTACATCTCATTGTCCGCCATCTATTTTTGTTTATTGCAAACCTACTGTTTGTTTGGCATTGAATCTGTTAATTTAGAATGTTGAGAATATTGTGGACAGAGAAGAAGTGACGCGCTGAGGTGTTGATATATGCCTGGTTGCTAGTGATATATGCATGGTTGCTAGTGATATATGCCTGGTTGCTAGTGATATATGCATGGTTGCTAGTTCACTCAACAAAACCCCAAGAACACGGTCAATGAGGTTTATGGCATGAAGTATAAGGGAAATATCAACACAGATGTGGAATACAGAAATTAATCTTATGTAGGGAAGTACTGGGCCAGTACAAGTGGGAAGATAACATCAAGAGATGGACGAACATCGATCTGACAGAATGTACAGCCAGGGCGAGAGACAGACAATGTTGGAGATTCATTGCAGCTCACCTTCATTGTTGAAACGGCACCTGATTGATTGATTTATTGGGCCAGAGAGGCAGGGGAAAACACGTGAATAGTTTAAACAGCTGGGCGGCAAATAATAATATGGCAACATCAACATCACAATATACAAAACACTGATCAGACTAGTTGTGCTGTATGGCTCTGAAACCTGGAGTACAACGAAAGGAGACGAAGCCTTGTTACAAACCTTTGAGAACAAAATTTTAAGACGCATCTTTGGACCCATTAGGGATACACAAAGTGGAGAGTGGAAAAGAAGAACTAACAAAGACATTTATGATCTGTTTAAGTCCCCGCTAATCACTGGTATCATGAAGGCTAATAGACTACAATGGCTGGGGCATATAGAAAGAATGGAAGATAATAGGGAAACAAAACTCGCTTACACTCAGGAAATAAATGACCGTAGACCCCGAGGTAGACCAAGAAGACGGTGGAGAGATAACACATGTACAGACCTACAAGCACTTGGAATCAACGACTGGCAAGAGAAGGTCCACCAGAGAGACGAATGGAGACGGATTGTATTTGCAGCAAAGAACCTCAATGGCTTGGAAAGCTGAAGAAGAAGAAGAAGAAGAAGAACATCAACATCTCAGATACAGCAGATGACAGGATGTCTGCATGGCCGAATGGATAAGTTCGCTTGATCTTATACTTTTGGTGTGCTGTTACCGAGGTAGCGGGTTGAATCCCCACTTTGGCCAGTTATACTAAAATGTTGACTTGGGAACGTAAGTTACAAGTACCTCAGAAGTGGGTTCGCCTGATGGAGAGGGACATCAGTAATAGAGAAAGCAACTCCACACGCAAAAATGAGTTCAGTGCGCTAGAGGTGGTAGCAAGTGTATGGACTACGCTTGAGTTCAAAGCGAGCAAACGTAAAACACAAAATACAATCAGATGGTAAAGAGAAATGTAGAGTCGTGAAGCCTTGTGTCTGCTGCACACCACAATCAGATGGTAAAGAGAAATGTAGAGTCGTGAAGCCTTGTGTCTGCTGCACACCACAATCAGATGGTAAAGAGAAATGGAGAGTCGTGAAGCCTTGTGTCTGCTGCACACCACAATCAGATGGTAAAGAGAAATGGAGAGTCGTGAAGCCTTGTGTCTGCTGCACACCACAATCAGATGGTAAAGAGAAATGGAGAGTCGTGAAGCCTTGTGTCTGCTGCACACCACAATCAGATGGTAAAGAGAAATGGAGAGTCGTGAAGCCTTGTGTCTGCTGCACACCACAATCACATGGTAAAGAGAAATGGAGAGTCGTGAAGCCTTGTGTCTGCTGCACACCACAATCACATGGTAAAGAGAAATGGAGAGTCGTGAAGCCTTGTGTCTGCTGCACACCACAATCACATGGTAAAGAGAAATGGAGAGTCGTGAAGCCTTGTGTCTGATGCACACCACAATCACATGGTAAAGAGAAATGGAGAGTCGTGAAGCCTTGTGTCTGCTGCACACCACAATCACACGGTAAAGAGAAATGGAGAGTCGTGAAGCCTTGTGTCTGCTGCACACCACAATCAGATGGTAAAGAGAAATGGAGAGTCGTGAAGCCTTATGTCTGCTGCACACCACAATCAGATGGTAAAGAGAAATGGAGAGTCGTGAAGCCTTGTGTCTGCTGCACACCACAATCAGATGGTAAAGAGAAATGGAGAGTCGTGAAGCCTTGTGTCTGCTGCACACCACAATCAGATGGTAAAGAGAAATGGAGAGTCGTGAAGCCTTGTGTCTGATGCACACCACAATCAGATGGTAAAGAGAAATGGAGAGTCGTGAAGCCTTGTGTCTGCTGCACACCACAATCAGATGGTAAAGAGAAATGGAGAGTCGTGAAGCCTTGTGTCTGCTGCACACCACAATCACATGGTAAAGAGAAATGGAGAGTCGTGAAGCCTTGTGTCTGCTGCACACCACAATCAGATGGTAAAGAGAAATGGAGAGTCGTGAAGCCTTGTGTCTGCTGCACACCACAATCACATGGTAAAGAGAAATGGAGAGTCGTGAAGCCTTGTGTCTGCTGCACACCACAATCACATGGTAAAGAGAAATGGAGAGTCGTGAAGCCTTGTGTCTGCTGCACACCACAATCACATGGTAAAGAGAAATGGAGAGTCGTGAAGTCTTGTGTCTGATGCACACCACAATCAGATGGTAAAGAGACATGGAGAGTCGTGAAGCCTTGTGTCTGCTGCACACCACAATCACACGGTAAAGAGAAATGGAGAGTCGTGAAGCCTTGTGTCTGCTGCACACCACAATCAGATGGTAAAGAGAAATGGAGAGTCGTGAAGCCTTGTGTCTGCTGCACACCACAATCAGATGGTAAAGAGAAATGGAGAGTCGTGAAGCCTTGTGTCTGCTGCACACCACAATCAGATGGTAAAGAGAAATGGAGAGTCGTGAAGCCTTGTGTCTGCTGCACACCACAATCAGATGGTAAAGAGAAATGGAGAGTCGTGAAGCCTTGTGTCTGCTGCACACCACAATCACATGGTAAAGAGAAATGGAGAGTCGTGAAGCCTTGTGTCTGCTGCACACCACAATCACATGGTAAAGAGAAATGGAGAGTCGTGAAGCCTTGTGTCTGCTGCACACCACAATCACATGGTAAAGAGAAATGGAGAGTCGTGAAGCCTTGTGTCTGATGCACACCACAATCACATGGTAAAGAGAAATGGAGAGTCGTGAAGCCTTGTGTCTGCTGCACACCACAATCACACGGTAAAGAGAAATGGAGAGTCGTGAAGCCTTGTGTCTGCTGCACACCACAATCAGATGGTAAAGAGAAATGGAGAGTCGTGAAGCCTTGTGTCTGCTGCACACCACAATCAGATGGTAAAGAGAAATGGAGAGTCGTGAAGCCTTGTGTCTGCTGCACACCACAATCAGATGGTAAAGAGAAATGGAGAGTCGTGAAGCCTTGTGTCTGCTGCACACCACAATCAGATGGTAAAGAGAAATGGAGAGTCGTGAAGCCTTGTGTCTGATGCACACCACAATCAGATGGTAAAGAGAAATGGAGAGTCGTGAAGCCTTGTGTCTGATGCACACCACAATCAGATGGTAAAGAGAAATGGAGAGTCGTGAAGCCTTGTGTCTGCTGCACACCACAATCAGATGGTAAAGAGAAATGGAGAGTCGTGAAGCCTTGTGTCTGCTGCACACCACAATCACATGGTAAAGAGAAATGGAGAGTCGTGAAGCCTTGTGTCTGCTGCACACCACAATCAGATGGTAAAGAGAAATGGAGAGTCGTGAAGCCTTGTGTCTGCTGCACACCACAATCACATGGTAAAGAGAAATGGAGAGTCGTGAAGCCTTGTGTCTGCTGCACACCACAATCACATGGTAAAGAGAAATGGAGAGTCGTGAAGCCTTGTGTCTGCTGCACACCACAATCACATGGTAAAGAGAAATGGAGAGTCGTGAAGCCTTGTGTCTGCTGCACACCACAATCACATGGTAAAGAGAAATGGAGAGTCGTGAAGCCTTGTGTCTGATGCACACCACAATCACACGGTAAAGAGAAATGGAGAGTCGTGAAGCCTTGTGTCTGCTGCACACCACAATCACACGGTAAAGAGAAATGGAGAGTCGTGAAGCCTTGTGTCTGCTGCACACCACAATCAGATGGTAAAGAGAAATGGAGAGTCGTGAAGCCTTGTGTCTGCTGCACACCACAATCAGATGGTAAAGAGAAATGGAGAGTCGTGAAGCCTTGTGTCTGCTGCACACCACAATCAGATGGTAAAGAGAAATGGAGAGTCGTGAAGCCTTGTGTCTGCTGCACACCACAATCAGATGGTAAAGAGAAATGGAGAGTCGTGAAGCCTTGTGTCTGCTGCACACCACAATCAGATGGTAAAGAGAAATGGAGAGTCGTGAAGCCTTGTGTCTGCTGCACACCACAATCACATGGTAAAGAGAAATGGAGAGTCGTGAAGCCTTGTGTCTGCTGCACACCACAATCACATGGTAAAGAGAAATGGAGAGTCGTGAAGCCTTGTGTCTGCTGCACACCACAATCAGATGGTAAAGAGAAATGGAGAGTCGTGAAGCCTTGTGTCTGCTGCACACCACAATCAGATGGTAAAGAGAAATGGAGAGTCGTGAAGCCTTGTGTCTGCTGCACACCACAATCAGATGGTAAAGAGAAATGGAGAGTCGTGAAGCCTTGTGTCTGCTGCACACCACAATCACATGGTAAAGAGAAATGGAGAGTCGTGAAGCCTTGTGTCTGCTGCACACCACAATCAGATGGTAAAGAGAAATGGAGAGTCGTGAAGCCTTGTGTCTGCTGCACACCACAATCAGATGGTAAAGAGAAATGGAGAGTCGTGAAGCCTTGTGTCTGCTGCACACCACAATCAGATGGTAAACAGAAATGGAGAATCGTGAAGCCTTGTGTCTGCTGCACACCACAATCAGGTGGTAAAGAGAAATGTAGAGTCGTGAAGCCTTGTGTCTGCTGCACACCACAATCAGATGGTAAAGAGAAATGGAGAGTCGTGAAGCCTTGTGTCTGCTGCACACCACAATCAGATGGTAAAGAGAAATGGAGAGTCGTGAAGCCTTGTGTCTGCTGCACACCACAATCAGATGGTAAAGAGAAATGGAGAGTCGTGAAGCCTTGTGTCTGCTGCACACCACAATCAGATGGTAAAGAGAAATGGAGAGTCGTGAAGCCTTGTGTCTGATGCACACCACAATCACATGAAGAAGTTACAGATTTGTTGTACGTCCCTTACAGAAGGTTGCAATCAATCCCAACATTATTTGCTGTTTGTGAATTACTTGGCAAGTGAATAATTCAGTTATTTGCTACAGCTTTATTAATGGCTGACGCCTCATACCGTCGAAATCAACGCAAAGCAGTCGGATGCAAATCGCCTGCGGCTGACTTCGAGCTCTCGACTCGGTACGTCGGGGAATATGAAACTGTGTCTTACAATCCCCTAAGCCACAGATTTGGTTATTTGAAGAAGACGGTACAGAAATATCCCACTCTATCATGTAATTACACAGCAACTGGCGATTTGGCAGCAGACCGCCTTGCGTTGGGCTTTTTATAAAATGTTATGTCTGTCGGTCGTTCAGAAAGCAATGCAAACTACTGAACTACTGAACGTAAACTTGCAAAAGAGATCACAAACCGCCAACAAAGCAGTAGCAAAAGCCAGAAGGAAAAATAGCCATCCTGAGAAAACTAAGTGGAACCACACGGGGAGCCAGTGGGAAAATACTTAGCAAAGTTTATCAACAGAGCATACGACCACACCTGGAATACAGGTCAACTGCGTAGTGTTCAGCATAAAAAACCATACTACAAGAGCTGGACAAGGTGCAAAATCAAGCACTTAGTGTCACCACAGGAGGGATGAGATTAACCCCTATAGTGGAGATGGAGAAGATGGGGAGGGCACAAGCACTGAGAGAGCGCAGAGATACGAAAACGCTAATACAAGCAGAAAAGTTCCTCAGCTTACCAGGCCACTCTATGAAGAACAGATTTGAAAACTTAGCTATGGGGCGGTTGAAAAGAAGCAGTTTTATCTACCAGGCCAAACGGCTCTGTAGAGAAACCACCGATCTGCCCACAGTTGGTATCCCCCTGACAACTATACCAGAGCAAATTCCATGGAAAGATGAACATAGACTATCACAACAAATCCAAACAAAAGTGAGAGTAATATTTGACAAGGAGGAACAGAACAGTGTGCAGCGCAGAACAGCCACTCTCAGCTTCCTTGATGAAGAATACCCACAGGACCTCTGGATCCGAGTCTACACAGATGGGTCAGCACAAAATGCTGTTCGAAATGGAGGAGTGGGAGTGTACATAGAAATCCCAAATAATACTAGGGACACGGCCAGAGTACCAACAGGAAAGTACTGCCAAAACTATGATGCTGAAATTGAGACAATCAAGATAGCAACAGAGAAATTACTAAATACCAGCCATGGTACACAACCTGTGGTGCTATTATTAAAAAAAACAATGTTTTGCATATCCTTTACAGGACATCGCTGTCAACATCAGCATCTTTCAGCTGTATGTTGATTTCTTGGCAAGATTACGCTCAGTAGTTTGCCATTGCTTTCTGAGCGGCCGGCTCATTATCCCGCAAGTCACGAGCACGGGTCGAACCGCTTCCAGTTCTCGCCTCGCTACGAGACCCTGCGTGGATAAACGGGATTACGGAGAAAGTGGTGTAACCCCTCAGCCAGAGAGACCGGCGGTGCTATTATTGACAGAAGCAAAATCATTACTCGATGCGCTCTTGTCTGGGAAATTGCCAGTACTAAGGACACTACTTTCTGAACTTAGCAGTCAGCATAAGGTCACCATACAGTGGATACCATCCCACTGTGGAATACCTGGAAATGACAGAGCTGATCAATTGGCTAAGGAAGGAGCAAAAGAAGAACAGCCTGATGTGCCCGTTACATACCACCAAAAGAAAAGAATGATCAAATCAGTCAGAAAGCCACCAAAACCTGCTCAAGATGACTACCACATTATGGACAGACCAGACCAAGTCATTATTCTGCGCCTCAGAACAGGACACAATAGATTACACAACCACATGTATACAAAATTCAAGATTGGTGAATCAGCCATATGCACATGTGGATTGGTGTCGCAGACAGCAGAGCACATACTCCAAGACTACCCAAATTACAACATGTCTAGGCAAACCTTCTGGCCTAGAGAGACACCAGTGGAAGATAAACTTTATGGATCGCTGAGTGAACTAAAAAAGACAGTTAAATTCATACAAGAGACAACATTGCAGTTATAGACATATTTCAAGCGAACGAAAGAAGAAGAAGAAGAAGAAGAAGAAGAAGAAGAAGAAGAAGAAGAAGAAGAAGAAGAAGAAGAAGAAGAAGGAGGAGGAGAAGGAGGAGGAGGATGAGGAGGAGGGGGAGGAGGAGGAGGAGGAGGAGTTACGAAGAGACCGTGTATAGTCATCTACTAGCAGAGACTAGGGCAAACTTTGAAGTGTTATTTTGTTTGTTACGAAGAGACCTATTATAGTCATCTACTAGAAGATATTAGGGAAAACCTTGAAGTATCATTAGTTAAAAGCCTGTAATCAGTGGCAGTTTGAGATTCAATTTTGAATTTCAAAACATTCGCATACCTGACGATTACTATTCAACGACCGAAAAACGACAACAAAAGTCCCTGTTCTAAATATGCCAAAAGAAAGTGCACTAAAATATAGAGCCAAGTTGATAGACAAGACAACATCGCAAATATAGATAATTTATTTCAAGGGAATGAAAACAAAAAAAGTATGATAAGTGCAGGGTGAGTTGCTAAACATTGATGATGACAATGTACCTTGCCGATAAGCATGGGCGGTGGTGACTCGTCATCACACTCGATTACCAGAGTCTGTATTCTGCTCTTTGGTTTGTGCCGATTATGACATGTGACCAAGCTATCTAAATATGTATCTCTCTGCCTTCCAGTTGCTATTGCCCATCAATTTTGCCAGTTGTCACTACGTTGTCTAGTTTAAACGTAGGATTAGTAATGGGGGGGGGGGGGGCGCATTAAACAAGACAAACAATTATTTTAAAATAACAAATCTGTATCTGCATCATCCAGAGGTCAGTCTTCTGCAGAACTTCTCATCCTGTTGTTCCGTCACCCTGCTACTGGGCTGAGTGCATGGAGCATCACTGTGAGCTGTGAATTTCGTGTGGAGTGCTTTTACATCTGTCCGTGGTTGTTTGCAATGTGAACTGCATGTTCATAAACATGGCGGCCGGCAGGTCGCTGAACTAACTGGGTTGCATTATGCAGTAATGTGTGGCTGCTGGTTTTCTAGTGACTGCTGCTTCCATCGACGATGAACTGTATTCTTCGTGGCGGACTTTTGTGTTGGCATTCTGGCAGCGGCATTATTCACATACCTGTGCGGGCTGTTGGTTTGTCGAGACTCCTGTCTGTTTCACTTTTCACAAGGGGCAGTGAGGAGCATTTTGTGTGATATTCACTGGCACAAGAACGGAGCATAACGTGGCGAACCTTTGTCGTGTAATTGGAACCGCGACTAACTAACGTCATCTTCTTCGCCTTCCCGGTACACTTCCCTCCACAATTATATATTATAGCGCTAGCTAGATCTTCTTTTACATGTTAAAAATTTTGTGTGGTCCTCATTTTCGTTTGTCTACATAACCAGACTTCTTTAATATTGAGTTCTTGTTGAATAGATATAGATCTATTTGTTGTCCTTTGCGGCCAATGCATTTGTAATACTCTTCATAACATTTATGTTCAAAGGTAATTATGCGCTTTTCAGCTGATATGTAAAAGTAAAATGTCTGTTTCGCATCCGTAACTGTTCCTGTCCACACAGATTGTAATTGGTTTAGTTTGTGTAGATCAGTGTTTGTTGTCCTTGCAATTCCTGTCATCACATTTCTGTCGTCAGCCAGCACAGAATTTTGATATGTAAAACTAATTATTTACTAAAATTCCCCTCCATTGATAAACATAAGTGTTGCCATATTTGTTTTATGGATGGTCATTATTTGTGTTGCACTGGTGTATAGATTTTGCTGCTCACATTGCTCTTGTATTAGCTAAGTTTGTTTCTGAATTCCAATTTTTCTTATTAATAATACTGTGTGGTCATTTTCGTCATTTTGTCCCCATTACCCCTCAGAAGGGGCCCATCCCACCTTAGATTAATAATCTTGTTACCAAAAAGAGCAAAATTTCATAACTTAATTTGAAAGGGAATGTTGTCCATAGGCGGTAATGGCTTGGGTCAGAAGTTCCTATATTATATTTCTATTCCCCTTGATTACAAAGGAAGCGTACTCCTCATTGCCAATATTTTCTCTAACATTCTGCATGATGTTTTCATAAAACAAATTAAGCAGATAAGGTAATATCAAAGAAAATGGTGACACCAAAATGTGACATAGAAATAGAAGGAAAAATCCTTAACCAAGTGGATAATTTTAGATACCTAGGGGCATTTATAACATCAGATGGAAGATGTACAACAGAGATTAGGAGCAGAATAGGGCAGGCAAAAGCCGCATTTCAGAAAATGAAGAGTATCTTATGCAATAAGTCACTATCACTGAATATAAGAAAGAGAGTGCTAAAATGCTATGTAGAACCAGTTTTGCTGTATGGCAGTGAATCTTGGAATGTAAATGAACAAATTAAGAAGAAATTAGAAGCAACAGAGATGTGGTTCTTAAGACGAATGTTGCGAATTCCTTGGACTGCCAGAGTAACTAACGACGACTGCCTGAAACAGGCTAATGAAACTAGAACATTATATACAACAATCTTTCTTCGGTCATGAGATAAGAGAGGCATTGGAGAACATCGTGATAACTGGAAAGATCGGGGGAAGAGAGGCAGAGGCAGACCAAGAGAAATGATGCTGGATGGATTGAGACGGTTGCATGGAGGAATATCAGCAGCAGAGTTTATCCAGAAAACCAAAGACCGAGATCTGTGGAGGGCCATGAACGCCTACGCCAGCCGGCACGGCACTTGATGATGATGAAGGGGGAAAAGCGTTCTAGATGAAACCAATCTGATTTATCAACACATATTTTTACTGCTGCCTTTTGTTCCATGTAGAGTGTTTTCACGTGTATCTCTGAATCTTTTGATAGCAGCTTGTAATATGTTTTATATTTTTCTATGTTCTTATAATGTCTTTCCACTGGTTTCTTTTAATAAAATATGTTACTATTGTATGCGTTACTTATAAGCATAAGCAACTGTTCTGTAATTAGTACATAATTTCATGTCACCCTGTAGGTATTGAAATACATGTTGTTTTCATGCTTTTCTTATACACACATCCCTGTTTACCATTTCTTTTGACATATTTGAAATATTGTCATAATTTATTCATCACCTGATTTAATCAACTATGTGGTTTTATCACATCATGGTGCCCCTTTCTTGAGGCTGTTTATTCCTTACTTCACTTCATCAAGTGTTGTCTCTGGCTCTTTCTTTTGTGGTATTCCATTATTTACATATGTCTCATTACCATCTTTAGATTATGCAGTAGTTTTCCATCTATTAGGAATTTCTTTATGTTCCGTTAGGATCCCTCCATGCATGTCTTTTGTAGCATTTGTCTTGGCTCTAAAGTTTCTAGTCATTACTTTTAGATCTTTGAAGATTTCTTGATTTCATCATTTCCTCTGAAGTTTATAGTTTTATTATTTTTTTAAAACTATATTTGTAAGTAATAACTTTGAGATTTATTAAATTATATTAGTACTCTATAGAAAGTATAGGAAAGTTTGAGAAATGACATGTGATTCATAACTTGATGAAAGGAAAAAATGGGAAACACAACATGAGGTGGTAAAGACAGCTCAAGAAACAGTGTACACACACCCCTCATCCTTGCATAGTGGATTGGATGTCTAGGCTTCATAGACAAGGATGAAAAGAAAGGTAAGTCCATATACAATCTGGCATGTTAAAAATCACTCAGCAGTCAGAAATTGTAAGCCACAGCAAATTTTCAACATCAGAAACATGGCACAACGTCTACAAACAAACAGAAGTAAATATTTTGAGAGCATGCATCTTTCCTGTGGCAACTTGTGGAATTGAATCATTTACCACTTTTCAAATATTAAAGAAGAAAACCTAGACTTAAACTGAAGTATAAACAAGGTTTGCAGAAACATTATTAGAATATGTGCATCAATAAGATAAAAAAGATGTTCAACAAAGTTTGAACATCAAAGCTCCTTACCAGCATCATGTGTCAAACACTGAAGTACCTGGTCACATCAAACACCACAGTGGTTTAGAAATGCAGTAATGGAAGGCATGGTTCCTGAAAGATGAGGCCATGACCAACTAACACTGCAGTAGACAATCAACAAAGACACCCTAGGAGTGAAAATGTAGGAGATAATGGAAATGACGAAGGATTGCTTCTCTTTCCAACAGTCAGGGAGACATTCAGCACTGGACTTGTTACATCATGATGATGATGATATTGTTAAACACAGTTCACTTGCTAAACTAAAAGCCTCCCTGTGTGATCTCAAAATACAGAAGACTGAAGAACTAATGGATAGTTTTAAGAGATGAACAGTCCTTACATCCAACCAATCAATCAAATGGATAATTTCATAATAGATGAACAGGGTCTTAAGGACCTTATTCTAATTTTGATTCTCCCTATGCACCTACTTCTAACCAATAATGAAATGTTAGATAAATATCGTCCTTATATCTAACCAATCAATCAAATGGATAATTTCATAATAGATCAACAGGGTTCTTAAATTCAACCAACCAATCAAATGAACAGTTTCAAGTGAGATGAACAAGGTCCTTAAATCCAACCAATCAATGAAATGTGAGATGAATATAGTCCTTAAATCAAACCAATCAATCAAATGTATAATTTCTTAATAGATGAACAGAGTCCTTAAATTTAATCAACCAATCAAATGAATAGTTTCAAGTGAGAAAAACATAGTCCTGAATCCAACCAATCAATTAATCATCGAGTACCCATATACATTTTACAGTTAGCTAATTCTAATCTCTTTAACCAAATGATGTTATAAACTCATGCAATTGATGATATTCTTCAGACAAACTGGTTGTAACATCACATCGAAGTGAAGCACATGGAGCAGAACTGAATATGAAATAGTACACACTGACGGATACACTGCATGTGATAACAAACTGCTAAAAATAAAATATTTTTAATGGCAGCAGAAATCTGAAGAAAACAAGGTTGGAAAACAAGACCAAATGGATACAAAATGTAAAGTTATCACATGAGCATTAGTATGAAAAATATGAAGAGTTATATATGTATATATATATTATATATAATATGTATGTATATCTTTATATGCTGCCAACGTACATCATGGAAAGAAGAAAACAATCACCCAGAAGACACAGCTGAAAGAGTAACACAACAATTAGCACACATTTAAATAATGCAAGCAATTTTGTCAATTGCAAATACCAAGCAAAATGTCAACTGATTTATTTTCATATATATGAACACAAAGTTATGATAATATTCTTTCATATTTACATTAGTTTAATTTATTAAACAAATATTTCCACTCTCATTCCATTTTTCACACTTTCCTCTTAACACCGGGGTGCAGATGTGCGTTACATTCATGTTTCACTTTGGGATAATTACAGTCTAAATTTGTCCAACTAAGGCTGGTGACATGTTCTCAAGAGTATCAATCCCTTGTCTTCCATGGTAGAGAGCTAGAGATAATGCCCTACCACACAGATACCATCCTCCATCATACATTAATGTAATATTAGGTATTGAAACATTCAGTAATTCTTGTTATAGTAACGAAAAGTGTACCTTACATAAGGATAATCCCTGACATCAAGATGTTACATGAATGCTGTCTACATGTCTACATATATGTGTGGTAGGATCCTGCCTGGGCACACGAGAGAGAGAGAGAGAGAGAGAGAGAGAGAGAGAGAGAGAGAGAGAGAGAGAGAGAGAGAGAGAGAGACAGACAAACAGACAGACAGACAGACAGACAGACAGACAGACAGACAGACAGACAGAGACAGACAGGCAGGCAGGCAGGCAGAGACTGAAAGAGAATGAGAGACACACAGACATACAGAGAAACGGGGAGAATTAGAGAGCCTGAAAGAGAGAGGGAGGGAGATTGAAAGAGAAAGACAGAGACAGAAATAAACTGTAAGAGAGTGAGATTAAGACAATGTGAGAGAGAAGAGAGAGAGAGAGAGAGAGAGAGAGAGAGAGAGAGAGAGAGAGAGAGAGAGAGAGAGAGGTACAGAGAGAGAGGAAATGAGAAATGGGGTGAGAGAGAGAGAAAGAGGGAGATAAAGAGAAAGAAAGATGGAGAGAGACAGAGAGAGATAAGGAGAAAGAGAGAGACAGAGAGACTAACTGAAAAACAGAGATAGAGAAAGAGAGAGAGAGGAGAGAGAGAAAGAGAGAGAGAGAGAAATAGATTGAGAGAGATATTACAAAGGTAGTATCAGGTATGATCCTGATTGAGCTGAAATAACTGACAACTTGTGTGGGTGTTTGTGTGGCTGAGTGTGTGAGTAATTAAGTGTATGTGGTAGTGTATATATACATGAAGGAGGATGTGAGTACGAGTGAATGTGCATGAGTAACTTGGTGTATGTTGATGAGTAAGCATGTGAGTGAGTGTTTGACTTAATGTGTGCGAGAGTGTATGTGTGAGTCAACAAACAAGTGAGCGGACATGAGTGTGTCCTTCTGTATGGAAATATTTATGTCTGCATTGAAAAACCAGAGTATTCAGAAAGAGACGGGACTCTCATTTTTATAATACTGTGTGACAGGGTATATTGTATCTAGGGCACCTGTGTGACAAAATAACAATGTAATTGCTGTACACGGACAAGCAAAGCACATTGCATCATTTAATCATGTACTGAACAGCATATTGTTATCATTATATTTTGTTTTCTGAGCATAGTGTGACTTCAATTAAAGAAATCATTGTGATTGGGAAGCCAGTAATTTGTTTTTGGTCATGCATGTAAGGCAAGGTATAATGCATGCACAGTCGATTTCATATACAATTAATAGAGTTGCTTATCTTTGAATATATTAAGTGATAATTAACACAGATTTATATGCATAAAATACAGATTATAACATACAGATACTACTTATATAAGAGAGGCAAACAAATATTTTTCTCACTCTCACTCCACACACACACACACATCTCTCTCTCTCTCTTTCTATCTCTGTCTCTCAGTCTTCATAAATGTAGAAAAGTATATATGTCATACTAACACATAACTGCTAAATATGGACAAGCATGTTAATTATATTTACCCACAATGCAAATATTGAATATTGGCGGAGAAAATATATAACAGAATATAAATAAATTGTTTTAAAACTAAAAATCAGTACAGTTTATAAAATAAATCTGTCAAGTTTAATAAACCATGATACCTCAAAATAAGGGTCACAAAAGGTGAACAAAAGGAACAACTTTATGGATCATTCATTCTTAATGCTAGCTGACAGAGTATGTGACAGTAAACAGTACAGAATCTGTTGGGAAGGTAAAACTGTGTTCACTTCCCCTAAGCTACAGATGCTGGTAGTGTTAACCCCTTTACCGTGGAAAAAAAATTTTTTTTTTGTTATGCAAACTGTGTATTTTTTTTCTTTCATAATTTGATATGTTATGTTGTCCTGGCAAAATAAAATGTTTTTTTAAGTGAAAATGAGTTGTCTTTTAGAAATTGTGAGGAAAATAAGAAATGTTCTGTACTAAATGGTACTGTTCAATAACGAACTAAACTGATACGTATATTAGATGTCAATTGTTTTTAGTAATTATACTTGGTGTGGTAAACTCCAAAACATGGAGCTGCACATAGTGCTGTGTCACACTCCGGACAGTAGTATCGTGTCTCTTTACGAAATTTGAAAAAATCCGGAAAAAAAAATCTTAAAAAAAAATAAAAATATGAAAACCCAGCCAAGTTGTTCAAGCCCGTACTCTGTAGATTCCAAGCTTGCTAATAAAAACTATGCAAATACATGCCCATAGAATACATGTATGTACGCATACATCTACACAAGCTATACTATGCATAAATTATAATCATACTACAAAGTTATAAATTATAATCATAATAAAATCACAATAAAAAGTTTTTTGTTCTTTCGTACCTTTTTTTTCTTGTTTACTGTCCACTTTCACTTTTGGCATCACGTGATGACCTACTTTTATCTTCCGCTGTTGAACTGGCTGTTGGATTAGCCGCCCTATGCATTTCCTATGCTATTTTTGTATTAACACGAGTTTACTCGGGACGCACGGCACACAGAAGACTTTTACATCTGATGACAAGTTAACTCGTGATGCACGGTTAAAGCCAACAATTTTTATGACGAGTTAACTCGTGACACACGGTAAAGGGGTTAACTAAGCTTAACTATTAATTTATTTGTTTCTACTTCAAACTATTTAATAGATAGTTTTATAAAGACATAACTGTGAATGTATTATGTACTAGTTAAGTGTATAGAGACAATTTAGACCTATTGAATTCATCATCATCATCAAGTGCCATGCTACATGGTGTAGGCATTCATGACTCTCCACAGATCTCAGTCCTTGGTTTTCTGTATCAACGCTGCTGATGATATTCCTCCATGCCACCGTCTCAGTCCATCCAGCATCATTTCTCTTGGTCTGCCCCTACCTCTCTTCCCCTCGATCTTCCCAATTATCACAACATTCTCCAATGCCTCTCTTCTCATCACATGATATAAGAAAGCTGTTAGTCTCTTTCTTATTATTGTATGTAATGTTCTAGTTTCATTAGCCTCTTTCAGGCAGTCACTGTTAGTTACTTTGTCAGTCCAAGGAATTCGCAACATTCGTCTCTGTTGCTTCTAATCTCTTCCTAATTTGTTCATTTACATTCCAACATTAACTGTTATATAGCAATGCAGGTTCTACAGGGTGTATTTTTAACGACTGTGGAAATTTTGAGAATATTGCCATTCCAAGTTTTGTATTTACCTTTTATGTTGCTCCACAGAAATACAAAACTTGGAACTGCAATATTCTCAAAAACCCCACAGACATTAAAAATACACCCTGTATATTGCACATTAAATATATACTGAATTACAATGCAATAAACTAGACCTGAGTTCATTTTTCTACGGCTGAATAGATTACGAGTTTAACTGATTAAGTGTATAGAGACAATTTAGACCTACTGAATTACAATGCAATAAACTAGACATGAGTTCATTGCTCTATGGCTGAATAGGTTAGCAGTTTAACTGGTTAAGTGCTATGGGATGGTTAATCATCTTAAGCAACTTCCCATATCTGCCATGAGCTTATGTATTGCCAACATGTTGTCGCTTTGTTTTAATACAGTATGTCTGCTGCCATATTAACAACTTTTAAGTCATAACTTAGACAAATCCCTGCTTCCCATTTTCTATCATCCATTTTTGTTTGGTCCAAACTTACTTTTTGTTTGGCGTAGAATCTGTTATTAGAGCTCTCCCTGAACATCAACTGAAATTATACTTGCATAGACTGACTTTATAATGACACTGGCCAATTTTACAACGTTAATAGTAATAGTCAAGCAGTGATTACAAAATAATTCCTCATCTTATTGAACATTTGTTCTCACTCTGTTATCTTTTCTCACATGGAAGACAATGAAAAGTAATGTCATGGCTTTAGTGCAGACATCCAAAGGTGTAGTTCAACCAACAGTGTTATTTCTTGTGTACATAAACAAAAAGGTTTAATTGCTAAAGAAAATGTACTTTGATATTACTTCTCAAATTAAATCTGAATTCTATTCTTTTGGTCCCAATTGTTTCTGTTCTGTGACAGCTTTGACTCTGAGCATATATTCTGTAAAATAACTTTATTTTACAATTATATTTTGAAAAATATCTGTCCAAGTAACTATACTGACAACATTACAAAACCACTAAAGGTTAAAAGACATTAGGCTCCCTTCCCCTCTTTATTTGGTTGATGATTATTCAATCTTGTTGAAGTTTCTTATTTTATTTCAATGTTTTGTTTTTCAAAACTGTAAGAAGTGGTTATAATGGGATTATAAAAACATCAACCAGGACAAGATAAATCAAACAGTTTAATAAACATTACCAGTAATGAAAGCTGGCATTCTAGTACAAAGACTTGAAAATACCAACTACAAATACTAGCCTTCCATTCTTTAAAAGTTATATGACCTGGAAGAACAACATGCTGCATTAAATGTGTTCTATAGCATTATGAATTATGAAATGGCATAATAATAAATATTCTTTTAAAAAGATATGCATATATTTAATGTTACATTAATGTGCATTGATTAAGAACTGTTATATTTCTATATGAAAACTAATTAGCAATTAACAATGATCGACTGTCAAATACACCTGGACATTACAAAGACATTAACTTCCTGTGCTAAGTGAATGTAACTGGTTACACAGTTCATGATATCATATTATGTATATTTATGGAAATGTTATAGCAGTGCACTGTAAGAAACAAATAACTTACCTATCTTGTGGTGTGTTTTTATAGACAAAAGAGAACTCACTGGTTGATTTGGTCAATATTATGTCAATTGCTTCTACCTCAAGAAAGATTTCCTAATATAAATTTTAAGCTGGGCTGACCTAAGAATCAAAGTCTACTTTCTAAAAATCACTGCGTAGATGGGGATTTGAATGCATGACCACTGAGCCAGCAGGTAAGCATGCCAGATAGTCAACTAGCATGCCATATATCAGAAACATCTGTACTGTTTATCTGAACAAACAACCTGAGAACAATGCAAATAAACAGAACATCAAATAACTAATGAGAACAAACTTGAAAACGATCTATTTGAACGGAAATTGGAAAACAGTCCGTGTGAGCATTAAATTAGAACACTATGCCAACTGAAATCTGAGAACAATCCATGTGACCAGCAATAGGAGCATGTGAGCAGACATTTAATCTCATCAAAACACTGAAGAATGTCTGAAGCAATTCACAATAAAGATGAACAGGTGAAATCATTCATAATTCCAGTTCTAGAGCCACTTTATATATTGCTATACCATTTGCATCAAATCATTCATCTAACATGTTATCTAAATTTATGAGTAAATCAATGGTTAGAGACAGTGACTGCCTATGTATAGAACTTCTACTGTTTGAAGGATATGGAAGCGGGATATCTCTCTATCTCTCTATATCTCTCTCTCTCTCTCCGTGTATAAAACACACACATATACATATGTAATAGACACAATTTGACATTGATATTCTTTGCTTTTCCTAGTCCATTTAGAATGTCACAATTAGAACAAAATATTATCGAGCATTTCTGCATTAAAATGATATGAGCATTAATACTGTATATGAGACATCACTAAGAATTGAACCTGTGTAATCCGTGCAGGTATGCAAGTATTATACTGCTCTACATACTATAAGAAAATGAGTTATCTAGACTTCCAGGAAGGAACAGAAACAGGTCAACAATGACTACCATTCTCTTGACCTGCAGAGATAGGTCATTTTAATGCTTCAGATGAGGCATAACAGACTGAACAAGCATATATACAAGCTTGGTCTGAGTGACTCACCAGTATGCTCATGAGGACTATATGAACCACCTGCAGAGCATGTGCTCCAGGACTACTCACAGTAAGTTAGCCTAACAAGACGGTAGTGAATTCAAGGCTATATGGAACAAAAAGGTGCTCCAAAAACTGTTGAATACATCACAAGAACTTGTCTGTTCGTTTAAACATGAAATAATTAATGCAAGAAGATGAAGATACTGCCCTATCAATGAGCATAACCTGTAGTGGTAATCTCCATTTCTTATATGTGTAGAGAAGCATTTTGGTCTATTCACTTACAATTCTCTCAAATACATATGATGGAACAGTCACCAAGCTTTCATAATCAGCTGCATGCCGCAAGTTTCATTAACAACCATTTTAGCATTATTCAAAATAACCTACATAAATCTGTTAACAACAAGAAGGACAAAACAATGAAACACATAGATGAATAGATGACCTATAAGTACACTAAGTGGTAAGCTTCCAAATGATAAAGAAGTCTTGTCATTATCAGCTAAAGAATTCAGCTAAATGACAACTTAAGCATTATGGATGTCACATGTAAAAGACTAGATCACACACTAAAATGAAGGGATCACAATCTACACTCATAAAAACAATTCCAAAAATAATTATATACATAGTTGCATTATTGTTCAGTGTTATGGACATTCCTGTGTCCACACATTTGTTAAAGTCTATTTCAATGTACCCAATTTAAATAGCACACATATAACATAAAGCAATATGACAGAATAACATACAATTAAACAATTGAAATGTTAATGTCAGTGAGGAATGTAACAGGAACATAAGGATGTCAGAGAAATGAAATAACGAAAGGTCGGGTGAACAACCGCAAACACAACAGCAATGTATATTACCAAAGCTATGAAACAATACTAATGTGAACACAGAGCATGATTCACAACTTATTGGCCGGGTGGTTGCCTCAATAAAACAACAAACCAGTCAAATAGTCAACAAATCCAGTAAATTCCAAGCTCATCATTAATCAACAAAACAGTGATTGTTTTTTATTTCAACTTTTCTGTCCTGGCAATTGTTCATTTCCTTTTCCCTGTTCCACTACTCAGAGAAGTTTTCATGAGCCAGGTCCTTGTGTGGGCTTTCACAAAGTGGTGTTGGTTGTCTGTGATATTACGCTAATTCATCACTTGTAGATTGTTATTTTAAAATACCAACACTTTGTGCTAGAAAGGGTTAACATAATAACTGTCTGAAAAGTGACACAAATAATATCTAGAAAGTGACCTCAAAAAAAATGTCTGGGAATTGATAAAATAATATCTCTCAGGGAAGTGACAGAATAATAACTGACCAGAAAGTGACAAAATAATAACTGTTGGTCGAAAGGATAAGAGCCCTCGTTTTTAAACTTGCTGCTGATGGCGAGGTAGGTGGTTCAACACCAACACAGGCATTAAGTTGAACTTAAACGTTGACTTCTCATTCAGAAAGAAATGGCAAACTACTGAACATACAACTGCTTAAAACAATCAACCTGATGTGAATTGCAAAGTCCTGCAAACGACATGCAACTTTTTATTTACTATAAAGTGCAAAGTAAGAGAAGTCTGGGAAGTCACAAATAATAAAAGTCAAGGAAGTGACTAAATATTAAAAGTTTGGGAAGTGGCAAAATAATAAATGTCTGGGAAGAGACACAATAAATAATAACAGTCTGGAAAGGGACAAAATAATAAGTATGAAAAGTGACAAAATAATAACTGTCTTGAAAGTGAAAAGAACAACTACAAGGACAGAATTAGTTTCCATCTCTATATAACCATGGTAGGTTTACATTTTTTATATGGTAACAATTTTACCAGGGAATCGGCCCTATGGCCTATTCTTTGTGATTTTGAATTGCCAAGAGATTTTTAATGTTCAGAAAATGGAATCAATCAGTATCACATGCTGGATTTGATCAATTTTGTCATTATTCTCAAGTCATGTTCAGCTAAACATCATATTCTGTATTAGAATTATCTTAAAGCAAGAACAGTATGTGTATTGCCAAGTACTTAAACATGTTCATACAAATAAAACTGTACCATACATGCAAAAATATCAAGATATTTTGTTTGGCAATTGGTAATGAATGCTAAATGAAAAGCAAACATGGTATGGATATACAACATATTTTGACTTATTCAAAAGAAAACAATGTGTATGTGAATTATCATTCATGTAAACTCTTTTTTAAAAAAAAGCAAAGAATATTGTTTGTTTTTCTATTTCAAGCGATATCTGTGTGATAATGTTGTTACTAAACAGATCTGTAAGAAAGTTTATGCTGTTTATTGCTTATTACATCCTTAGTGTGTGTGAGTGCGATGTGTGTTACATACATATGTATACACATGTACATGTGTGTGCGTGCATGTGTGTGTGTGTGGTGGAGGGTGTGTGTGAACACTTATGCATGTAAATGTTGGCTGAGTGCATGTGTGTCTTCACATAATGGACGATATCAATTACTTATGTCCCATGCTTTTCAAATGAATGAACATGTGTAGATTGTAAAATGAAACAACTTTCAATAAAATAACAGCTGAAATTTATATCATAGCTTATTTTCCTTTGAACATAGATGACTTTACATCTACAATGGTAACAATGAAGTCATTTGTATCATACAGTGTGATGGCCAAAGATCATGATTAAAATAGTTACATTTATTAAATTATAAAGTAGACACAAATTATATGTATAGAATATTTATCACACTGCTCTGCAAAGCGAAGCGATCATATTTATTTAATAATTTTTTAAATGTCATTTTGTTTGCTTGTCACAACTGCTCTAGTTTGTCATCATCTTCATGACTGATGACTACGTCATAAGTATTTTTAAAGGCATCACCCGTTTTCTTATCTGTACTGTTGTTTATTTTCAACTGGTCTCTTGTATTCCCACTATTCTGAGCCAACGGTGTTGCCGATTTATTTAAAGATGAAGATGAAGATTTCTGTGTCTGACCACTGCTTGTCCATGCATCTCCAAAGCCTCGAATGAATTTGGTTAATACTGCTGGAGGTTCCTTGTTTCTGAAGTTCAGCCCACTAGTAATAAGTTCACCAAAGCCAGTCTGGTGAGCAAAAGCATAGCCTGAACGCATTGAGCGGTTGCTTCTGCGCATTGTGGATTGACGCTGAATGCGCAAGGCACCACCAAACTTGGATTTGGATTTCTTAATCCTCTGCCGTAGTCTGACACGATCTGACAGCGTTGGGGTGAAGTTAGTGGTGTAGAACCGGTATGCAGCCACAGGCACTATTAGCAGTGTACTTGTAATCAGGAGGCACAGCCAAAATGATGGCATGGCAAAGACTTCAAAAGCCACTCCTGAATACTTGTAACGGATGGGATCTGAATAGAAGGCTAGATGAAAGAAAAAGTAGTAGATAATGCTGCCCCAGACAACAAAATGATTAAATCCAGTCCAGTAGCTGGTGTCAAGGGCACACTGCAAACAAACAAAATAAAAAACATTAATATTATTTATTTAAAAACTGAACATGATGATTTAAAATTATAAACATATTTAATCAATAATAAATTAATAATGTGAAACTTAGGAAGGATCTTCTTCATTTTTCCGCCATATGATAGTGGTAGTGTTGTGTCTATTTACAATGCAACTGCAATATGTTCACCTTGTGGGCAACACATGCAACTTCATCATGGCATTTTTTGGGGCCAGGTTTGTCTTCCTGGGCAGTTCTGGAGGAGATTCCCATGTTTCAATGTGGTGATGTCATATACATCCATTTTATCCATAGGTTTCCATTTCTTCTTCTCTTCTTTGCGTTCATCCGGAGTGTTTTTTCAGATGTGATTGCGGTGTGTCTAGTTAGGCACCCTTGGATCGAAACCCTTAGGCCAACACATCCGGCTTTTAGCGTGCATTTTTGACCAGGTTAGCATTCCTGGGAGACTCTCACTTTTGTGGCGCCATCTGCAACCATGCTGGCCAAGGTGGAACGGTCGAAGACAACGGTCATCCCTCAAAGGAAGGCAGGGACAGTCCATAGCATTTTCCGCCATCCAAGGTTGCTTCCATAGTTGCAGGGCCGACACATAACGCCCTGGATCTGGGCTCACCGAGGGAGATCGTCACGTCCTGCTCATGGCTGCTTTAAATCCTCACTTCAATATATTGGTCATTTCGTTTCCCCGGGTCATTCCCGCACAAACCAGACAGGTTTGCAGACGGCATCCACTCAGCGAGTTTTCGGACATGTGCTTGTCGTTGCGCCCATCAGAGCTTTTCCAGGCTCAACAGACATTCGGAAAACTACCCAGTCAGAGCTGTTCCGAACAAGAGCGGCATTCGGAAACTAGGTAGTCAGAGCTGTTCCTAGCACGAGAGACATTCGGGCGAGGCATTTCACTCGGACGTAATTGCGTAGTGTCAATTTTTAGTTTGCCACCCGTAGGCCGACACTTCCGACTTCTGGCGGGCATTTTTTAGTGAGGTTAGCCTTCCTCTGGTTTCGAGACACGTTAGACTGTTGTAATGTCACCCACATCTCAGCTGGTCAAGATAGAACGATCAATGATATCGCGGACGGCCCTCAAGGGAAGGCAGGGGCAGACCATGGGCATCATCTCACTATCCGAGGAGGCTTCCATAATTGCAGAGCCGGCACATATTGCTCTGAGACTGGGCTCACCCAAGGAGTTTCCACGTCCTGCTCATGGCTGCTTTTATTCCTCACTTCCATGTGTTGAGCATCCCGCTTGCCACTGATCGCTCAAGCACACACCAGGAGCGGTCAGATTGCGGGCGACATCCACTCGGTAAGCTTTTGCTTGTGACTTCAACCCACGCAATAGGTACGCTCGCCGTGCGTTCCATTTTGCGTTGAGACGTTCTTCCACTTATATCTACACTCTCTATGAGTTAGATACAGAGTTTCCGTAACAATGCCCTTCGACTGGGGCACTTTTCTTTCTTTTTTGTACTCGCTCACGAGGTAGGCTACATGTGCTGCCGGCTCAGCACCTTACCTTCGTGCAGCAGTGAACGGGAAACGGTCTGGCCCTCTCATCCGGGAATCCCTCATGTCCCCCAGCTGAGAGCCTTCGAACATATAACAGACCTGAGCATGTAGCTTGCTCAGTATCACGTTTCTATTTTCCGGTAGACGGGTATCGGCCTGGCTCTCAGATCCGAGGGTCTGTGGCTTAGAGGCGTTCAGCCACAGCCCTCGACAGGGAGCCTTAAGAGTTTTGTCCGAACCAAGAAATTCTGCCTTCGTGCACCTGATTTAAATTTTGACTGCTATCCTCAGTCTATACCTGCAGAGCAGCAGGTTGTGTCTCTCTTAGTCTGGTCCCTATCCCATAAACTGTCCGATATTTAATTTTTCACCCATCGGCTAGCAAATGGGGTCGATGGGACACGCAAGCTCCCCCACCACGGCAAGGTGGAGACACATCGGGGGAGGGTTTCCATTTAATCTAGTACATCCAGAAAAGCAATGTGTTAGGCTCTCAGTGAGGCCAAGGGACAGCATATTAACATTTCCCACCATCCAAGGAGGCTTCCATTAATGCATAGCCAGCACATTATGCTCTGGTTCTGGGCAAACCAAAACCTTGTTCTGCACGTAACTGCTTAGCCTCACCTAGGGCTTCAAGTTCATAATGGGCTGCACTTGTAGGAACTAAAAAGGGATGTGCTTGTAAGAACTATCTGGATGCAGTTTGTAAAATTGCAGGGAATTTGACAGCTTTCCCACAAGAGAAATTCTATCCTATTCTTCATTATGGTTCTGACAACTCACACAGGAAAATGTTCTGATTGTTTTCAGAAGCAGAATCTTGGTAGGTGACCTTTACACTGGTGACCACATACTGAAATGCCCCTGGTAAAACTTTGGTGAGACATGCTGGGTAGCACTTTTTTTTCCTTTCAGTTCCTGTAATGGTGGACTGCCGGTTTCCCTGGTGAAGGTGTTAATGACTTTCTCCGTAATCCCGTATATCCACGTGAGGAACACAACTGCGCAAAATTTGGCAGCGGACTGTGTCGCATTGGGTACTTACGGGGTAAGTGAGCCAGTCGCTCGGAAAGCAATGGCAAACTACTGAGTGTAATCTTGCCAAGAACATCAACAACAGCTGAAAAATGCTGGTGTTGGCTGCAACGTCCTGTAAAGGATATGCAAACTGTGTGAGCCCCACAGAGCAGTGTGGTCAGGGTAGAGTTCTCTGGCTGGGGCTGGGGAAAATTATAGGATAGGGAAAACAGTAGGATAGGTGAAAACGTAAGATAAAAACAAGATGAAAACAAGATTTTAAAAAACAGTAGAATAGGTGAAAGTAAGATAAAACAATGAGACAAGAAAAACAGTAGGATAGGTAAGATGGATTAAACAATTAAATGGGCTATGGGAAAAAGTACAAAAGCGGTTGTAAAAACCTTTAAAACTTAATGAGAAATGTCAATGTAATTTTGTACTTTTCTGAAATAAAAATGAAAAAGGCACATAATGTGTGTGACAGGATTGATTTAACAGATATTGTAACCTGTGCTCTCACCTGTCCTCTAACAAACATATAAGCAACAGAATGTTCTAGAAAATCTAAATAATCATGTCTGGCAAAGCTTCATGAAGGCATGTGAACTCAACTCTAGATTCACCCTCAACTAGTAGTGTCTGTAATATCTCAGATATAAATAATATCTCAGATAATAAGACAATAAGACAAATAATACCTCAGATATCAGAAGCTGGTTTTCTCACCTGTCCTCTAACAAACATATCAGCAACAGAATGTTCTAGAAAATCTTAAATAATCATCTCTCGCAAAGCTTCATGAAGGCATGTGAACTCAACTCTAGATTCACCCTCAACTAGTAGTGTCTGTAATATCAGTCCCATAATCCCAACATCCAGGATAGGTTGCATATTGTCTTTTCCCATGGGACCAAAACCCATAAAATAAGTTCCATATGGTATAAAGAAAGAGAAAGCAAAGAATTAAATGTTATACTTGCCCTCAAATTTACTGTGAATACAAGAGCAGCAGCCACAATTGTACCGAGGCTCTGAGTGTCTGTAACATCTTTTCCCATGGGGTCAACACCCATAAGATAGGTTCCATAAGGTATGAAGAAAAGAACAAGTGAAGATATAACCCCTTCAGCAACACTCCAGGAAAACAGTTTCTTGTTGAACAGGATGTTCTTTAGCCCAGGCTCATACAACTTTGGGTACCTTAAACAGTAGTTCTCATTCACGTCCTGTTGTCAAAAGCCAACAAAATATGCTGATTAATATTTGTGTAATGAATTAATATTTGTGTAATGAGAAACATTATGTATCAATTGTGAAAGACAGCATATGTGATGGAGAAGATGGAATACTATGAGATTAGCATTTTGGGAAGCAGAGGAAGACCTAAAACACAAGGAGAAGAGGAATAGAGACAGAAATGAATAATATGGGAGGACATGGACGGAGCTGCATGGGATAGCAAAGGATAACTTGAAGTGAGTTGGTTAATGGTGTCTGTCTCAATGGAGGATAAAGGGTGACTTGAAGTGAGTTGGTTAAGGGTGTCTGTCTCAATGGAGGATAAAGGGTGACTTGAAGTGAGTTGGTTAAGGGTGTCTGTCTCAATGGAGGATAAAGGGTGACTTGAAGTGAGTTGGTTAAGGGTGTCTGTCTCAATGGAGGATAAAGGGTGACTTGAAGTGAGTTGGTTAAGGGTGTCTGTCTCAATGGAGGATAAAGGGTGACTTGAAGTGAGTTGGTTAAGGGTGTCTGTCTCAATGGAGAATAAAGGGTGATTTGAACTGAGTTGATTAAGGGTGTCTGTCTGAATGGAGAATAAAAGGTGACTTGAAGTGAGTTGGTTAAGGGTGTCTGTCTGAATGGAGAATAAAGAGTGACTTGAAGTGAGTTGGTTAAGGGTGTCTGTCTGAATGGAGAATAAAGGGTGACTTGAAATGAGTTGGTTAAGGGTGTCTGTCTCAATGGAGAATAAAGGGTGACTTGAAGTGAGTTGGTTAAGGGTGTCTGTCTCAATGGAGGATAAAGGGTGACTTGAAGTGAGTTGGTTAAGGGTGTCTGTCTCAATGGAGAATAAAGGGTGACTTGAAGTGAGTTGGTTAAGGGTGTCTGTCTCAATGGAGAATAAAGGGTGACTTGAAGTGAGTTGGTTAAGGGTGTCTGTCTCAATGGAGAATAAAGGGTGACTTGAAGTGAGTTGGTTAAGGGTGTCTGTCTGAATGGAGAATAAAGGGTGACTTTAAGTGAGTTGGTTAAGGGTGTCTGTCTCAATGGAGAATAAAGGGTGACTTGAAGTGAGTTGGTTAAGGGTGTCTGTCTCAATGGAGAATAAAGGGTGACTTGAAATGAGTTGATTAAGGGTGTCTGTCTCAATGGAGAATAAAGGGTGACAAAGAAGGCTATACTGGTGTTTTCCAGTAATTTACCAGTAATAAAGCAGAAATTTAGATTATTTCTTTAACTCATCATGTACTAAGCAACTAGTACAGAATGAGCTAAAGAAAGAAGCAACTGCTGAATGTTGGGTGGAGTTAACCAAACCTGACATCCCACATTGTGATGACTTAGGGCAGAGGAGCACAATTGGGAAGGTACAAGCCTTATCCTGAAGTGAGGAAATGCAGCCTAAAGACTAAATATCATTGCAGGGTAGACCAGATCCCAGCAAGTGGTCTAGGATCAAAGCTCTGACAGGCAGGCAGACAGAGCATTGCTTTGCTGATCTGTCAGTTTCTGAAGCTTGTCTTACTCCAGACTGATGATACTACCTATCTTACCACCTGATTTACTCCATATACAATATATTGTTTGTATTTCTTCATTTCCAGATAGTTGTTACATTCATCCATTGTATCAAAATTGTAACTGTATCTTATAGGTCAAGAGTTCCATGCAAAATTTTATCTCAGGGTTTTAATTTACTACTAAAAATAAAGGGTTCATTATTTCCGTAGTTTCGAAGCTGTAGTTACATTATATTTGGTAACAAAGAGGATTTTTAACATGTATAATAAAGACAAAACAAAACACAATACAGATGTCAGTGAAATTTATCACATCAAGAATGCTTGAATATATAGGCCTTTATTACAGGCCTTCCAGCCTTTTAGACTATTATTTCTGTCCTACAGTGTTGCTTTTTTTGTTGTTGGTGGTGGTGGTGGGGGGGGGGGGGGGGGGGAGAAGACTCAGGACAAACATTTACTACTGTAAAGCTGAATTCCTCAGGAATTAACAAGTTATTGAACAATTGCCAAAGAAAGTCAGAAAGAGTTCACTGAGCAGGAGATAAATTAGTAAAATTAAGGGCTTCAATGTCACAAACTTTTGTTTATCCATGCAGTGCAGCAGATTCTAGACAGCAAGGATTCATCATTTGTTCTTTCCTCTCCTACCCTAGAATGTATTATTTTCATTTTAAGCGAACCTGTACACTCTGTCTTGATGCAGTGACTGAACCAAAGCCACTGCGATATCAAGTCTCAGACATACAGGACAAAAGGCAGGCATACTAGTGCTCTACCACATGCAACCCTAAATGTGGATACACACCAATTAAAAATAAGAAGACAGTTCTTTCATCATCGTACAGAGAGTACAGGTCCTAATTTAACTTTATTTCTCCATAGATATAATAGACAGGATAAAAATGGACACATAATTACTCTGGGTAATGTTGAACGATATTTACAGCAGTGGATATCTACCGAGTTATATGCTGAAATCGGTATTTATAGCTATACCAAAAAGACCAGGAGCAAATGAATGTGAGGATTTTCATACATAAACCATATCACCAAGCTTTTACTCAGAATTATAATGAGAAGAAGAAAGACAATAAAAATGGAAATAAGACGCATAAAGACGTATATTTGTGCTTCATAGATTATACTAAGGCATTTGATAAAGTAAAACATCATGAACTAATTAAAATATTGGAAGATATTAACATTGATGGGAAGGATCTCTGAATAATAAAGAATATTTACTGGAACCAAGCAGCAGCAATTAAAATGGGAAATAAAGAAGGAAATTATGAACACATAAAGTCGGGATTAAGACAGGGATGTGTTTTGTCATCAGATCTCTTCTCCCTCTATAGTGAAGTAATAATGAGAGAGATCAAAGAAAAGCCAGGAATAATATTTGGAGGTTATAATATAAATAATATACGCTATGCAGATGACGCATTACTGATAGCGGATAATGCAGCAGATCTACTACAGTTGTTGGACACTGTAGTAACAGAGAGTGTAAAGAAAGGACTCTCCTTGAATATCAATAAAACAGTAACAATGGTGGTATCAAAGAAACAGGTGACACCCAAATGTGAAATAGAGATAAAAGGGAAAATTCTTCACCAAGTGGATAGTTTTAAATATCTAGGGACATTTATAACATCAGATGGAAGATGCACAACAGAGATCAAGAGCAAAATAGGGCAAGCAAAGGCTGCATTTTAAAAAATTAAGAATATCTTATGCAATAAGTCGCCATCAGTGAATGTAAGAAAGAGAGTGCTGAGGTGCTATATAGAATCTGTTTTGCTGTATGGCTGTGAATCTTGGAATATAAATGAACAAATTAGGAAGAGATTGGAAGCAACAGAGATGTGGTTCCTTAGATGAATGTTGCGAATTCCTTGGACTACCAAAGAAACTATCGATGAATGCCTTAAAGAGGCTGGCGAAACTAGAACATTATATACAACAATAAGAAAGAGACAAACAGCTTTTTTTGGCAGACCATGAGAAATGATGCTGGATGGATTGCGACGGTGGCATGGAGGGATATCACTGGCAGAGTTGATCCAGAAAATCAAAGACAGAGATCTGTGGAGAGCCATGAACGCCTATGCCAGTCGGCACGGCACTTGATGATGATGAACAGCAGATTGGATCAGACTAAAGCAAGCAAAGAGATTAAACTATTTAAGGTCATTCAGAACAAAAGATGAGAAAGTAACATGGAAATAACTTGCAGAATAATACAAGTAAATACAGCATTCTACCAGAATAAGAACATTCTGTGTATCTTACTCCCATCCTAAGAAATTGGAAAACAAATTTTAGAAAGTTACATACTGCCTGCCTAGTAAATTACAAACAGCCAAACAAATGCTGGGGTTGATTGTGACGTCTTGTAAAGGACATGCAACCAACTCTTTCAAAAGTATATAGCCAATAGCAAATACTGTCATCTACTGTCTATAGTACCTTGCAGTGTAGGGCGGGGGGGGGGGGGGGGGGGGGGGTTGTCTTGTGCCTGAGGAATTAAGGCCACCTGGCTAGTGCAGTCGCTGTGAACTGTGCAGGTTAGGATTTGTAATAATGAACATAAAATTAAAAAAAACTGAAATAGAATGAAACTGGAGCTTACAGAGATAAAAAAAAAAAAAAAAGACCAATATTCAAGTACTAAAGCATGATTATCTTGCGAAAATACAGCGATGGTTTCCCTTTGCCTTCCACTGGTTTGTGTTTGGTTGATTCCACTAGCCTTTCTCTAAAATTATAGACCCTGCAAGGCAGAGAGAGGGGGGGGGGGGGAAAGGTTATGTACAGCGCTTCCTCTCAATGACCACCACTCGTGTTGATCCATGGCTTCTTGTTGAACATATTCACAGCTAATCTCTAGAAAAAATATTGTGGAGAAACATGATTACCTGTGCTGCTCCATTGCTAATTCATATCTATAGATGCAGGTGACAAAATATAATTTGAAGGAGTCCCATGGCAAATATTAGCATTAGGGTGAAGTGTTAGGCTTTTTCACATTCATGGCCAGGACATAATGAGGTGGGTTGGTCAGATCTCTTCCTTATAGACTCCCCCCCCCTACCCGACAACTCCCAGAAAATTCTGAAAAATATCTGGCCCCCACGTTTTGAGACTAGGAGGATTCCAGAGCCATTCTGGTCAGAAATGAAGAATCCTACCACTGCTGACGATTGAACCCAAACCATCATTGTCCTGGCAAACAATGATAAATTATTTATTCTTTTTTAATTTAGCCTTGAGAACTTACCTGGTCAAATATTCCCAAAACAAGAACTGGCAGTGATGTGTAAAACACATTGTACAGAGAGATAAAAAACGGATCAAACAGAGTCTGAAAAACAATAAGATCAATTCATGAGCTTGCAGTTAAAAGTTAGTTGCATGTCCTTTACAGAACTTTGTGATTAATTAGACAATGTTAGTTCAGTTAGCTTACTGTAAGATTATTTATTTTAACTCTTAGTGTAAAAATAGACAGTCCCATTGCAGATACATGTTAGGTCTTCACATATACTGGGCATTGTGCATATGAGGCATTGTGGTAATTTCACTTCCTTATCACTATTTTTTCCTGTCCCTGAAAATTATCTGGTACCCATTTTTGTACTAGTTGTACTAGTTAGGAAAAAATAATCCTGCTTCTGTTGGGGATTAAATCCAAACTACTGTCTTAGCTATAGCTGCACTTTCAATGTACTCACTAAACCCAAGTTCATTTTTAAGAGTAAAGTTCAGTTGATAATTAATCATCAATTTATAACACTTTGCTTCAGCAGACTTATAAATGCTAATTTCACCACATGCAAACATACAAATTATCAGAAGTGACTTGTAGAAATACTTGAATATATTTGACTTAATCTTTACTTGTAGAGTCTTCACTACTGGAGCAGCTCTACATGGAGATGGACATTTTGTGGGATGTTTTACTTTGGGAGCCATGGTAGCGTAGCGGCTAGATGCACGCCTGTTGTCCCAGTGATCTTGTGTTCGATACGCATTGGGACTGTTTTGAATTGTTAAAAACTGCCCTGGATTCCCAGGTCGACCCAGTCTATAATGGACAGCAGGAAATGTCTTGAGAAGTAAAGGCGGCTGGCAGGATACCAACCACATCATCCACTGAAGGCCATGTGATCTATTTTAACAGATGGGTCTAGCACCATATAGCCATAGCGCCATAGGCATATAAAAGGAACATTTATACTTTGGTCTACTTCCAGTGATGCACGATATACAAACAGTGAACACTTGTATTATTAAATACTTATAATTAATAATAAATGTAATTGTTTACATTCTGTAATATACAGCAATTCGACCCCCCCTGGTGACTTGCGGGATACTGAGACGGCCGTTCAGAAAGCAATGGCAAACTACTGAGCGTAATCTTGCCAAGAAATCAGCAGAAAGATGCTGCTGTTGACAGCGATGTCCTGTAAAGGATATGCAAAAAAAAAAAAAAAAATACAAGTAACTGGTTTGTTATTACTAATCTGCTTGCATTCTCATGAAAGTTATAAAATAATTCTTGCTTTTGTGTCTTTAAAAAAGGGTATTTAATTATACATTCTAATTTATCTTTAAGAAAAGATTATTTGTAGGAGGGCTACGGTAGCAGTGGCTAGCAGGCTGTCCTGCTGGCCACGTGTTTGAATCCCCATTGAGGCCAATTTTTTAAAACTGGCTTGAGCTTGCAGATCGACCCAACCAAAAATACATACTAGGAGATGTCCTGGGATGTACAGGCAGTCAGTGTAATACTGACCTCAAACACCACGTGATCTATAAAAATATGCTGCTAGCACCATATACCCAATATGCCTCATGATGTGGGAATGGGTCCTCTACTTTTACTTTCATATGCAATTATTCTTGCTCTGATAAATAATATAGGGTGTATTTTTAATGACTGTGCAGTGTTTGAAGATATTGCCGGTCCAAGTTTTGTATTGACCCTCTGTAAAGTTCATGCAACATAATAGGTAAAGTTTTATCATCACCAAAAATGTACATTGACAACTGTGTCAATGAACGTTTAACATATATGTAAGCTGAGCAATAATAAACTTACATAACTACAACAATGATTTATGCAAAAATTAAGTTTCATTTACTTATTCATAACATCCCTGAAATTGTACTTAATCGTACAAATACCAGTATTAAAAACAACACAGTCGATCACAATATCATTACTATAGCACAATATGTTGTAACAACAAAACTTACCTGTGCAGAGAATCCACAGAAGAAAGCAAACCAGAAATGACATAATGTAAATGCAAAATTTTTGTAGAAGAAGTACTTCAAAAACTTGCACATCCTTAAGTATGACCAGCGTCCATGAACAAGAAGAAGGCGCTCAAGGTACCTGAATTGTGCTATTGAGTAGTCACTTGCCAGAACAGCTTGCATGCCTTCCTGGCCACTGATGCCAATACCTATATGTGCCACTGAAAGAATTATTCGAATTAAGATCCAAATGTTGAACACTAGCATTGCTAAATATGTATCTAAACCAATATTTCAGATTTATTAATGATATACCTTCACTAATATAATGAAGAGCTAGATTAATATAAGACTCAAGCCATTTTAATTTCAATATCCAGTAGTAATATATATGTGGGTCACTGAAGATAGGTAGAGTTCAACCTATTGGCAGAAAGTAAAACTGGTCAAACATTAAAGAAAATATAGATAGTCATAACAGGATTTCAAAATGCCAGCCTTTTTCAAACATTTATTTCATTACAAGAACTTAACAGGCAGTTTCAATCAAATTTTTAATTAAAGTATTGAACACATTTTAAAATATAGACTTGTCTAATGTGCAATGAAGATAGTCTATTTTGATACACGTGAATTTAAAATGCATTTTTTGACATATTAGTTTTACATCAGTTATCACCAATTAAGATTCTAAACACAAAGAAACATATCTCATTTTCAGATTCATTAAAAAATAAATGAGAGAGATGAGACAGGGCTGAGAGAGATGAGACAGGGCTGAGAAAGAGAGAGAGAGAGAGAGAAAGAGAGAGAGAGAGAAAGAGAGAGAGAGAGAGAAAGAGAGAGAGAGAGAGAAAGAGAGAGAGAGAGAGAGAGAGAGAGAGAGAGAGAGAGAAAGAGAGAGAGAGAGAGAGAGAGAGAGAGAGAGAGAGAGAGAGAGAGAGAGAGAGAGACAGACAGACAGACAGACAGACAGACAGACAGACAGACAGACAGACAGACAGAGACCTACTTTTTATCATGCTAACATCATTTGCGCCATCTCCAATAGCAAGAGTAATCGATTGTTTGTGCTGTTTGACAAGGTCAACAACTAAGGCCTTCTGCAGAGGTGTGACTCGACAGCAGATCACAGCCTTGCACATACAACCAAGGTTCAGCAGTGTCATCTCAAGCTTTGGCTTCAAAGCATGAGCCTGTTGAGACAAGAAAATAGTTCAACATCATAATGATTCTATCGGTACAATGAACCTGTTGAGACAAGACAATATTTCAACATCATAATAATTTTATCAGTACAATATGAGCCTGTTGAGATAAGAAAATAGTTCAACATTTTAAAGATTTTATCAGTACATTAGTATAAAAATTAAATTCATGGACCATCTTCCATGCTTTGAGGCACGTTGGAAGTATTGTGCTGACCTCATACTTTTATAAACAAATTGGCACTCATTGGGTGATATGGTCAATAATGACCCCGTGGCCATGGTTTCCAGAACATTTCCTTGTACACATTTGAATCAACTTGACAGCACAGGTAAATGTTTAAAAATCCCTGAGTACAATAAGTTAGTTGCACATCCTTTACAGGATGTTTGCAGTCAACACCAGCATTTTTTCCTGTTGTTGATGTCTTGGCAAGATTACGTTCAGTAGTGAGTACAATAGTATGAGTGATAAATAATTATAGAAAGCATGATTTGAAACTTAAGACTTAATTCTGCCATAATTTATAATCCAAACTAAATTTTATTATCATTAAATTGCTAAGGCAATGCAGAAGGCCTTAAAAGTGATCTTTCTGGGCAATATTTCACATTCATCTCATGAATTTCTAGTCTTACATTATCAATGCTGCAAGCAAACTACATCACAGTATATCATTCAACTATTTCACTTTGAATCTTCTATTCCCAATACTTCACTGAGGTCAATGGTGGAAGAGAAGAAGAAGAAGAAGAAGAAGAAGAAGAAGAAGAAGAAGAAGAAGAAGAAGAAGAAGAAGAAGAAGAGAAGAAGAAGAAGAAGAGGAAGAAGAAGAAGAAGAAGCAGCTTCCATACATCATACACATTTTCTAAGAGCTGGTGCACAAAACAGGGATCTGACAAATAATGATTCTTATTTTTACTTAAAAGAATCTATGGGGCCATGAATGAGTAATGGTTAGTGTGCTCAACTATCAACACAACTGTAAAAAGTTCAATCCCCAGTGGAGAGAGGGTTGAATTGTTTCTGACTCTTACCGCTCTGGGATCAGCATGGCCACATAAAACTAATACTATAGTAAAGTCAAGGTAAAAAAAAAGCCAAGGGCCATTGTCCACATCTTGAGGGATACTGGCTATAAACAGGGTGTATTTTTAATGACTGAAGTAAAATATGAATACAATTAGGTGGATCTGAGGTAAAGCTGTGGAAATGCAAACAATGTAAAATAACACAAAGTAAAGCAGCTTTACAGAACAGTAATTCGTAATTCTGTTCTGTGAAGCTACATTACTTTGTGTTATTTTATATTGTTTTAATGACTGTGCAGTGTTTGAAAATATTTTCGGTCCAAGTTTTGTATTTACCTATTATGTTGCATGAACTTTACAGAGGGTGAATAGAAACTTGGACTGGCAATATTTTTAAACACTGCACAGTCATAAAAAATACACCATATAGTAACAGTTAAAAGACCCTTTCAACGGCTGGAGGCATATTCGGCATGCAGTGCAAGCCCCCATACTTCTATAGACCAATCAGCACTCTATGGGTGATGTGGTTTGACATCATAGCATGGAGGAACATCAGTTTCAGAAATGAATGGGAGAGCACAAGAAACAAAGCTGCGGACAGACATGATCAAATATGCCACATGGTGTACACTATAAGATGAAGAACCAACAACAACCTGTTGGCTGCATTCAAGTACAATCTGCCACATGCTCACAAAGCAACAAATATTACAATACAAAATTATTACCAGACTGTGCCCACTAATGACTAAAGAAAATTCTCCAAATTCGTCTTCTGGTATTATAACATCTCCATTCTCAACATCATAAGGCTGCTCAATTTTAGCAGATCCATTACGGAAGGCAACCTCTGGTCCAGCTCTGCTTCTGTTGTTCTTAGCACTATCAATGTCCTCTAAAGCCTTTTTCATTTGACTTTCAACTTCTTCTTCTGTTTCTCCATCAATGATGAAGGGTTCTTCCATCTCATCTGTTAGGAGGTGACAGGAGTAGCCAATATTGATAGCAGTTTCTGAAAATAAATTATTAAAATATAAGATTTTAGCTTTAAAAGTGACATTTGGCACTACATTTTTTCAAGAAACCTGTGCTATCATCATCATGAGCCAAGTGGAGACTAATGTGTCATGTTATGTCAGGTTATTTTGTCCAGAGACTGGTTTGGCATGTCATATTTTGATGAGATTATGCATCATTAAAGTTACATTTGGCACTTTATTTTAAAGAAATATGAGCTTTCCTGAACATGGGCCATGCCAAGACTGGTGTTTCACCATGTCAGGTTATTCTGTCCGGAGTCTGTCATGTCATTTTATGTTATATCAGATAATTCTGTCTGGAATCTCATATGTTATGTTATGTTATGTTATGTTATGTTAGGTTATTCTGTTTGGAGTCTGGTATGTTATGCTATGTTATGTCAGGTTATACTGTCTGGAATCTGGTATGGTATGTCACAACATGTCAGGTTATTTTATTTGGATTCTGGTATGTCATGTCAGGTTATTCTGTCCAGAGTCTGGTATGTTGTGTCATATCAGGTTATTCTGTCTGAAGACTGGTATGTCATGTCATGTCAGGTTATTCTGTCTGGAGACTGGTATGTCGCGTCCTGACAGTGTATTTTGTCCAGTCTGGTATGTTGTATGCTGGCAGTTTATTTAGTCCAAAGTCTGATATGTTGTGTCCTAACAGTTTATTTTGTCCAGAGTCTGGTATGTCATATTCTGACAGTTTATTTTGTCTGGGGTCTGATATGTTGAGTCACTGTCATATTATTAAGCCCAGAAACTGGTATAAGTATTTGAATATATCACTCCTTCATTCCAGATCTGTGACATGCTCACAAATTTATTTGTAGAAAGACAGTGTGGTGGCCACATGCTCCCGTGTGGTGACACTGTGTTACCTTGCATATCTAGACGGGTGGTTTGCAACCTTCACTTCTGAGAGAAATTGCAATTTTTTGTTTAAATTCTATACTGACCTATAGTTTTTATTGGTATGGTGTACTGGATCTTAGGTCAACAAATTGCCAGGCTAGCTAGTTAATCAACAGATCACTAGGAACCATTCATCCATCACATCCCCTCCTCAAAATTCCCCTGATCGTGTAGCAACTGATGATAGAAGTTGTGTGTTGGTTGATTATTCTTCTTTAGTTTCCTATATGATGTTCTTGTCTAGCTTGAACCTGTTTGACTCGATGCTCAGGCATGCATTCTTAATCTTTCATAATGAATGTTTAGTCCAAAATCTACCAACTGCAAAATTAACTGAAGAGACAGGACATTATAGGTAGTAGACTAACTTACCTTGTTTATCACCTGTCAAAACCCAGATCTTAATGCCAGCGAGGGCTAAGTTTGCTATTGTCTCAGGCACACCATCCTGAAGCTTATCTTCAATAGCTGTGGCTCCAATCAGAATCATATTCTGTTCAATCTCTTCATAAACATTGTCCAACTTGCCATCTCGATCATCCATGGATGTGCTAATTAGAGTAGCATTTCAAAAACAACTGTGTAGTAAGAGTAGCATTTCATAAAAAACTATTCAGTAACAGTAGCATTTTCATAAACAACTATGTAGTAAGAGTAGCATTTTATAAACAAACAACTAACATTTCTTAAACTATGTAAAGAGTAACATTTCATAAACAACTATTTATTTAAGAGTAGCATTTCATTAATAACCACATATGTTTTACAATGGGGCTTCAAATGAAAACCCTTAAATGTTTTTTGTGTTTTTTGGTGAATATATTGTGAAAAAGTAAAGAACAAATGTGTCATTTTTTTATGTAGTCATCACTGCGTTCAATGCAAGTCCTCCAGCACATATAAAGTGCTTAGGTTCCTGTAGAAAAAAATTATCTTGGTCGCGTGTGTAACCACTCATGCACCACCTGCTGTACCTGTTCATCGGACTGAAAAGGCTTTGAAACCTCCTACTCCACTCATACACTTGCTGGAATGACAGGCATGCATCACCATACTGGACTTTTGTTCGCCGATGATAGGTTTCACCAATTCAATGATCAAAATATGGATAACAGAATGTTGCTCCTCTTTGGTGCATGTCAAAAGTGAGGTGGCCATCTTTAAACTGTCCTTATGACATCACCATGTTTATCTGCACTGTGATGTCACATGCCTAACACTTTTGACATCCTTAACAACAATACTGACATGTTACAAGATGATAGCAAGATTATTGTAATTTCTAACACACTTTTAAGGTTTTCATTTGAAGCCTTCCTCGTGGGAAAGTTGGAGGGGAAAAGAGGCAGGGGGAGACCAATAGAGAAGAAGCTAAACAACTTGCCATCATGGCATGAAAGAACATTGATATCAGAAATGAGTGACAAACACAGAAGGCTGTGGACAGAGATAATCACCAACACCAGAAGGCTGTGGACAGAGATAATATGCAACATTATACGGCGTGGACTATAAGAAGAAGAATTGTTATCTATTGCAACAGGTTATAATAATTAGACCGTACAGTAGTAAATTAGAAATATTTTAGGGAAGAAACATATAATCATATGCTCTACCAACTGGTACAGACATGCATGCATCATTGCAGAGCTTGATCCTTAATGTCCTGGATCAGTTTTATTTAAGATATTCCTCCATTCCATCAGCTCAATCCATCCAGCATCTTTTATCTCAGTCCCTGTCTCTTCTACCACTGAACCTTCCAGCTGTCACAGTGCTTTCCACAGCCTCTCTGTCCATTACATTACTCAGGGAAGAATATGCAATGTAATCAAATGAACTAGTAAGCCATCCCATCCATTTCACAACAATGCATTTTATCTGATGTCTTACAGAACACAATAGTGAAATGAAGTGAAAGACAAAAATGCAGGTTAAGAAAGCCTGACCATAGTATAAGGTTAAGAGACTAATCCAGAAGAAATCAGACATTAATTTTCAATATTTAGATAAACCCTATTATTTTATTACCTGGCTTCATGGTGTCTTTTGGCCCACTCAATAAAATAATCTTCATCAATGTCCTTGTAGGCCAAAACTAAAGTTCTTAGACCTTCTTGAGCAAAGTCCTACAAGCAAAAAACAAAAAGCAAATTGCTATGGGGCGATTTTTTTTTATACACTTTAGAATTATTTTTATTTTTCCTTTATTAACCTTTTCTAATTAATAATTAATAAAAGTTAAACGACGACGGAAAATTAGAGAACATAAAACAAGAAATACAAAGAGAAAAAATTAATATTTTAGGGATGTGCGAAACGAGATGGACAGGAGCGGGCATCAAGATAGATGAAGATCTTAAGATTATTTATTCTGGAGGTGAAGATCGACACAGGGGAGTGGCAATAATTTTGGACCGGAAAACATCAAAATCTGTTCAAGGATATTGGGCCGTGTCAGACAGAGTTCTACTAGTTAAATTGAGTGGCAGACCTTTTAGCATAAATGTTATTCAAGTATATGCCCCAACAGGAGAGTCCAGTGAAGATAGTGTAGAGGAATTCTATAATGACATAGAGTCTGTCTTAAAGAAATGTAAACATTCAGAAATAAACATCATAATAGGAGACTTCAATGCAAAAGTAGGAAATCAAGGTGATAGATACACAGTAGGAAACTATGGTTTAGGAGAGAGAAATGAAAGAGGATACAGACTCATAGAGTGGGCTAAAGAAAAGGAAATGATTGTAGGAAACACCTGGTTCAAGCAACACCCTAGAAGATTATGGACATGGAGGAGTCCTGATAGCAGGATCAGAAACCAGATTGACTACATTCTGATTAGCAGAAGATTTAGAAACGCGCTAACAGTAGCAAAAACAGTTCCCAGTGCTGATTGTTATAGTGACCACAGACTACTCACAGGAACATTGAGGATAAAGCTGAAGAAAGTCAAGTGTATAAAAGGAAACACTAAATATGATTTGTGTACATTGAGTAATGACAAGGAAATACAAAACAAATTTAACATAGAAGTACAGAACAGATTTGATATATTGTCTGATCTAGAGATATTATTCAAGGATGTGAATGATCAATGGGAAATGTTAAAGAATTCAATCAGTTTGGCTGCAGACACAACTATTCCAAAATTAAAGAAGGTGGATAGTAAGAAATGGATGACTGAAGAAAGTTTACACCTAATGGAAACAAGAAGACTCAACAAAAATAATCCTGCCAAATATAAAGAAATTCACAGACAAGTCAGAATATTATGTAGGAAGGCAAAAGAATCATGGCTTGAGGAAAAGTGCTTAGAAATTGAAAAACAACACAACAGTCAAAATACCAAATTAGTGCACAAAAGAATTCAGGAACTTACTAATAAAAGAACAAGTACATCAACAGGCTGTCTAAAAACTAAAGATGGCAAAATCATAATAGAAAAAGATCAGATTCTACATGTAAGGACAGATTATGTGAAAAACCTGTATAATGATAACAGAGAGGAACAGTATGATATTAGATTTAATAATGAAGGACCACCAATTTTAAAGATGGAGGTTCAAAATGTTCTTAAGCATATGAAAGCTGGCAAGGCCCCCGGTGCAGATAACATCACAAAAGAAATGATTAAAGCTTTAGAAGAATTTGGACTAGAGCAAGTCACCAGACTGCTGAACACATTATATGATACTGGAGATATACCTTCTGATTTATGTAATTCTGTATTTATTGCTGTCCCAAAGAAATCAGGAACCTTGGAATGTGATCAACATAGAACAATTAGTATAATGAGTCACATCACAAAGATCTTGTTACGAATTATCATGCAAAGAGTGAGGAAGAAAATACAACCTGAAATAGGGGAAGAACAATGTGGGTTTGTAGAAGGAAAGGGTACAGTAAATGCTGTGTATATGCTGCGAACAGTTATTGAACGTGCAATAGAAGTAAACAAGGATATACATCTTTGCTTTATTGATTACACAAAGGCTTTTGATAGAGTTAGACATGTCAACATGGTGGATATGCTTGCAGATCTACAAACTGATGGGAAAGACATTAGACTTATAAAAAACATATATTGGAAACAACAAGCTGCCATAAGGATTGATAATGAAGTGGGACAATATCAACCTATTAAGAGAGGTGTTAGGCAGAGATGTGTAATGTCTCCAGATCTTTTTTCCCTATACAGTGAAAATATTTTCAGAAATGTAGAAGACATAAATGGAATCAGCATTGGAGGACGAAACATAAATAACATTAGATATGCAGATGATACAGTATTGATTGCAGACAATGCACAGGATCTGCAACAATTAGTAGACGCGGTTGTTGTCCACAGTGAGCAGCTGGGGTTGGAATTAAATTGTAAAAAGACACAGGTTATGGTCGTCACTACGAAGAACGAAGTACCACAATTTAATATACAAGTAAATGGGGATATTCTTCAACAAGTGAATCGGTACAATTATCTCGGAACAGTCATAACATCTGATGGGAGATGCCTTGAAGAGATTAGAACAAGAATCGCCATAACGAAGGTAGCCTTTAGCAAGATGAAAAATATTCTGACCAATAAAAAGATGTCAATTGAAACGAGAAAGAGAGTGTTGAGGGGATACATAGAGCCTGTTCTTTTGTATGAATGTGAAACTTGGACAATGTCCAGTCAGCTGAAAAACATCTGATGGCTGCAGAAATGTGGTTTCTGAGGAAAATGCAAAGAATACCATGGAAAGATAGAAAAACCAATGACCAAGTACTACAGGAGACAAATGAAAATCTTAGATTGATTAGAGAAATTAGACGTAGACAGTCAAAGTTTTTTGGACATGTTATGAGAAGAAATGGACTGGAGAACTTAGTGACAACTGGCAAGATCGAGGGGAACAGACCAAGAGGAAGACCGAGAGGAAAATATCTGGATGGCTTGGCCACATGGCATGGACGAGACAGGAACACTGAGCTGATCCACGACTCTGGTGATCGAATGAAATGGCGAGTCATGACTGCCCACGCTTTCTGGCATGGCACATGATTGATTGATTGAATTAATTTCAGATAAGAAAATTACATTTTCTGAATTTCTCATCTTGTCTACTGGGAAAGTAAACAAGTGATCAGACTGAATCAATAAATATGAAAAATACTTAATTTTGCTTCAGAAGCTTCCTTAAGAGGACACTGATTTAACAAAACTACAAAGATGAGAAGACAGAGGAAAACTTGAATCTACTCTCTGACATGGCACTTGATGATGATGATGATGATGATGATGATGATGATGATGATGATGATGATGATGATGATGATGATGATGATGATGATGATGATGATGATGATGATGATGATGATGATGACAGTCAGAAATATGATTACTGTTATGTACATAAGTCTGCTGTTTATAAAGTCACCTATGTATATAGCACATTCATCATCACTACGTGCCATGCTGATAAGTGTGGGTGATCATGATTTGCCACCTCAGACAATCCCCAGTCTTGGATCAGGTCTGTGTTCTTCTCCCAATTATGTCACATGGCCAAGCCACCGTGGTATTTATCTCTTTGCTTTCCACTTACTCTTTTCCCATCAATTTTACCAGCTGTCTCTACGTTATCAAGTTTATTTCACCACATAATGTGCCCACCAGTCTGAATGATCTACATCTAATTTCTCTAATCAGTTTATTGTTTACATTTGTCTGTTGAAGGACTGTCTCTGTTTTTCTGTCTGTTCATGATATTCTTTGCATTTTCCATGCACAAAAGATCCACTTCTACTGCCATATGATGTTTCTCAGCTTGTCTGCTTTTTGTTCACATTTCACATGCAATTCACAGTTTTTTTTTAAGTGAGTATGTTTTCCATCTTGCAAAAGGCTATGTGTGCCATGGCAATTCTTATTCTAACCTCTACAAATCATCTTCTATCAGATATCATGAGTGTTCTGAGACAGGTGTATCGATTCACCTGTTTAATAATGTTCCCGTTTAATGAGAATATAACATAGAATATAGTCAGTGGCCAGGTTGTCCACTTGCTTGATGGCAAGTCATTGCTGTGTCTTAAACATTAGAAAATATGTTAAAAGTGTTAATGTCCCGTTAGTAGCTATGTCTCCTGACAATCAATATTTTTAGGTCCAGTCTGGCACTAAATATTGGTTTAAAAAGAACCCTTTCACATGCAATGAGGTCATTGAGCATATGATGCTAGCCTCGTATTATTATAGACCAATTGGCACTTCATGTTGAATGTGGCTAATATCATGCCAGTCGCCTTTACTCCCCATCACATTTCCTGGCACCCACTTCAGGCTGGGTCCACCTGGATTTATAAAACCACCTTGATAAGAATTCATGCACATGAACACAAGACTAGCAGGCAAATGCATTTGTCACTCTGCACTACTGCGGCTCCCAGCATATTATGAGTTTAGACATAATTGTTTTCTAAGATTTATGTTTATAAAATGTTTCATCAGCCTTTGTCAGTAGTGAAAAATTACTCACATTAAGATGAAGTGTAGTCAGCTCTTGCAATTCACTGCACTTCTTGTCCAGCAGGTTAAACATGATGGTATCGGCACCCTTACACAGCAGCTGGATCTTGTCATCCTTCTTCACGATAACCTTTCATCAAAGACAGTCACAGACACACTTGTACACCAACAGTTGAGTATCTTTATATATTAACTCACAAGCAATTATTGTAGTAGCTGAGAGGTAAGCTGTCTGCTCTAACTCAGTGTAGTAATGGCTTAGAGTTATCTGCTCTAACTCAGTTTTGTAATTTCTTAAAGCTATCTGCTCTAACTCAGTGTTGTAATGGCTTAGAAGTATCGGCTCTAACTCAGTTTTGTAATTTCTTAAAGCTATCTGCTCTAACTCAGTGTTGTAATTGTAATGGCTTAGACTTAGAGGTATCTGCTCTAACTCAGTTTTGTAATGGCTTAGAAGTATCGGCTCTAACTCAGTGTTGTAATGGCTTAGAAGCAAGGTATCTGTGCTAACTTTATGTTGGAGTCACTTAGAGATAAGGTATGTAATTAACTGCGAGTGGCTCAGAGGCGAGGTATCTGTTCTAACTCAGTGTCAAAATGACCGTGAGGTTAGATATCTAACTTGGTGCTGTAGTGACTGAGAGATAAGGTGTCTGCTCTAATTCAGTATTGGAAAAAATAACTTATAAATAAGGCATAAGCTCTAACTCAAAGAGTGTCAGGTTCAAATTAAATTGAGAACAATTTTTTTTCAGAGGAAGTTGATAATATCCTCCCCACCCCTGATCTCTACACTAGTGGAATACAAATGTCTGGACATGGATGGGGGAAAAAAAAGGAGGCCCAGCATGAGTTAATAATAAATAATAAACTGTCCTGAAGCAATTTCTTGCTATGGGTCTGTGCTGTAATAGAGCTATCACATTTTGTGAGCTTGAGGAGGAAAAGGTGGCCAATCTTTCCCTCATGTTAGTAAATGTGATGCACACCATCAATGTTTATCTGTAGCTGGTAATCATAAAGTGAACTGTAATTCCCACTGACCTATGACAAATTGTAAAAGCTACACACATCAGAACATGAACATCCTGTGTGCATTCTGGTGCCTGGGGAAGTATAGATTCTACCAGGCATTGACAGTGTCTATGTAATATCCTCATTTGGGATGGTCCCCCATTGACCTTTTCATGGGAGAGGTCAGTCATTCAACAGCATGTACATCTTCAACCATAACTCTTTCTCACCTTCTCAAAATGCAAAGAATACCATGGACAGCCAGAAAGACCAATGAACAAGTCCTTCAAGAAACAAATGAAGATCGTAAATTGATTAGAGAAATTAGACGTAGACAGTCAAAATTTTTTGGGCATGTTATGAGAAGAAATGGATTGGAGAATTTGGTGACAACTGGTAAGATCGAGGGGAACAGACCAAGGGGAAGACCTAGAAGCAAGTACCTGGATGGCTTGGCCTTGTGGCATGGTCGAGACAGAAACACGGAGCTGATCCACGACTCTGGTGATCGGGTGAGATGGCAGAACATGACCGCCCACGCTTACCGGCATGGCACATGATGGATGGATGGATTTAAAGTTAATTAATTGTTTTTTTCCCCCCGCATATCCTTTACAGGACATCGCTGTCAACAGCAGCATCTTTCAGCTGTCTGTTGATTTCTTGGCAAGATTACGCTCAGTAGTTTGCCATTGCTTTCTGAGCGGCCGGCTCAGTTATCCCACAAGTCACCAGAGGGGGTCGAACCGCTTCCAGCTCTCGTCCGCTACGAGACTCTGCGTGATAAACGGGATTACGGAGAAAGTGTTGTAACCCCTCCGCCAGAGAGACCGGTAATTAATTATATACAAAGATTAAATTAATATATTCATCAAACTGTTAATATTTCTAATAAATAATAGATAATAGACATACAAATAATATGGGTTCATGCAATTTTATTGAAACTTCAATGAAAAAGAAATTCAAATAGCAAAGGATGATGACATAATCCCATTTGGTTTCTAAGTAACGGATGGATACCTAAGATCCTTGGATAAGAGGTGTCGGCATATAAACTACTGTCCCCACAAAATTTGAAATTAGAAAACTACCTATCAAAAATATGCTGAATGTAAATTATGACTATAGTTACAGTGTAGATTAACTATTACTGCACATAGAAGACATCCTTAAGCACTGAGCCTCTTCAAGCAGAAGTCAATGGAAGTGGATAATGATTGACCCTGATGTTTGTTGGTTTGCCCTGTCCTAACTTGTTGTCACTATAACTATTTCTATGCTCAAAACCCCACTCCGGGAGCCAGGATCAAGAAAAGTCATCAAGATATGTGTCACCGTGCACATAGATGTCATTTAATGCCTATTGAATATACCTTCTGTCCGTGTTCATTGTACCAATGATAGGATCAAGAACAGTCATCAAGATACATATCACCATGCACCAAGATGTCATTTATTGCCTAATGTATATCCCTTCAGCCCATGTTCACAATACCAATAGTAGTGTTTTTTGAAGCCATCATATCAGTTCTCTCATTTCTGCACACCCCTGCATGGCCAGAACAATAAACCCATTTATTCTGTGTTCATGAAATGAAGTTTATGGGGCATGCCAACAGAAGAGGTGGAAAAGAAAAACTCATTCTAGGCAAGAGAGACAGAAGGGTCCAGAGATAAAAATATATGGGCAACAAATCATAATATAGGTAACACCAACTTCATTAAACTATCAGATGACAGAGAGGATTGGTGAATGATGATTGTTGATGTCCCTTCCAGTACAGTCACTTGAAGACTAGAATGTGTTGATGAGAGAAATTAAGCCATCTTAACGAATGCTGTGTTATAGTTAGATGTGTTGATGAGAGAAATAAAGCCATCTTAACAAATGCTGTGTTATAGTTAGATGTGTTGGCCAAAAGGTACAAATATCAAAATTGTTCTGCAAACACAACACAACCACTTGGAAGAAGAAATAGCAAACTAAATTATACAAAATAAAGCCTCATTACTTACTGACATCCTTTTCCTAACATTGTTAAAATCAAGAATTCCTAAAAGTTGATATGTTTCCTCTTGATCTTGCACAACAATAGTGATAGTACTTGGTGTTCTTGACTGAAAATTAAACATGAACTATACAGTCAATCAAGCAGAAAATATAATCTTATTATTTATTTTTAATGTGTCTTATTGGTATGGGAAAAAACTAAGAAATAACTACTGTATTTTGAATCTTAACCTTGCACAAGATGTCATTGTTATCTCAAACACCCTTTCTGAATCAATGAGCTGAAAATGAGAATGAAATGGCTTTAAGGTTGTTTTTCTCCAGCTATTATTGTGATATTCAATATCCATATTTTCTCCTTTGAACAAGCACCATTTTATTAGCTCAAAGAATAACAATGTAAGATATAAATATATTAACTTCAAGGAGCATTAATAAATCAAGCAACATATATTGCCAGTCTTCAAAAGTTAAAAAAAAATAAATTTCCCTTCTATGCACTTGACATTTTATTTTGCAATAAAGGAGCTGATATGCAATCTGACCTGAATATCTAAAAGACAAATACAGTCACTAAACCAACAAAAGAAATAAGGCAACAAATTATAAAAGGTAAGAGAAAGCAATGAAAGTACACTGAAATGTGTACATGCATTGTTCATGAGATGAAAAGTAAACAATTATAAAACACAATTTCATTAAAAGACAGACAGTCAGGCAGGCAGGCAGGCAGGCAGGAAGACAGATAGACAGGCAGGAAGACAGATAGACAGGCAGGAAGGCAGAAAAACACACAGACAGACAGACAGATAGGCTGGCAGGCAGTCAGACAGACAGACAACAAGACAGACAGAAAGACAGAATTAGTGAGCAGGCATATAGCAAGTTTAAAAGGGGGTTTAAAGGGAGAGAATCAACTTCACTGCACCTGGTTTATCCCATATGACTCAGTCACTTTAAGCCGAGCGGTCTGGCAAGAGCTTCACACGGAACATAAACTCTGTAGCTCTAGCAATGACTTCCAGGAATTTCTGATAAAACTGTATTATCAAACCTAAAACCTTCAGAGCGCAAGGCAGACGGCTTAACCACTTCACCACCAAGACTTCCTATACATATAAGAACAGACATAATATGTGTGTGTATATAATGACACAGTTTCCACCCACAGGCTGCTCATGTAGCTTTGTAATCATTACATTACATAGGTGTCTGTTGTGTGCCGCTATCTTTAATATGAAGATAACAAATTATTGCCACAATAATTTAACTACACCTCATTAAAGATATCATAAACTCAAAGTTAGTTCACAAATGATATATCACAATCATTATGTCTGTACACACATCACAATCATTCTGTCTGTACACACATCATTTCCTGACAACACAGACCAACAACTGCTGTACCTTGAAAACAAAACCAAAGTTCCTGGCTGCTGAGACTAGTGCTCCTTCATCTGGAGACTGGGCTTGGTATTCCAGTGAACCTAGGTCAAAGTTAGATTGAAAAACAAAACATTAGTTGCATATCCTTTACAGGACACAGCAGTCAACTCCAGCATTTTTTGGTTGTTTGTATTTTTTTTGTGATTTCAGGGTGGTCCATAACTCATTATGAGATGCTATAATAGACAGAGAATAATGGACAGTCATGATTGCTGATGTCTGCTCTAGGCCAAGTACATGATGAAGAAGAAGCAGAGGAAGATGAGAAGTAAAAGAAATTTAACAGATGAAAAGAAAAACACAGCTTTGTCAAGGATTTTTTGTGTGCCTTCCTTTCCTTTGAACTCAAGCGTAGTCCATACACATACTACTTCTTCTAATGCACTGGACAGAGTTTTGCTTGTGGATTAGCTTTCCCTATTACCAGTGCCTCCTGCCATCAGGCAAATCCACTTCAACTTCAGAGGTACTTGTAATTTACGTCCCCAAGTCAAGGATGAGAAGTCAACATTTTATTCCAACTGACCGGTGTAGGGGTTGAACCCACAAGCTCGGCATCAGCACATGGGATATTTAAGGTCAAACACTCTTAAACATTTGGCTATGCTGACCTTCATGTCAAAGATTAGAATCTAGGTCATCTGATGAGCAAGACCCGTATCTTAAAGCCCAGTCCTCCTAGTAATAAACAAATAAGTTAGTTATATATCCTTTAAAGGACATCACATTCAACCCCAGAATTTTTTGACTGTTAATGATTTCTTGGAAAGTTCACTTTCAGTAGTTTACCATTGTTTTGTGAATGACCGGCACTCATACCATTGCATGAAAACCAATGCTAGGCAGTCTGCTCACCAAATCACATGTTGTTTCAGATGTGTTTTGAATGTGGTATGCAGGATTATGAATTGCTTAAGCTACCCCTTCACCACAGAGCCTAGTAATAAAGAACTTTTCAGACATTTCACATCAGCTTACCGTCCTCCTTGCTTTCTGGCATCACTGTATGACACAGAGCCAACAGCTTGAAGAACTGATGAGTCATTTCATTGTTGTTGGTTATCTCATCCACAAGTTTGGAGTCATAAAACTCAAACCCTTTTTCTGCATATGGATTCCAAGATAAATCCACCTTTGGTGTGTTCTGTTCGTAGAAGATGAACAATGCTGACTAAACAATATTCTTTAAAATAGGAGAATCATCATCATTAACATTATTACCATAATTTATTTGGCTCCTAAACATACACACACAAATGGTTTAGATATTTTATTACAGCTATATACTTGAAATACCAACAGATCATCATCATCATTTTCCACTTCTGCCGTCAAGTGTCGTGGGGAGGAATAATTTGCGCCCCAGATAGTGTCATTACATGTAATTGTACAATGTCTTTGATGTCGTCAATCAATTTTCTTCTTGGACGTCCTCTAGGTCTTGTCGCAGATGATCTTTGATGTAAGGCCAGTGATGGTAGTTGATGGTGTTGCATTCTAACGACGCCATACCAACAGATGAAAGTGACTAAATGTTCATGCACTGCCATGACTGTCTCTTAAGTAATATTTGGTTTAGGGACAATAATTTTAAGAATTCTTAAAAACAGGTCACTTTTTATGATTTGTATCTTTTCACAAATATGTTGTTTCATTTTGTCATGGTAATAAGTCTTTATTATTCTCATAGTTCTAAAAATAACCTACCTTTAAACATTAATAGTATAGAAAATATCAAAAGCAATTGTGCCCCAAATGTGAGAGAACTCTCTCATCTTGTAAGAATTGACTGAAAGAGGTAAAGGCAGAATGATATATTATCATTTAATTTTTTTATAAAGCCAAAGAACTAAGTAACAAAACACATTTTTTTTTTTAAATTAACTAAAATACATTTATTCTATATTAACCTCATTTATTTCAATAGGAACTCCATCTCTGTCGACACGGTCGCCATATGATCTCCCATTTATTGAACACTTGTTGAAGGTCATAATATTCTGCAATGATAATTGTAAGAGGTGATATTTGAAGGCAATTCTGATTCTTGTCATCATGTCTCTCTTTTTTCTGTTTCTCTCTCTCACACATACACAAACAAACACACACATGCATGTACGCAAACACACAGAAGGTGAAGGACAGAGAGTAAGTGAGTGATAAAATAAAGTATTGTTCATAGTTTGCACTTATTCATTGCATAATTAATGTGCTTTTGTAATCTGCAAAAAAAAAATGTATATTGCCACATTTCCTGTACATTGCAGAAAATATCAACAATATATATATATATATTTCTATATATATATATATATATATATATATATATATATATATATATATATATATATATATATATATATATATATATATATAGAAAACAAAACAAAAAAGAAATAAAATTATTCATTGAAAATAAGCTAACACGCAAATGAGGCTTTGAAGTCTTGTGTATGTGGTATGAACCAAACTGTAGGTATTTACAAAATAAGGAATCTGAGGATGCATTTCCTTCCTCCCACCGCCCCGCCCCCCCACCCTACCTGATCCTAGAGTAGCAGATCAAATGCCTAAGCTTCTCAGACAAGGAAGAACAAATAGAGGTTCCCATGTGTATGTTGTACATGGAAAAAATATCTCAGCAGTTGGAAATAATAAAAAGTAGGCCATATGGTCACCTGTCCTGGATGAATTAAAAACTTAAAACGGCTAGCGACGAAAGAATATTTATAGCAACTGTGAGTCTCCATTTTGAAGTGGTCAAGTCACCTGCCTTGTGCGCTGAAGGTGATGGATTCATTTTTGGACTCTGTCATCTGGCTCATAAGTGCAATTTTTCAGAGACCCTAGAGGGCATTGCTGGAGCTAAGGAGTTTGTGCTCTGTGCGATGTTTTTGGTAGGCCACTCTGCAGAAAGAGACGGAGCCATACTGGATAAAGCCCAGTGCAGTGAAGTCAATCCTCTTGCCATTAAACCCATTTATTTATAGCACGTGTGATTCTGCTAAACAAATGAAAACCGTAAACTGAGTGGAGAAATTAGACGTAGACAGTCAAGGTTTTTTAGCATTTTATGTGAAGAAATAAACTGGAGAACTTAGTGACAACTGGCAAGAATGAAGGGGAAAAGAGCCAGGGGAAAGCAGATAGGTAAATATCTATATGACTTGGCCAAAAGGCATAATCAAGACAAAATCACAGAGTTGATCCACAAATCTGGTGATCATGTAAGATGGCAAAACATGACTGCATAAGCTTATCGACATGGCACATCATGATGATTATCATGCTGATTATCATCATCATCATCAGGACACAGTAGTAAAGGGCAGTAAAGAACCCCTTTTCACACCATGAGGCATATGGTGCTAGCCTCATATTCTTATAGACCAATCAGCTCGAAATGTTTGATGTATTCAATGCCACAATTGCTGCCTTCATTTTACAGAACATTTCCTGGTAAACATTTCAGGCTGGATTGCCCTGGGATCCCAGGGATTTGAACTATGATCAAGGATCAGCAAAAAAGTGTGCTAGCCACTGCATTACCATAGCTTCCAGAGGATGCAGTAATCTATATATATAAAAGATAATCTCCGTCTGTCTGTATGTCCTTTATGCGTTCGCGAACGGTCCATCCGATTGAGGTGAAATTTTCTACACGTCTTCTAATCATTCCCGTGCTGTCATAGTTTTTTTAGTGTACAAACATATTTTCTTATTATTATTTAATATTTAATTTACATTATAATGTATATATATATAGCGAGGGGACATAACTTCTAATAGAATTGCTATATATGTAAAATTGTTGCATATTTCTCAAATAGGTGGACCTTTTCGCTGCAGTTATCTACAGGCATATGCGTTATAATTCTCCTCCCCCTCCTCCTCCTTCCTCTTCCTCCTCCTCCCTCCTCGCTCTCCTCCTCCTCCCCCTCCTCCTCCCTCCCTCCCTCCTCCTCCCTTCTTCCCCTCCTCCAACCTCTCCTCCTCCCCTCCTCATCCTCCCTCCTCCTTCTCCCTCCTCCTCCTTCTTCCTCCTCCCTCCTCCTCCTCCCTCTTCCTCCCTCCTCCTCGCTCTTCCTCCTCCTCCTCTTCCTCCCTCCTCCTCCCTCTCCCTCCTCCTCCTAATCCCTCCGCCGAATATGAATTAAATTATATGCTCCCCACCAGGGACTGGGTGAAGCTGGGCCGGGTCGTCTTTTTTGGGAACGGCAGAATATGAATTAAATAAGACGCTCCATTTACCCAAGTTAATTGTTGGGGGAAGATGTAAAGATCTTTCAAGTACTCTTTCTAATAACAGACAGACAGACAGACAGACAGACAGACAGACAGACAGACAGACAGACAGACAGACAGACAGACAGACAGACAGACAGACAGACAGACAGACAGACAGTAGATAGTCGGGAATGGGAACGGGAGCTTATATGACTACTTATATGAATTAAATGAGATGCTCCCCACCAGGGACTGGGCGAAGCCGGGCCGGGTCAGACAGACAGACAGACAGACAGACAGACAGACAGACAGACAGACAGACAGACAGACAGACAGATAGTCGGGAACGGGAACTTATATCACTACTTATATGAATTAAATGAGATGCTCCCCATCAGGGTCTGGGCAAAGGCGGGCCGGGTCAGACAGACAGACAGACAGATAGACAGACAGACAGACAGATAGATAGTCGGGAACGGGAACGGGAGCTTATATGACTACTTATATGAATTAAATGAGATGCTCCCCACCAGGGTCTCGGCGAAGCCGGGCCGGGTCAGCTAGTAATACATAATTTCAAGCACGATGAATATGTTCCTTGAATCCAATCAATCCATTAAATTATGTCCATTATGTTCAACAGTCAAATAGGATTTTTTTAAAAATGTCTAGCTGTAAATTTCTGAAAAATTATAGTTCGTTTTATTGTTTTGAGAGTGCAAAGAAAGGACTCTCCTTATATATCAAGAAAACAGTAAAAATGGTGATATCAAAGAAAAAGGTAACACCAAAGAAAAAGGTAACACCAAAATGTGAAATAGAAATAGAAGGGAAAATTCTTAACCACGTAGATAATTTTAAATACCGAGGGGCAAATATTACATCAGATGGAAGATGCACAACATAGATTAAAAACAGAATAGGGTAAGCACAAGTTGCATTTCAGAAAATTAAAATTATTTTATGCAATAAGTCACTATCACTGAATGTAAGAGAGTGCTGAAATGCTATATAGAACCTGTTCTGCTGTATGGCAGTGAATATTGTAATGTAAATGAACAAATTAGGAAGAATTTGGAAGCAACTGAGATGGGGTTCCTGAGATTAATATTGCAAATTCCTTGGACTCCTAGAGTAACTAACAACGATTGCCTGAAAGAGGCTCATGAAACTACAACATTATATACAACAATAAGAAAGAGACAAACAGCTTTCTTTGGTCATGTGATGAGAAGATAGGCATTGGAGAACATCGTGACAACTGGAAAGATCAAGAGGAAGAGAGGAAGAGGCAGATCAACAGAAATGATGCAGGATGAGACAGTGGTATAAAGGAATTTAATCAGCAGAATTGATCCATCGACTAAACTAAACTAAACACTAAAGGCTGAAATCTGCGGCACTTGGTGATGATGATATTGTTTCATATATATCTTAAACGGGGGGTACGGGGTGTCAGGCATTGCTAGCACCTTTGGTAAGGATGACTCTCATGTCCTTTTCAGGACCCATCCCCCACTGGTCCAAGCCTGACACCCAGCTCGTGCCTGTGGCGCCTAGTAGCTGTCAGCATGGGCTCAGGCGAGAGAGTGAGGTCGAAGAATTGCGCAACTCTTCCTCACTTTAATCCAAGTCATCGCGCAAGTCATTCTTCATCCAATGTCATATATCACCTTCAAGCCCTGTGGCAAGCGGCGAAATATGCAGCCGTAGTCGCAGACCTGCACACAGGCGGCTCAGGCCATATGGTCGTCTTCCACTGACCGGAGCAGCAGTGGGATTCGGCAGCCCCCTGAGCGACTGAGCAGCCCTCTATAGGAACACACTGCTCACCTCCATAGCATGAGGAAGGGGCTAGAAAAGGTGCCCTAAACATTAGTTTAGTTTGTTTATGTTTAGTTGATGGATCAACATCACGGCACACGGGTGCAACCCATAAGTGCTCCGTTCTCCTCCTAACTCAAACCTGAGTGTGGAGAAACTCAGCTCAGTGCACGAACTCCGTAGCACCGCAGAGGATCCTGAAAATACTTTGGGTAGATTTTTAACTAGAAATTTTGCCCGGGCAGCGCCGTTAGGCTACTCTTTTTAGATTTCCAACTGCCAAGGGATTTTTTATGTGCGCAACAATACACACGGGCGTCCGATCTCACTACCCAGAGACCAGGGGAAATTTATTACTAACATTGTCTGCTCCATCACTACCTAACCAGCTAGCCGCGGTTGGTGGGTACCCTTAACTGCGGTCGACATACAAACAAAGATAAAACTAGCAAAGCTAAAAGAGTAAACCATATTCCCTTAACAATTGGAACTTGGAATGTACGCACCCTACTTGACAGAGACGGCGCGTTGGGTCCAGAGAGACAAACAGCACTGATTTGGAGAGAGCTGGGCAGGTACAACATCGACATTGCAGCCTTGAGCGAGACACGATTTGCAGAAGAAGGCCAAATCTATGAAATAGGTGCTGGCTACACATTTTTCTGGAGTGGAAGGAAAAGCGAGGAAAGACGCCAATCCGGAGTGGGATTTGCCATTAAGTCGGCCCTGGTCGGCAAATTAGCTGGATTTCCAAAGGCTATAAACGACAGGCTCATGACCATGAAGTTGCACCTGCTGAATGGAAGGAAGCATGCAACCATTGTGAGTGTCTACGCACCAACTATGACCAACGAAGATGATGTCAAGAACAAGTTCTATGAGGACCTGCACAATGTATTAACATCTGTTCCCAAAGGAGACAAACTTATACTCCTTGGGGATTTCAATGCCAGAGTAGGCACGGACACCACCTCTTGGAGTGGCATTATTGGAAAGCATGAAGTCGGAAATTGTAACAGCAATGGACTCCGCCTCCTTCAGACATGTGCCGAACATGATCTCCTGATTACGAACACAATTTCCGTCTCCCCATGAGAAATAGGACATCGTGGATGCACCCTCGCTCGAAACACTGGCACCTCATTGACTATGTCATTGTCAGAAGGAGTGACAGACAAGACGTCCGAGTGACAAAATCCATGTGTGGTGCCGAATGTTGGACAGACCATCGTCTCATTGTCTCGAAAATAAACATTCACATCAGGCCACCACGGCGTCCTCAAGGGGTGAAAATGCAAAAACAGCTAAATGTCACCTGCCTAAACAGCAAGAAAATGCAGCAGTCGTTTGAAAATATGCTGGAAGACCGCCTCAAGCCAAATGCTGCAGCTAAACAGGATGCAGAAACAGAATGGAGAGCCCTAAAGGACATAATTTACAACACTGCTATGGAAATCCTGGGGCCAGCCCCCCGAAAGCATAAAGACTGGTTTGATGAAAATTCCGAAGACATCAACCAATTGCTGGCCGAGAAACATCTTCTCCTCAAGGCACATTTGAATGACCCGAAGTCAACATCAAAAAAAGATGCCTTCAAGAACATTCAGAGAGTAGTGCAGCAGAAACTTCGGCACATGCGGGACTCCTGGCTGAGCAGCAAAGCTAATGAAATTCAGGGCTTTGCTGACAGACATGATATGAAAAACTTCTACGACTCACTGAAAGCGGTCTATGGTCCTACATCACCAGGCATAGTTCCCCTCCTCAGTACAGATGGGGGAAACATTGATCACCGATAAGAAAGAAATCCTTCAACGCTGGGCAGAGCATTTCAGCAACATCTTAAATGCAACTTCCTTCTTCGATGATGAAACCATCAACTGCCTTCCTCAAGTTCCTACCAATGAGACACTTGATGACCTGCCAACCATAGTGGAAGTAAACAAAGCCATCCAGCAACTCTCCAGTGGCAAGGCACCTGGTCCTGACTCCATCCCAGCAGAGATATACAAGGCAGGTGGGCCGGTCCTAACAGAGCAGCTTCACCAAGTCTTTACAAACATATGGGTGAACGAGACCATGCCACAAGATTTCAAGGACGCGTCAATAGTCCACCTTTACAAACGTAAAGGAAACCGCCAATCCTGTGACAAACACCGAGGCATCTCCTTGCTTTCAATTGCAGGGAAGATACTCGCCAGAATTCTTCTCAATCGCCTCACAGCCCATCTCGATCAAGGTCTTCTTCCTGAGAGTCAGTGTGGCTTCAGAAAAGAACGTGGAACTGTTGACATGATTTTCGCTGCAAGGCAGCTGCAAGAGAAATGTCAGGAACAGAACTGTGAAATGTTCTCCACTTTCATTGACCTTACCAAGGCTTTTGATACAGTCAGCAGAGAAGGACTGTGGAAGATTATGGCAAAATATGGCTGTCCACGAAAGTTTGTCCAAATAGTGCGGCTATTTCATGATGGCATGCAGGCAAGAGTACAGGAAAATGGTGAACTGTCTGAACCCTTTCCTGTCACCAATGGAGTGAAGCAAGGATGTGTCCTGGCACCAACACTATTCAGCCTCATGTTTTCAGCCATGCTGATGAATGCCTTCGAGAATGACGACATTGGAATAGACATCAACTACCGTATGAATGGAAAGTTATTCAATCTCAGAAGGCTGAAAGCTAAAACCAAAATTAACAGCGACACCGTCAGAGAGCTCCTGTTTGCTGATGATTGCGCTCTGTACGCCAACTCAGAGGCGGACATGCAACATAATGTTTCAGCTTTCTCACATGCCTGTGCCAACTTTGAGCTCAATATCAACTTGGAGAAGACTGTAGTTATGTATCAGCCAGCTCCAGGGAATAATCACACTGTGCCGAATATCAAAGTGAATGATCATAGACTAAGTGTTGTGGACAAATTCACCTATCTTGGCAGCACTGTGTCACAAGCTGCCACAATTGATGACGAAGTGAATGCAAGAATCTCCAAGGCCAGTGCAGCCTTTGGCAGACTGTACAAGAATGTATGGGACAGAACTGGAATAAGCCTGCAAACAAAGCTAAAAGTCTACAAAGCAGTTGTATTATCCACACTGATATATGCTTGTGAAACCTGGACTGTTTATCAGCGACACGCTAGGAAATTAAACCACTTCCACACAGTCTGCCTAAGGAAGCTACTGAAGATTAAATGGCAAGACAAGATTCCAGACACTGAAGTCCTAGAAAGAGCATCCATGCCCAGTATCCACACCCTACTGATGAAGAATCAGATTAGCTGGGTTGGTCACTTGACTCGCATGCCAGATCACAGGCTCCCTAAACTAATTTTTTACAGCGAACTGCGTTGTGGTAAACGCTCCCAAGGTGGCCAGAGGAAACGCTTTAAAGACACTCTGAAAAGTTCACTGAAGGCTTTTGGAATTCATCATGACACCTGGGAGGCTGCAGCCAGAGAATGAAATTCGTGGCGTGCATCATTACGCAAGGGTACAGTCATATGTGAGGCAACCAGGACTGCAAGAGCTGTGAAGAAAAGGCAGGACAGAAAAACCACTGCAGGAAATCCTCCTCCAGAAACGTCAAGCATTCCTTGCCCACATTGTCAAAGAACATTTTGAGCCAAAATAGGCCTTATCAGCCATCTTAGAACCCACGGCTCCATACCTTCAGCCCCACTGGATGAAATGAATGGTCATCATCATTCTTGATGGACAAACAACATAACATCTTAAACACACAGAGCCTACCTGGGTTAATGTTCCAGTTTTATCAGAGAAGATGTACTCTATTTGACCCAGTTCTTCATTCAGTGTGGTTGTGCGTGCTTTTGCTGGGGTATCCTTTTTATCATAGTACATTTTGACATCCCAGTTAATCCACAGACTATGTGCGAGACGGATAATTTCAACACTGTAGAATGAATAACAAGAGCATTATGGTACAAGTTATGTATATTTCGAGACAGGTGGCCATTGTTTTTAATGAAAAATTACATGAGATGTTTATGTCGTTTGTTTTTAGAAATGAGCAAAGAAAGAAATAGGGGAATGATATGTACACAGTAAATAAAGATGTTGATTAGTGCTTCAGATTCATTATCCCCTTATCTTCTAAGAGTACATCTTCTTATAGTCCATGGCACTGGTGATAATGTCTGTTCACAGCCTTCTGTCTCGTGTACTGCAAATAATTTCTTATACCAATGTTCTTCCATCCCATAATATCAAACTGTCCTGCATCTTCTCTTGGTCACACCCTGCCTCTTCTCCTCTCCAACTTTCCTGTTGTCACAACATACTCCAGCTTTTCTCTTCTCATGACTTGTCCACAGAATGTGGGCTGTCTTCTTCCCTTTTCTGAGTGCAAACTACTAGCAATAATCAGGTAGGTGTTTAGGGATCATTAGGGAGGAGATGTGTTAATGTTTGTGTTTGAGGAGTCAATAAATGCTAGGAGTTAACTCATCCTCAGTCAGCATGAATGTGGACATAAACATATGTGAAGTTTAGTTGTGTTCACAGCTGGTATATAAGCCTCAGACAGAGCATAACTCAGTCGCTTGTAGGAGTAACAGGCATCTTAACAAGTGGGGCCAATGTAGGCGCATCCACAATCAGTGCACTACAGCAACAATCAGCATTCATCCTCTCTGATATGTGTGGATGGAGACATAGTACATATATGTGTGTCCCATGTACTGTAATGTTGATTCTAGTTAATAATGGTTGTGTCCCATATATTGTAATGTTGATTCTAGTTAACAATGGGTGTGTCCCATATACTGTAATGTTGATTCTAGTTAACAATGGGTGTGTCGTATGTACTGTAATGTTAATTCTAGTTAACCATGGGTGTGTCCCATATACTGTAATGTTGATTCTAGTTAACCATGGGTGTCCCATATATTATAATGTTGATTCTAGTTAACCATGGGTGTGTCCCATATACTGTAATGTTGATTCTAGTTAACCATGGGTGTGTCCCATGTACTATAATGTTGATTCTAGTTAACCATGGGTGTGTCATGTATACTATAATGTTGATTCTAGTTAACCATGGGTGTGTCACGTATACTATAATGTTGATTCTAGTTAACCATGGGTGTGTCCCATATACTGTAATGTTGATTCTAGTTAACCATGGGTGTGTCCCATGTACTATAATGTTGATTCTAGTTAACCATGGTGTGTCACATATACTATAATGTTGATTCTAGTTAACCATGGGTGTCCCATATACTATAATGTTGATTCTAGTTAACCATGGGTGTGTCCCATGTACTGTAATGTTGATTCTAGTTAACCATGGGTGTGTCCCATGTACTATAATGTTGATTCTAGTTAACCATGGGTGTGTCCCATGTACTGTAATGTTGATTCTAGTTAACCATGGGTGTGTCCCATGTACTATAATGTTGATTCTAGTTAACCATGGGTGTGTCCCATGTACTGTAATGTTGGTTCTAGTTAACCATGGGTATGTCCCATATACTGTAATATTGATTCTAGTTAACCATGGGTGTGTCCCATGTACTATAATGTTGATTCTAGTTAACCATGGGTGTGTCCCATGTACTATAATGTTGATTCTAGTTAACCATGGGTGTGTCCCATGTACTATAATGTTGATTCTAGTTAACCATGGGTGTGTCCCATGTACTGTAATGTTGATTCTAGTTAACCATGGGTGTTTCACATATACTATAATGTTGATTCTAGTTAACCATGGGTGTGTCCCATATACTGTAATGTTGATTCTAGTTAACCATGGGTGTGTCCCTTATACTGTAATGTTGATTCTAGTTAACCATGGGTGTGTCCCATGTACTGTAATGTTGATTCTAGTTAACCATGGGTGTGTCCCATGTACTGTGATGTTGATTCTAGTTAACCATGGGTGTGTCACATGTACTGTAATGTTGATTCTAGTTAACCATGGGTGTGTCCCATGTACTATAATGTTGATTCTAGTTAACCATGGGTGTGTCCCATGTACTATAATGTTGATTCTAGTTAACCATGGGTGTGTCCCATGTACTATAATGTTGATTCTAGTTAACCATGGGTGTGTCACATATACTATAATGTTGATTCTAGTTAACCATGGGTGTGTCCCATGTAGTATAATGTTGATTCTAGTTAACCATGGGTGTGTCCCATGTACTATAATGTTGATTCTATTTAACCATGGGTGTGTCACATATACTATAATGTTGATTCTAGTTAACCATGGGTGTGTCCCATGTACTATAATGTTGATTCTAGTTAACCATGGGTGTGTCACGTATACTATAATGTTGATTCTAGTTAACCATGGGTGTGTCCCATATACTATAATGTTGATTCTAGTTAACCATGGGTGTGTCCCATATACTATAATATTGATTCTAGTTAACCATGGGTGTGTCACATATACTATAATGTTGATTCTAGTTAACCCTGGGTGTGTCACATGTACTATAATGTTGATTCTAGTTAACCATGGGTGTGTCACATGTACTATAATGTTGATTTTAGTTAACCATGGGTGTGTCACATGTACTGTAATGTTGATTCTAGTTAACCATGGGTGTGTCCCATGTACTATAATGTTGATTCTAGTTAACCATGGGTGTGTCCCATGTACTATAATGTTGATTTTAGTTAACCATGGGTGTGTCCCAAGTACTGTAATGTTGATTCTAGTTAACCATGGGTGTGTCTCATGTACTGTAATGTTGATTCTAGTTAACCATGGGTGTGTCCCATGTACTGCAATGTCGATTCTAACTTACAAAACAACCAAATAGCTTTTGTAATGAATCAAAATGGCATTATTTTACTTTTCTTTAAAAAAAGGTATATTAACAACATCCTGCAACAAGCACAATACTGAATTATACTTATTTTAAAGAGTTACAGGGGAAAGGATGAGCTTCATTGCACAAGGTTTGATTCCATGTGGCCAGGTCTCTCTCTGCAGAACAACAAGCTGCCTACCAAGAGCATCACACAAAGCACAAACTCTGTTGCTTCAACAATAACCACGAGGGGTTTCAGTAAGAAAAATGCACCTGTGGTCTGAAAATGAACTTGACCTTCAGAACACAAGATAGAAGACTTGGCCACTTTGCCACAAGACAAGTGCCTTGTCGTATATCCCTTTCTTCTGAACAATAAATAACAAAATGCAGATCTACGACGAGACATGAATACTCGTCAACACGTAATGATAGCAAGATCCAAAAGTCTCACCTTATAAACTGTTAACCAGGAAAATAACACACTCAGCCCAGCAAACGATTCAAGTCCTTTAATATCGGCCTTGCAGAATCATAAGATCAATTTTCCTATGGTCTGATGAAGTTCCCTTGCGACAGGCATAATCTCTATTAAAATTAACCAGGTATCATCCTATTTACATCTGTCTCATTTGCCCTGACGGTCTATCTTCCTTTCCACAGTTCATCTAGATCCTTGCTGTCTCGTTCGTTCCAGATTCGTCTAGGTTCATTTCCCTGTTCTTATATCCGTCCATGGATTGTTATCAACAATTTCTTCCACTTATTCTTCACTTGAAGATCCTTGAATCACCACATCTAAACATCCACTTGTGCCACTAACTGAAAACACGTCCTGTTCTTTCTATGTCTTCATAGCATCTGTTTCTTTGTTGTCCTGTGACGTCCTTTGTATCCCTTAGCTTCGTTGGTTCATTATCCATTTTAATGCATCCTTAGGAAAATCCCTTTATCCTGTTTATATGTCCTGTGTTGGCGTGTCCGCTATGTGGCAACAAGAACTTCCCACCTATTATACTACCAAATCCTGCAGCAGTCAACAGTTTTCTTATTTACTTTTCTACATTTATAAATGTATAAGCCCCCTTTACAAGGTTACCATGAGAAAGGACAGAATTAAAACTACAACTAATATCTCTGATTATGGATTGATGTGCTCTATGAGTAGTAAGTCTTCAACCACACAGCCTGGTGTTCCTTTAGATGAGCTCTTTTCTCCTGTGCTTCTTAAGTGTAGGTTTTCCTTCTTATTCTCCTGACAAGTTGCTTTTGTTTCTTTGCCTCTTGAAATATCATCATCAAGTGAATTGTGGTGCACTGTGAGTCAAGCCTGTGGCTCAGTCCATCCAATCTCGACAAGCAATTTTGCAAGTTTGCTCTCTCTAGCCTTTGACTGTCTCTTGTCCACCTACAAAGCAACAAATTTGTGTCTCTCTTCATCTGGTTCCTACCCCTTAACCTGTCCAGTATTGGAGACCCTACCAGAAGCTGTGCTACCATCCACATAGCTCTTGGGGTTATTGGAACATGTAAGCCCCTCTATCACTTGAAAGTGGAGACACAACAGAGGAGTACCTCCTGAAACAATTGCACAGCTCATTCTGTCTCTGCTATATTAAAAAATGCTCATGTCCTTCAATCCATCAATTAATTATTTAAGTCAATTGCTACTCATCTCATCTCATCTCATCATGTTCCTCTTGTACCTTGCAGTGTCGAGGTGAAGTATAAACATCGTGAGAGTGCCCGATTATGGGCTTCATGTATCGATATTCCCATGGACTCTGCTATTCCCTCCGTCCAACATTTACGTGGTCGGCCTCTTCCTCTGTTTCCATCTGGTCTGTACATCATTGCTTGTTATGGTATGCTGTTGAATGGTTAACTACTTGCATGGCCAAACCATTTGACGTGCTGCCTTCTAATAAAATCTAGTGCAGGTATAACCCCCACTTTAGTCTTGATTTCTTAATTTCTGATCTTATCTCTTCTTGATACGTTGAGTATTCTTCTCAGGAATCTCATTTCTGTTGTTGTGATTTTTCTTTTCTCTTTTTCTGTCATTGTCCAGTTGGCATTGGTAGCATAGAGTTGGTAGGAAGATTGTGTTGTAAAGTGCTTTTTTATTGCTACATATTTATTTATTAACAAATTCAGTATAGAAATGTAACTTCATCTAGATTTGATATTTTGTATTTTTGGGAATCTTTACCCTGTGCAGTAATATGTGTACCTATAATATCCATAGAATATTTAAGCCTGCTTAGTTTCATTCCGCGTTAAGCAGTGATGGCCACTAGTTTCACAGCTAAATATTCTTGTTTTTGTCTGTGTTTTGTTTTGATTTTCTTGTTCACCAATAAAGACTTCCATCAATACATTCTCTAGTATGTTATTCTTTTTATTGTAGTCATTTTTCTGTTTCATATGGACTCCAGTATCAGCTCCAATCTTTCCCTCACTTTTGCTGGCAACGAGCTCAACCCACATCCGACCGAGCTCATGACATTACCAGCTCAGCTCACTATCAATTTTACTAGTGCAGTCGCACTTTACAAGATAACATCAGTTATATTTTCTACATCTTCAACACATTTTTCCTGTTTTTTTTTTTAAAGTATTTATAAGCATACTGTGAATTTTTTTTTTCCAGCTGCATAAAGTTTAGTTAGATAATTCCCCAACATACTGAGTTGAGGTTTTGAAATCAGCTGCAGATGATTTAAAACAGATAACTTTGTATTTATTTCAACAGTACAAAGTGTCAGCAAGTCAAAACACAATGACAAACTAATCTGAGAAGTAAACAGCCAATAATTTCTGTAAGGGATATGCAACACATTTGCAATGATACATTGAGCAATGGTGGCAGTTAATGAGGTAAGTATAACCCAAATCCAAAAATGAAGAAACATGTTCTTTCCCTTACCTGACATAAAGAGAAATAGGCACTACAGTGTTCAGGATAATGATATACGAGAGAAAAACCAGGACTGCGATTGTGACCGCGCCCTGCTCCTTGTGTTCATTTATGAAGGATTCCCAGGGGAGATAAACCTGGAAGTCGAAGCCTGTCATCACTTCCCAGATAGCACATGCGACTGTACAAATGATGCACAGCCCAACAAGAAACATGAAAATCTGCAAATGTTACCACAGTATTAATATTCAATGCAAAACTGTCAGAATGAACATGAACATGAACATGAACGAACGAACGAACAAATGCACTCACGCACGCACTCACATTACATTGGCACCTTTCCGTCTTAACAGACGATAGTTTGTTACATTGTACTTCAAAAAGGCATAATAACTACCCATGGTGGTAGCGAATGTGACTGATAAGGTTTTTTTTAAAGATTTTTTTTCTTTTTTTTTGCATTTGGTCTCTAGGTAGTGAGATCGGATGCCCGTGTGTATTGTTGCACACGTAAAAAATCCCTTGGCAGTTGGATTTCGAAAAGAGTAGCCTAACAGCGTTGCCCGGGCAAATTTCAAGTTAAAAATTTACCCAAAAGTATTTCAGGATCCTCGCCGATGCTATGGAGTTCGTGCATTGAGCTGAGTTTCTCCAGACTCAGGTTTGAGTAAGAAGGCAAAACGGAGCACTTATGGGTTAAACACGTGTGCCATGATGTTGATCCAACGACTAAACTAAACTATCTTAGACATGCATTATCTTTTTTAGACATGCATTAGCTTTCTTAGACATGCATTAGCTTTCTTAGACATACATTATCTTTCTTAGACATACATTATCTTTCTTAGACATACATTATCTTTCTTAGACATGCATTATCTTTCTTAGACATGCATTGTCTTTCTTAGGCACGCATTATTTTTCTTAGACATAATTATCTTTCTTAGACACGCATTATCTTTCTTAGACATGCATTATCTTTCTTAGACATACATTATCTTTCTTAGATGTACGTCATAATAACACCTATATTAAGAACATTCTTAAGATGATCAATCCTATCAGTCCATGTTCTAGACATGTTATACTGACATCTGTACAGAACATGTTCTAGCCACATTAACCTGACATCTATAACAGAACAAGTTCTAGCCATGTTATACTGATATCTATAACATATTCTGGCCATGTTATACTGAAATCTATAATAGAACATGTTCTGGTCATATTATACTGACATCTATAACAAAACATGTTCTAGCCATGTTATACTGATATCTATAATAGAACATGTTCTAGCCATGTTATACTGATATCTATAATAGAACATCTTCTGACCATGTTATACTGACATCTATAACATAACTTGTTCTATCTTCTAGCCATGTTATACTGACATATATAACAGAACATGTTCTAATCATGTTATACTGACATCTATAACAGAACATGTTCTAGCCATGTTATACTGACATCTATAACAGAATATGATCAAGCCACATTATACTTACACCTATAATAAGAAGATTCATAAGTCGATCTATATTGGTCCTTTTGAAAGTGGACTTGCCACTATTCATCATGAGTTTGGTGTCACGGCCTGCAAACACCACAAGCCCAAAGCACCATTGAGTGTTCCGCAGAATACAGCCTCGCAGCAGAATCTTCTCGTTGTCCAAAGAGAATGTTTTGTCTTTCCATTGCATTCTGCCCTCAAATTTGCTCAATCTGTTATTGGGGGGTTCTGTCACAATTTCAGCTAAATTTGGGAATTTAAAATGTTTAAATCAAAATTAATGAATTTGTAATTATATTGGCATAATGGTTTTTTTTTTTAAACCTGGCATAACTGCAATTTGTGCAGTCATTAACGTAGGAGCCATGTAACATAGTGATTAGCACACTTGCATTCCATGACTGTGTCATAGACAATGGCCCATTATATTTTTTACTGCCAATTTGGGTTGGCCCAGTTGCATAAATATGTTTGAGTTAAAAAATTATAGACATGATGAGATTGGTACTAGAAAATGTTCTGGGAAGTAAAAGCAGCTGTAGTGATACTGACCCCATTACCCATCGAGTACATATTAGTCTATTATAAAAAATATGTGTCTAGCACCTGCACTGTCAACCTGTAAGTACTGCCTATGGTACCTTGTGATGTTGAACAGTAGGGTCTTGAGCCTGAGGAATTAAGGCTGCTTGATTTGTGCAGTTACCATGAACTGTGCTGGTTAGGATTTTCTTTTAGAACCATATACACAATATGCCTCATGGTGTAGAAATAGATCCTTTACTTTGTTTTCAATACAAATGGGCTTATAATGTTATCCTATTGACATATTAATCTTCTTTTTCTTCTGCCATTCATTTCCTAATGGTATGTAACAGTGTATACTCCCCTCTTCTGTGAATGTCACATGACCAACTTCTCATCAAAAGCTTCTCAGAAACTAAATTCAATTGACCGAATCAACTACTGCTCAGCTCAGTGACTAACTCTACTTATTCGCTATATCTACTATTCCCTGCTCTGATCTGACTGACCCTAGGCGACTGAACTCTACATCCCTGACTCTGCATCCCTCTCATCTGTATCTACATCTCCCCTGAACGAGTCTTTGCATCCCCTCTGAATAAATCCATCGCATCCCTTCTGAATGAGCCTTTCTTCTCACTGAATGAGCTTCCACTGCTGTAACTTGCTCTTCTCAAATATCCCTAAAATCTGTGGGTGACTGACTACATCTCACTTTTCTCATGAAACTGGAAAGTTGGGTTGCAGCACACTTTCCTTGTTGAACATTCTAATTTCTAAATACCATTTTTTTTAAACCAGATAGAATAAACATGAGAATGTTCAAGACTTCACGTGCCACTTTATCTTCCAAGCAACAAACCTGGCTTGTTTACTTCTCTCAATAAACCCAATTGACCTCTTAAACTTCCTGTTCAACGCACACCTGTTATTACTTTGCCGTACCCTGAAAAACACTGACTTACTGAGTTGGGGTAATTATGGGATATGCTGACCTGGGTACATCAATCCACCTTACCCAGCCTACTCTTACAGGTGCAAAGTCCCTCAACCAGCTCCTGCCAAGCTTTTTATAGACGCGTTCATGACTGGCTGGATTTGTAGCTACAGTTTTCTGCAAGATGAGATAGTTTCACACCACCCCGCCTTAGTCTCCTCTTATGACATGTCTTACAGGCTATAGTCTTACTATTCTTTGCTTCATTTATATGCCCCAGTAACGCGAAGGTCACTGCTGGTCTTGTTTATTCCAAATCAGTTCTACTCTGAGGCTGAATGTCAATTCTATATCAGAGTGACTTAGAGTCTGGCATCTGCCTACAGCTTGAAAAGCATCAGGTACATATCTACATCCCTCCCAAAAATCCTGATCTCTGCACAGCTTAGAATTCTTGAACAAAGATCCAAAATAATATACACACATTACAGGTCTTCTGGCAAATAGAAATTTTAACTATGGATTAATACAAGGTGTATTTTTAATGACTGTGCAGTGTTTTAAATTATTGCCGGTCCAAGTTTTGTATTCACCCTCAGTAAAATGCATGCAACATAATAGGTAAATACAAAATTTGGACCAGCAACATTTTCAAACACTGCAGAGTCATTACAAATACACCCTGTACAACTATAGGCCTGAAAGCTGTGACAGCATTGTGGCTACCTGCTCAACTGTAGGCCTGCAGGTCATGAGATCGAATCTGCTTCACAGCAGATTGTTACAATTTAACTGAGCTCTCAGGGTGATTCAACCTAAAATGGACACTAGAAATGTCTTGGGAAGTTAAGGTGGTGACCACAACACCTTCAGAGTGCTGACTGGTCTAAAAAATGTGGTTGGCACCATATGCTCAATGTGCCTTTTGTTCGTAAAAAGGTTCTTTGCTTACAAGTATTGGTCAATACAAGTATAGATCTATACAAGCCTAGATCACTACAAGCATAGGTCAATACAAATACAGGCCAACAGAAAATAGGTGAAAACAAACATAAATCAAAACAACTATATTCAACACAAGGTCTATTATACACGTATCTGCCATAGGACACCTTTACTTTTACAGTAACTCCAGGAGGTCAGCATGGCTGAATGGATAAGACCACTTGTCCTTAAACATCTGGTGTGCTGATACCGAGGTAGCAAGCTCAACCCCTATACCGGTCAATTTGTCAATTGGACTAAATTCTGGCTTCTCGTCATTGACTTGGGGACATAAATTACAAGCACCTCTAAAGTCAGAGTGGGTCTGCCTGGTGGCGATGGACACTGATAATTGAGAAAGCAAATCCACATGCAAAAATCAGACCAGTGCACTAGAAGTAGTAGCACACATATGAACTACGTCTGAGTTTAAAGCGAATGAATGCAAACAAAAAGTAACTCTAGTCCAAAATATGCTGAAAATGGATATGCTTGGATATGCTGACAAAAGGCACAAAATATCACAGGTTATCCATCCACAAACAGAATACAATCAAAATTGTTGCCCCAGACAAATCCAGAAAATGTATCAGGTTTCATTTTCAAAAGATTAATTATTATTCTTTTAACAAACAGTTAATTAAACTAAATTATGTTTGTTACTAGAATTTAACTTATACAGTTAGACAAGAAATATACCATCAAATTGTGCTAGCTTTTGGAGATCATCCACAAGTTCTGAAGTTTCCTCTAGGGACTGACGGACTTTAAGATTGGTCTCGCTGAGCAGATAAACAAGAAATAAGAGATTACATGTTTTCTGGTAAACATCTTCAAACTATAGTCCAGTATTCTTGAAGATATCTACAGTATTGAAAAATATAAAGCAAACTCATCCACATGTCATAAAGAGTATGGGAATATGGTAAGAAGTATAGAAGTAAAGGAACATTTTTATAAGCCTTGAGGCATATTCGGTATTATCTCCTGATTTTAATCAGTATCGTGCTGGTCAGCTTTACTTTAATGGTGATGTTGTCAATATCGTGCTGGTCAGCTTTACTTTAATGGTGATGTTGTCAATATCATGCTGGTTCTACCACTACTCTAAAACTCTTCTACCACTACTCTATCACTGATCTACCACTACTCTACCACTGTTCTACCACTACTCTACCACTGTTCTACCACTACTCTATCACTGTTCTACCACTGTTCTACCACTACTCTAAAACTCTTCTACCACTACTCTACCACTGTTCTACCACTACTCTATCACTGTTCTACCAGTACTCTATCACTGTTCTACCACTACTCTAAAACTATTCTACCACTACTCTACCACTGTTCTACCACTACTCTATCACTGTTCTACCACTACTCTAAAACTCTTCTACCACTACTCTACAACTGTTCTACCACTACTCTACCACTGTTCTACCACTACTCTACCACTGTTCTACCACTAGTCTATCACTGTTCTACCACTACTCTAAAACTCTTCTACCACTACTCTACCACTGTTCTACCACTACTCTATCACTGTTCTACCACTACTCTATCACTGTTCTACCACTTTTCTACCACTACTCTATCACTGTTCTACCACTGTTCTACCACTACTCTAAAACTCTTCTACCACTACTCTATCACTGTTCTACCACTACTCTACCACTGTTCTACCACTACTCTACCACTGTTCTACCACTACTCTACCACTGTTCTACCACTACTCTATCACTGTTCTACCACTGTTCTACCACTACTCTAAAACTCTTCTACTACTACTCTATCACTGTTCTACCACTACTCTACCATTGTTCTACCACTACTCTATCACTGTTCTACCACTGTTCTACCACTGTTCTACCACTACTCTAAAACTCTTCTACCACTGCCCTACCACAACTCTACCACTGCTCTACTGCTAGTCTACCACTACTCTACCACTACTCTACTGCTAGTCTACCACTACTCTACCACTGCTCTACCACTACTCTACCACTGCTCTACCACTACTCTACTCTACCACTACTCTACCACTGCTCTACCGCTACTCTACCACTGCTCTACCGCTACTCTACCGCTAGTCTACTGCTACTCTACCACTACTCTACCACAACTCTACCACTGCTCTACCGCTACTCTACCACTGCTCTACCACTACTCTAACACTACTCTACCACTATTATACTACTTCTCTACCACAACCCTACCACTACTCTACCACAGCTCTACCACTACTCTACCACTGTTCTACCACTACTCTACCACTGTTCTACCGCTACTCTACTACTACTCTACCACTACTCTACTACTACTCTACCACAACTCTACCACAGCTCTACCACTACTCTACCACTGTTCTACCACTACTCTACCACTGTTCTACCGCTACTCTACCACTGCTCTACCACTACTCTACTACTACTCTACCACTACTCTATCACAACTCTACCACTGCCCTACCACAGCTCTACCACTACTCTATCACTACTCTATTGGTGTTAGACTCATAATTTGTGTCTAGTGAGACAGATGTAAAATAAAGTTGATTTGATTTGATTTGATTTGATCTGGTGTGTATTTGTCATCATCATCATCATGTAGCAAGCCTTATGTAGAAGACTGCTTTCATCATAACCTGCTCCACAGGAGCTCTGGATCCGAGTCTACACAGATGGGTCAGCACAAACTGCTGTTCGAAATGGAGGAGTGGGAGTGTACATAGAATACTCAAATAATACTAAGGAAGGAGCAATAGAAAACAATCTGCTGTACTCATTACAAACCACTAAAAGAAAAGAATTATCAAATCTTTCAGAAAGCCACCAAAACATGTTCAAGACGACAACCACTTTATGGACAGACCAGAACAAATCATTATTTTGTGCTTCAGAACAGGACACAAAAGATTGCACAACCAAATGTATACATAATTCAAGATTGGTGATTCAGCCATGTGCACATATGGATTGGCGCTGCAGGCAGCAGATCACATACTCCAAGACTGCCACACAAAAAAAAAATATATATGTATATATATATATATATATATATATATATATATATATATATATATATATATATATATATATATATATATATATATATATATATCTGGCACAGGAACAGAGCATAATGGGGATGACTCGTTGCAAAGAAGTTGGAACCACGACTAACTAATTAACTAACTAACTAACTAACTAACTAACTAACAACTAACTAACTAGCTGACAGTGGAAGATAAACTATATAGACCACTGAGTGAACTAACAAAAAGACAGTGAATTCATACAAGAGACGACTTTGCAGTTATAGACAAATTTCAAGCGAACGAAAGAAGAATAATAAAATCACAACCTGCTCTCAATCAAATATTCTCAATTCATCATCAGTTCCTCAGTCGCATACATTTTCAATCCCAGGATGTTTCTAATGTCCTATGACCACTCCCATGTTGGTCACCGCTGCTTCTTCTTTTTGGAAACCCTGCCTTCTATTACAGTTCTTTCTAAATTACTGTAGCACTGACTATGGTCAAAAGTATTTCAGTTTCTGAGTTATGATGCCATTTATGAGCCAGTTTTCTTCAATGTTCAGATCTTGGAACATGCCAGTATTTTTCTTCTTAGCGATCCAATGTTCTAAGATAACTTTTAAGTTCAAAAGCCTTATTTTAGTAATTGTACATTGGTCCATAAATCTCACCCATTTGTTACCACAGGAAAAATGCATGTTCTCAAAATCTTTACTTTTATTTGTTTGCTGCTGTTCTGTCATAGGCTCTTAATGCTGTTTTCCCTCTGCATTGCAAGGGCCAGTCTCTTTCCAACTTCTTCAGAATAGTCCCCATTGTTATCAATTGTGGTGCCACAGTATTCAAAGTTTGTGATACTTTCAATTGCTTCTGTGTTAATTGTAATTATTGCTTGATATGCTGTGGTACCTGTGGACATAATCTTGTATGTGTTTGTAGGAGAGGCAAGGATCCATCTCTCGGGACTAGAAGACATAAGAATTTATTTCCTGTATTTGGGATTACCGGAGAAAAGAAAGCATGTGTCTATACCTGGGACTAGTTGAGTAAACAATGCAAATGTCCAAATAACTGAGAGAAGAAAGTGGTTTATAAAGAATGCATTCATTTGCTTCCACCAAGGATCAGCAAGGAAAGGATGTGCCTATAGAAGAGAATAAATAGGAGAGTAAAAACTGTTTGTGCTAGCATAATGGAATAGCTGAGAAAAGAATGTATCTGAATGTATCAGGGACTGACTGATCAAAGAATGTATGTGACTATTTCAGAGACTAGCTGAGAAATGAATGTATGTGTATGCCTCAGGGTCTAGCAGGGAAAAGAATTGTGTGTGTGCCTCAGGGCTAATGGAGAAAAGAAACTGCATGTCCATATCAGAGATTATGAGGGAAAAGAAACTATGCCCATATCAGAGATTTTTTTTGCATATCCCTTACAGGACGTTGCAGTCAACATCAGCATTTTTCAGCTGCTGTTGATGTACTAGGCAAGATTACGCTCAGTAGTTTCCCATTGCTTTCTGAGCGACCGGCTCACATACCCCTAAGTTACCGCCGCAGCGAGAACCGCTACCGATTATCGCGCAGTTTACGTTACTCACAAGAATATAAGGGAATACGGAGAAAGACATTAACTCCTAGGCCAGGGAGACCGGCATATCAGAGATTAGCAGAGAAAAATCATGGCCCATATCAGTGACTAGCAGAGAAAAGAATATTTATGTACTTATTAAGGATTAGTAGTGAAAAGAAAATATTTGTTCGTACCAAGAACTAACAGAGAAATACACACACAAAAGTTAAAGGTTTAGACTTTAACCCCTGTGGCAGCATCTTCCTTATGAGTACATCGATGTTATACAAAAACGTTATCTGACAATCTTGTAACAAATGGAATGCAACTCCCTTATGTCATGTCTCATCTTACAGTCAAAGATGGGCTTGCATGTTCCAATGACCCCAAAAGCTATGCTGCCATGGTAGCATAGTTACTGGTAGCTCTCCCATATTAAATAGGCCTAGGGATAGGAACCAGAAGAGAGAGACCACAACCTGATGCCTTGTACGTAAGCTAGTTAAAAGCTATGGAAAGCAAACTCCCCAAAAAATGCTTTTTGAATTCAGATGTACAGATCCACAGGTTTGAGGAAACAGTGCAATGCACATTATGATGTAACAATGTAACTGATATTGGTACTGTAGAACTTTGGTGGTTGGAGTTACTCTCTCTTGTATGACTTTAAGTATCCAGAACTGGTAATCACTTGACTGAATTCTGGTAGACAAGCAACAACATTCATTCCTAGCATGTCTAAACAACTCTCCAACCAGTGAATGCAAGACTTGGCTGCTGATTAATTATCATCATTGTGGGGAATTTATGTGACTCTCTTGCAGACCCGCAGTGTTTGAAATTCATAATTCTCTGCAGTTCAGAAAGCAATGGCAATCTACTGCACGTAACCTTGCAAAGAGATCAATAACAAAAAATGCTGGTGTTGACTGTGACGTCCTGTAAAGAATATACAACTAACTTTTTAATTCTCTGCAGCCTTTTCACAGCAGAAACCACAGTCGATCCTCTCTTCATTTGCTTGAATAGTGTCTGCCCAGAATGCCCTCTCTTGGCCAGTATGAACCCCATTACTAGCACATTTGTATCCCTTAACTCTTGTACTTATCATCATCATGTGCTTGCAGATGGCATAGGTGTTCATGTCTTTCAGCAGATCTCTGTCCTTGGTGTTCTGGATCAGTTCTACTGATGCATTCCTCCATGCCACTGTCTAGACCAGTGGTTATCAACCATTTTTGGCCCATACACTCCTTCACCATATGTTCAGAATGTCATTGCCCCCCCCCCCCCCCCCCCCCATCCATCCATCCATCATGTGCCATGCCGGTAAGCGTGGGCGGTCATGTTCTGCCATCTCACTCGATCAACAGTCGTGGATCAGTTCCGTGTTTCTGTCTCGACCATGCCACAAGGCCAAGCCATCCAGATACTTGTTTCTAGGTCTTCCCCTTGGTCTGTTCCCCTCGATCTTACCAGTTGTCACCAAGTTCTCCAAATCATTTCTTCTCATAACATGCCCAAAAAATTGTGACTGTCTACGTCTAATGTCTCTGATCAGTTTACGATCTTCATTTGTTTCTTGAAGGACTTGTTCATTGGTCTTTCTGGCTGTCCATGGTATTCTTTGCATTTTCCTCAGAAACCACATTTCTACAGCCATCAGATGTTTTTCAGCCTGGCTGCTCATTGTCCAAGCTTCACATCCATATAAAAGTACAGGTTCTATGTAGCATCTCAACACTCTTTTTCTCGTTTCAATTGACATCTTTTTATTGGTCAGTATGTTTTTCATCTTGCTAAAGGCTACTTTTGCCATGGCGATCCTTGTTCTAATCTCTTCAAGGCATCTCCCATCAGATGTTATTACTGTTCCGAGATAATTGTACCTATTCACTTGTTGAAGAATATTCCCATTTACTTGTATATTACATTGTGGTATTTCGTTCTTCCTAGTGACGACCATAATCTGTGTCTTTTTACAATTTAATTCTAACCCTTGTTGTTCACTGTGTGTAACAACCGCATCTACTAAATTTTGCAGGTCCTGTTCATTGTCTGCAATCAAGACTGTATCATCTGCATATCTAATGTTATTGATGCATCGTCCCCCAATGTTGATTCCTTCCATATTTTCAATATTTCTGAAAATATTTTCACTGTACAGGGAAAACAGATCTGGAGACATTACACATCCCTGTCTCACACCTCTCTTAATAGGCTGATATTGGCTTACTTCATTATCAACTCTTATGGCAGCTTGTTGTTTCCAATATATGTTTTTTACAAGTCTAAGGTCTTTCCCATCAATTTGTAGATCTTCAAGCATCCTTATCATGTTGACATGTCTCACTTTATCAAAAGCCTTTGTGTAGTCAATAAAGCAAAGGTGTAGATCTTTGTTTACTTCTATAGAACGTTCGATTACGGTTCTCAGTATATACACAGCATTTACTGTACCCTTGCCTACTACAAACCCACATTGTTCTTCTCCTATTTCAGGTTGTATTTTCCTCCTAACTCTTTGCATGATAATTCTTAGCAAAATCTTCGTGATGTGACTCATTATACTAATTGTTCGATGTTGATCACATTCCAAGGCTCCTGATTTCTTTGGGATTGCAATAAATACAGAATTACATAACTCATGAGGTATATTTCCAGTATCATATATTGTATTAAGCAGACTGGTAACTTTATCTATTCCATATTCTTCTAAAGCATTAATCATTTCTGTTGTGACGCTGTCTGGACCGGGGGTCTTGCCAGATTTCATATGATTAAGAGCATTCTGAACCTCCGTCTTCAAAATTGCTGGCCCTTCATTGTTATTTTGAACAATATATTGTTCGTCTCTGTTATCGTCATAAAGGTTTTTCACGTAATCTGACCATACATGTAAAATCTGATCTTTTTCTATTACGACTCTTCCATCTTTTGTCTTTAGGCAGCCTGCTGATGTACGTGTTCTTTGATTCCCCCCCCCCCCCACTGCCCATTTTGTTATTTCCTCCCTATAAATCCCCCCTCCCGCCCCTATAAATGACCCCTCCCCTGCCCCTACAAAGTATACATAAAAATGGAAGCTAAATTTAATAACACATCCTAGAACAAGTTTAGATGTCAACATAAAACCTGATTTGCAGGTCTACTATAAAACGAATTTCAGAAGAGCGAGAAGTATAGAACTGTAAAGTATGGAGGAGAAAACAATATCGAGTAATGGGTTCATATATTAACTTGATCTTGAAATAATCTTAATTCTCCTCTCCCCCCCCCCCCCCCCTGAAACCCTAACATTCCCCTAGGGGGTGGGGGGGAGATAGATTCCCCACTGGTTGAGAACCACTGGTCCAGACCAACCAGCATCATTTCTCTTGGTCTGCCTCTGCTCTCTTCTATGGCAGGTCTTTCCAGTCATTACAATGTGTTTCAACGTTTCACTTCTCATTATACAGCCACTTTTCATCTCTTTGAAATAGTCATGTATAATTTCTTCTTTCATTAGCCTCTTCATGGCAATCCTAGTTAGTTATTCTGGTAGTCCAAGTATTCGTAAAATTTGTGTCAGAAACATCATTACCACAGCCTCCAAGCTCTGCCTTATCTGTCCATTCATTTGTTGAAATCAGCATAAGTACACAGGTGTGCAATATGCAGGCATAATTATGCTGAAATCAACATAGGCACACATATGTACAACATTAACATACACATGTTGAAATCAACATAAATGTTTAAATCAACGTAAACACCCATGTGTGTAACACTCTGTCATAAATATGTTTAAATCAGCATAAGAACACATATGTTACAGTTAACGTGTAAAATATGACCTACCCATCCAGCTCTGCAGTTTCAATGTAGCACAAACTGTGGGGCTCACTGGTGGACAGCAGAAGCAGGTCAGCCTGATTCAAAGAAAACATTCAAGTACTGTACAAACAAATGACATGACCTTTTTTCTGTGTATGTTTGTATTAATAAATTGTGCTAAGGATGAATATTTATACAAGTATTTTTTAAAAAGAACAATACTTTATGGAAAAATAAGTTAGAGCAGTGGTGATATTGCACAGCAGTTTTTAATCAATCAATCAATCATGTGCCATGCCGGAAAGCGTGGGCAGTCATGACTTGCCATTTCACTCGATCACCAGCGTCGTGGATCAGCTCAGTGTTCCTGTCTCATCCATGCCATGTGGCCAAGCCATCCATGTATTTTCCTCCCTGTCTTCCTCTTGGTCTGTTCCTTTCGATCTTGCCAGTTGTCACTAAGTTCTCCAATCCATTTCTTCTCATAACATGTCCAAAAATTTTTGACTGTCTAAGTCTAATTTCTCTAATCAATTTATGATTTTCATTTGTCTCCTGTAGTACTTGGTCATTGGTTTTTCTGTCTGTCCATGGTATTCTTTGCCTCAGAAACCACATTTCTGCAGCCATCAGATGTTTTTCATCTTGATAGCACATTGTCCAAGTTTTTAATCAGCCAATGAAAATTATAATAATTTATGATACATTTCTGCATCTGAGTGATAATAATGGCAACAAAACAAAAGGAAGGAAGGGAGGGAGGGAGGGAGGGAGGGAGGGAGGGAGGGAGCGAGCGAGCGAGCGAGGACATATAATCTATTATCATTAGAAATTGTAAACAACAAAATAGATGAATACATCACAGAAAAATATACCACTAATATCTCTAGGTTGAAACAATTAGATATGTCAATGATATTTGTCAAAGAAATAACAAGAAATAGCTTTAATTTAAAATGACTGAACTAAACAAGGTGTTTTAGGTATCTAAAAATAAACAAAATATTTCAAGACTACAAATTACTCCTGAAAACGTTTTTGTTTTTTTTACAAAATAACAACAGTAAGTTACAAGATGTACTGGGTACTTTCACACACCTTGAGTCATACAAGGTCTCTGATGCCAGCCACATATTATTACAGACCAACTGCCACTGGATGGATGATGTGGTCAACACCACACTGGCTGCCTTTACTTCCCATGTCATTTCATGGTACCCATGTTAAGCTTGGCCAACATGGGAGCCCAGGACAATGTTTCTAAATTTGCCTTGGTGAGAGATTCAAGCACATTATAACTAGAGCAGACAAGCTGAAAAACATCTGATGGCTGTGGAAATGTGGTTTCTGGGGAAAATGCAAAATATACCATGGACAGACAGAAATACCAATAACCAAGTCCTACAAGAAACAAATGAAAACCATACACTGATTAGAGAAATTAAACATAGACAGTCAACATTTTTTGTTGTTGGCTATGTTATGAGAAGAAATAAATTAGAGAACTTGGTGACAATTGGCAAGATCGAGGGGAAGAGAACAAGGGGAAGGCAGAGAAGTAAATACCTGGATGGCTTGGCCACGTGATATGGTCGAGACAAGAACACAAAGCTGATTCACGACTCTGGTGATCGTGTGAGATAGCGAAACATGACCGCCCACGTTAATCGGCATGGCACATGATGGATGGATTACTGGACTGGCTGGGAAGTGTTCTAATGTGGTATATTGCTTGATCATTATTCCACTTGTCGCTAGACGCTGTCTCTTCATTTGTCACTTTTTGTGACACCAGCTAGTTTTCCCAAGCACCTCTTTTCAAACTTCACATTTAGTATTTGGTTACAATCCATGTCTGATAATAGTAACAGTGAGATGGTATGAAAATATTGTTCATGTCTATATATACTTACTGCAATATAGTCATTGTTCTTAAGGAGTATGATGTCACCAACTGCAACCTTGTGCCACTTCTCCTCCACAATCTGACCATTGCGTAAAACATAAGACAGGCGATTGTTAACTTGGTCATCACTTCTATGGCGTTGCTGCAGATGAATATAGTCTATAATTAGAATACACACTACTACACCATTTAACAAATGTTATAATCTCTTATGTTGAACAATTATTTTATAGCAACTCACTTTTAAGTTTCTATTTCCAAAAGAAGTTTATCTTTTTGTCATTATACTAACAAATTAAGTGTACTTTCAGCATTAAGAATGAAGGATAGAAAATATTTATTTATATATACAAAAAAAGCCTATTTAATAACTCATTTGTTTCATTACTATCTCAAGTCTTCCTTTTCTACACAGTTAGGCCAGTTACTTTTCTTTTACAAACTAACTAGTCTATGAACTAAATGAATGAACGCAATATATAACAAGGAAGCTCAGTTTCAGAAGTTTCCCAGTTTTTCTAGAATCTCTGCATTTGATTGTTTTTGTTTCCATGAAATAGACATATTCGCCTGTATATCCACATCTCCAGGGCTTCTATGCGACTTTCTAGTTGCTTGTTCAATGTCCAGGCTTCCGCGCCATACAGTAGTAGTGAATATAGGTAGCATTTGATAATTCTCATTTTTAATGCGTTATTAATCTCTCTACATGTTAATACTGATTTCATGCTGTTGAAAGCATTTTTGGCCATTCTTATTCTCTTTTTGACTTCCATTTCACTTCTGCCATCATCTGTTATTATATGTCCAAGATAAGAGAAACTTGTTACTTGTTCTAGTATCTGCCCGTTTACAGTGATGTTCATTGATGACCTTTCCTTTTCACTGCTAATTATCATAGTTTTTGTTTTTTGGATGTTAATATCTAAGCCACATTCTGCACTGTGCCTATTTACTTCTTCCACTAGGTCTTGCAACTCTTGCTCACTTTCTGCTAAATAACACGGTATCGTCAGCATATCTAAGATTGTTTATGATTCTTCCATTGATGTTGAGTCCAGGCATTTCAACTTGTTTAAAAATTCTTTCTGTGTGTAGGCTGAAGAGGCTTGGGAACAGTACACGTCCCTGCCGTACTCCTCTTTTAATCTCTATAGGCGATGAATAGTTATTACCGCATTTAATAGACGCCACTTGTTCCCAGTACAAGTTACTAATAAGTCTTATGTCCTTTCCATCTACTCCTATATCTTGAAGGCACGTAATTAGGCGTTCATGTTGTACTCTATCAAAAGGTTTTCTTGTAGTCTATAAAACAAACATATATACTTTTTTGAACTTCTATATATTTTTCAATTAACATCCTCAAACAGATAATTGCTTCTCTGGTGCCGCTGTTTTTGCAGAACCCAAATTGTTCGTCAGCTACTTCCTCATCTATTGCATGTTGAATTGTTTCTTGTATGACCTTGAGTAGTATCTTAGACAAACATATATACTTTTTTGAACTTCTATATATTTTTCAATTAACATCCTCAAACAGATAATTGCTTCTCTGGTGCCGCTGTTTTTGCGGAACCCAAATTGTTCTTCAGCTACTTCCTCATCTATTGTATGTTGAATTGTTTCTTGTATGACCTTGAGTAGTATCTTAGTTATGCGGCTCATTAAGCTAATAGTTCTGTAGTCCTCACACTCAACAGCTCTTGGCTTCTTCAGTAGTGTGATGAAAATGGATGTTTTCAAATCCTTGGGTATGTACCCAGTATTACATATATCATTACATAATTCTGTGATAGTTTCAATACCAAAGCTGGATAAGGATTTTATCATCTCTGTTGTTATCTTGTCAGCACCTGCAACCTTTCCTTCTTTCATCTTTTTAATAGCCTTTTCTTCTTCAGCCGTTAATATTTTTGGTCCATCTTGCCTATCATTTCTAATACTGATGTTCCTCCATGCCACGATGTCAAACTGTCCAACATCATCTCTTTTGGTCTTCCCCTGCTTTTCCTTCCCTCCAATTTTCCCATTGTGATAAACTTTAGTTTTACCCTTCTCATGACAAGCCCAAAGAATGTGGACTGTCTTCTTCTGATGTGAATAATCATCTTTACATATGCCTCACATACCATGTCTATACAAAATATATTCAAAGTAACGACTTTAAGGGGAGTTCAAGAAATGCATCATCCAGAAGGGAACAGTATCTGCTACAGGTGCTACCCGACCATCATCCAGTGACTGTATACAAATCAAGAAAGCTTTTGTTAAAATTTAATAAAACCAAGTGTTTATTGTGACATTTCATTGCTATTTCTGTCAACTCTGTGATATGTAATCCATTGCATTGTATAAATATTTGTTATTACAGTGCTGTTATTGGGTAGGTCAGATGTGTAAAGTTGTCACACAACTACCAGCAACTATGGCCAGCTTAAACTCCACAGACAGATTCAAATCTCTAGTGTGTCTTTAGCTTTATGTTCTCCTATTGGCTTATGTAGCATTTACAATTACTTACTTTCAATTCTATGAGAACCAACCATTACATATTTTTGGACAATTTTTAGAAAGTGAAATGAAGCATATAGGTCTGTTGTTTCTGTTTTTCCCCCCTCCCTTTCCTCATAAATACACTGTCCTACATCAGAATAATAAATCCTGTAAATTAATTTAACACTGACAAAATTTCATATAAAAAAAACACTAAAAGAATTAGTAACAAACATGAACATGCGTATAACAATATATAACAGCATAAAACTAAAACATATCAAGCTTTCTGGTATCCTTTAGGCTAATGATATGCACTATAATTCAAGCTCAATCTTAAATGCTGTGCAGACTTGGGCAAAACAAATGCAAAACAGCAATGCCGGTAATAAACTGGGATATATAATATGTGAAAATGTTATTAATAAAACTTATGTGTTAATAATCAGAATACTAAAAACATGCATATTTCCTGCCGCAACAGATGGGTGTGAAAATTTATATTTTACAAGTCAGCTCATAAGCACATGTCCATCATTGAATATACATGTTAAAAATAGTTAGTTGCATATTCTTTACAGGACGTTGCAGTCAACACCAATATTTTTTGCTGTTGTGATCTCTTGGCAAGTTTATATTCAATAGTTTGCCATTGTTTCCTGAACGACCGGCTCCCATACCATTTTGTAACAAACCAACACAACGTGGTCTGCTGCCAAATCGCGGTCAGCTGTGTTTCAACCATGGGTACGCAGGATCACAAACTGCGTCTGCAACCCCTTCACCACAGAGCCGGCTAATATACATGTTACAGAAGATAAATAAAATGTCACTGGATACAAAGGAGAACAAGCAGATCTGTCCAACAAGGATTGGTTATTAAGAAAACAAAAATGAGGAAGATGAAACATTTTGGGTATGTAAAAAACTTGAAAATCTAGAAAACATAATTATAGAGGGAAGTGTATAGGGAGACGGAGAAGAGAAAGACCACAATATAGATGGATAACCATTTTTATAATTTACACATTACAGCAACAGAGACAGGATATCTGGCTTATGATAGAGATATCTTAGATGAATGTTTTGGGGTAAGGTTCTGCACAGGAGAGCCTACTGGAAGAAGATGATGATTATTATTAAAGTTTAAAATGGTAAAGTTAGTCTCAGGGCAGATACTGCCACTGATGTGTGAAGTCTTACGTCTTCACATATTCTAGACCATAGCATAATGGGGTGAGCTAAGCAGTTATGCTTGTCATGCTTCCTTCTAAACACTTCTGAAAAATATACAGTACTATTTTGTCAACCCCAAAGTACTGGTTGGAAAATAAGAGTCTTGCCACCGCTGGTCACCGAACTCAAACCATAATATGAATTCCCACTTTTGATTTTGAGTAACGTCAGTGTCTTATTGGGGCACGTGAGAAAGGCAAAGATAAGTAACACTGTAAACCACCACACATGTATTAAGAGGCTTGAACCTGGCTTCCTCATTCCATAGAAAACTCTAACTGCAAAATCCACCCAACCATGTCTAAAGATAAAGAAAAATCATACATTAGCCAAAAAGGGTCCTAGAGAAGAAATATGATGCAATGTGGAGAAGGAGAGAATTAAATAGAGATAAAAATGTGAAGGCCATGGCTTGAGTTGCATGAGATAGCAAAATATAGGATGGGCTGGAGTGAGTTGGTTGAGGGCCTGTAATCAATTGGGGAATAAAGAGCAGCAACAAAACAATGAAGATGTGGGTAACCAATATGGCTCAGTCAGAGGTATGAGTAAGTAACTAATAATGAATGCCTAAAAGAAGCTAATGGAACTAGAACATTATATATAACAATAGGAAAGAGACAAACAGATTTCTTTGGTCATCAAATGAGAAGAGAGGCATTAGAGAACACTGTGATAACTGGAAAGATCGAGAGGAAGAAAGACAGAGGCCGACCAAGATAAATTATGCTGGATGGATTGAGATGGTGGCATCGAGGAATATCATCAGCAGATTTGATCTCGAAAACTAAAGACCGAGATCTGTGTAGAGTCATGAATGACTACGCCAGCTGGCGTGGCACTCGATGATGATGATGAGAAGTATTAATTTTACATCTGGAACACTTTAATATATCTCCTGAAAATATGCCTATATTTGTAAATAACCAAGGGCATTTAATGCTGTTTTCCTTGTTGCTCAGAGTTAGTCTGATTAGTTAAATTATAACATCAACAGTCTGTTGTTCTCTCCCAGCTCCTTTTCATCACAACCACCAATATGTTTCATCCTTCAGTATTATGTCTTCTTCACTGCTATTGATTCTGTTTCCAGAAGGAAGTGTCAAAATACCTCTACTGCTTCTAGAGTTGGACTTTTTATGAAATGTATTTATGTTTCTTCTAGCATTAAATCATATCTGTTAAATTAGGCTGTGTGCTTTTACTAATCCATAGACACTATAGAAAGGCCAGTGAGATTTGAGCGTCAGCTGTGCGCGTTGTAAATTTCCTTTTAGACTTGACTGAAAGTGCCAGACTGGGACTGGACCGGGTGGTGGTTCTTTTTGTGTGTGCCTATACGGGGTGCATATGTGGTTCCAAGTATTGAAGTCACCAGTGAAGACTGATGGATCTCACCTTTCTACTGCAGTGAGGAGTGGGGACTGGACATCAGCAACTGGCTGCTTGGATTTCCCCTGTATCACCCAGGCTGTGTTCTAAAGCTGAGTATCATCTAACAACCTTGGATACAACCATGCCATGTTGGCTTCCGGTCCTTAAACCTCTGAAGTGTTTACGCTTACAGCTATGGTTTGCATTCACATTTTCCTCATGTTGGATTGGCAGTGCATGATTCCGTCGCCCTGCTACTGAATGAGTGCGTGGTGCAACACTGTGACCTGTGAATTTTGTGTGGAATGCTTTCACATCTGTCCGCAGTTGTTTGTAGTGTAAACTGCATATTCGAAACGATGGTGGCCGGATGTTGCAGAATTGACTGGTTTGCCTTTTCAGTTCATGAGTGCATTTTCTCAGGAGACTCCTGGGAATTGTTGCTGGAGCTACAGAGTTCATGATTTGTGCTGCGCTTTCGATGGGTCACCCTGCGGAAAGAGACTGAGCCATATGGGATAACACCCGGGTCAATGAAGTCTTTCTGGTGACTGTCGCTTCCATCGATGATGAACTGTATTTTCCGTGGAGGACTTTTGCCTTAGCGATTTCTGATGGCGGCATTCTGCACAGTGTACCTGTGCATGCTGTTGGCTTGCCGAGACTCCTGTCTTTTTCACTCTTCACATTGGACAGTGAGGAGCATTTTGTGTGACATTCACTGGCTCAGAAACAGAGCATAATGGGGCTGACCTGTTGCCGTGAAGTTGGAACCGCAACTAACTAACTAACTAGACACGAGAATTATATAAAACTGAAAACTATAGGCATAAAAAGTTGTATGTTACATACATAGCCTAAATAAGACACAATATAAGTCTAAATTAAGTTACTTTTCTTGAGTAAACAGTTTCAACATCAATGATACTGAATTCATTAAGCAATATAATCGCACATTTATAAGAACAGATTGCTAGATTGTGCAAGCAGAAATTCAAAAACACAAATTTGCATGCATTAAAGAGACTGAAATAAGTCTTAAAACATATAAAACAAAATTAAACAAATTACTATAAATATAGTTACTGATGATCAATTTAAAAATAATAATTGTTTAAACTCCATAAGCCACTTTCCACCATCTGTGTGCCAGAACATTCTCACAGCATAAATATGGTCCATCATCACAAAATGAGTCCATTACAGAGCATTACACTCATTACAACTTGCCTGAAAGATATTTTATTTTTCACAAGTTCACCTGTCGCATGCATTTTCATTCACAGGGTGTCTTTAATGTCCTATGTCCACCTTCATGCTGGATAAACCTTGGATCTTCTTACGGGAATTATGCTATCCATTACTGTTCTTTATAAACCCCTGTGGCATTTAAAAGGGCTTAAGTATTTCAGTTTCCAAGACATGACACGGTTTATGGACCAGTTTTCTTCAGTTTTCAGGTCATGTAAAATATCTGTATTTATTTATTCTTGAAAATCTAAGAATTGTTCTGCAATATTTAAGTTCAAGTGCTACAATTTTCTTCTTTAGTGATTGTTATATTTTCCATGATTCACATTCCTATGTTGGCATATTGGACAGCAGCATCACAAATGATTAGACAATAAATATTTTACAGAATGTTTCTAATGTATATTTCAGCTGGGATTATTAGAGGGAAGATAAATGGATAGATCTTCTAGGCAATGGGTTGGAATCTGCAGACAATGAAATACCTAAAATTTATGGGGAAAACATTCCAACTTAGGCCTAATCTCAGCCATTCCATATGTACTTGCTGACTCATCACCTGGTTATATCTAATGTGCCTCTCTGCAGATGTGAAGTTCCAGTACTGGTCTTGCACATTCCACTCGTGTCTGAACTTCACGAGGGGAAGGATACCTTCTCAACACAGTCCCCTTAAAACTCACTTTAATAGATGCAAGCCCTTTTCATGGCTCAGGTGACCTGAACATCTATGCGAGTTAAATCTTCCAGAAGATTCACAAACAACCAGGCTAAATAAATTCAAGAGACTGAACATTTACTGTTCACCAGTTACTATAACGGCTCAGCAGGATTATAAGATTAGCAAAAAAGACTATCTTTACATGCCATTATGGCATGTTTGAATAAATGGCTTTAGACACATAGTTTCAGTGGCCAATAGAGCATATGGGGTAATGATCAGCACTTTACCTAGCCAGATTTCTGGATCAATCTAAAAGTCATAATCATCACAAACAATTTATCTGTCACTAATGAGGATTTAAACAAGAACCATTATGTTGGTATGCTAATATAGTACACTGGTGTTTACTTGATGCCTATATTTAACAGCACTTTGCATTCATGCTGTGACCAAAGTTTTCACCACTTCTGACAGTTTCCAGATTTGTTCATATTAAACCTGAATCAAGTCACCTTTCTGAGAATAAGAAGTTTCAACATTAATGATGTTCAATTAACTAAGCAGTTAATGCTGTCTCAATATCTCAAATGGTTTAGTCCTACAATTAGACCCTGTCTCAGGCTTTTGTCTGGCAAATTGTTGACATTGTTTCTAACTCTAGCCCTGCATATTTCAAGAATTCAAGAAGAATAATCTCAATACCTTGTGCCATTCTTTCTTTCACATGATAATATAGTCTCTTATTAAGAGCCTATCCTAAAAAAGTTTAATTTCTAATTTTTTTTAAAATTTCAGTTAATATTACCTATTATGATTTATAATGTGATAATGTGGATTAACAAAATACATGAATAACTAAATTCATTAAAATAAATATTAAAACTACACATGCAAGGGATCAAGTAAATTATTTTGGTCAAATAAATAGCACATGGAAATAACAGACTGAAAACTGTTCAATAACTTAAATTAATTCTATTAAATCTGTTTCATGGCATACATGTTTACTTCAACATAAATTAAATGCATGCTTTCTGAAGACTACAGCAGATATCCAATCTTGATGTGACAAAGAATAAAAGTTAATGTCATAAAATTTAAAATTCTTTATTTATTTATTGTTTTTAAATTGAAACATATTCTTCTTCTTCTTTTTCTGTGTTCATCCGGAGTGTTTTTTCAGATGTAATGTGGTGTATTATTATGCACCCTTGGGCCTAGACCTTTAGGCCAACACAACCGACTTTTGCGTGCATTTTTGTAAACCAGGTTAACATTCCTAGGGGACTCTCACTTTTGTGGTGCCGTCCACATCCCAGCTGGTCAAGTTATAACAGTCGGTTAAATACTTCACGATCAGCCCTCAAGGGAAGACAGGGACAGTCCATGGGCATTATCTGCCATCCAGGGAGGCTTCCATAGTTGCAGAGCCGACACATAGCGCCCTGGTGCTGGGCTCGCAGAGGGAATCGTCACGTCCTGCTCATGGCTGCTTTAATTCCTCACTTCAATGTAATGAGCATTTCATTCACTACAGGCCGAGCCCCGCACAAACCAGGAACAGTCGGACTGCAGACGGTATCCAATCAGCAAGCTTTCGATTTGGACATGTGCTAGTTAGAGCTATTTCAGGCGTGATGGACATTCGGAAAACTAGCTAGTCATAGCTGTTCTGGACACGAAGGACATTCGGAAGATTAGATAGATAGTCAGAGCTGTTCTGAACATGAGAGACATTCAGAAAACTAGCTTGTCAGAGCTGTTCCGGACATGAAGGACGTTCGGAAGGCTAGTTAGTCAGAGCTGTTCCGAGCATGAGGGACATTTCACTCTGACATTTTTGCGTTGTGCCACTTTATTTGCAACCTTTCGGCCGGCACATCCGACTTCTGCGGGTGTTTTTACGGATTTGCCTTCCCGGGGTTTCGAGAGACATAAGACGCTTACTGTTGTGTGGTGTCACCTACATCTCAGCTGGTCAAGGTAGAACGGTCAAAGACATCATGGTCAACCCTCAAGGGAAGGCAGGGGCAGACCATGGGCATTCCCAGCTATCCAAGGTGGCTTCCATAATTGCAGAGCCAGTACATAGTGCTCTAAGACTTGGCTCACCCAAGGAATCGCCACGTGCTACTCATGCTGCTTGAATTCCCCACTTCCATATATTGGGCATTTCGTTCACCCCTGGTCGCTCCCCACACAGACCAGGAACTGTCAGTCTGTGCACGATATCCACTCAGCAAGCTTTCTCTTCGGACTTCCACGTAATGGATTCGCTAGCCAAGCGTTCCATTTCGTGACAGTGAGACTTCTCTCAACTTTTGAACATACTCACTCAGTGAGTTGTCTTTAGGCAGACTTGCATTGTAACCATTGCATGAGATTGGGACACTTTTCCACCTTTAGTAACGCTCATAAGGTAGGCTACATGTGCTGCCGGATCAGCACCTTACCTCCATGCAGCAGAGAGTGAGTAAGGAACAGGCCCTCTCATCCGGGGATTCCTCATATCCCTTGGCTGAGAGCCTTCGAACAAGTGTCTGAACTAAGCATGTAGCGTGCTCAGCATCTCACCTCCATTTTTCAGTGGGTGAGTATCAGCCCGGCTCTCACATCCGAGGGTGTTCAGCCATATTCCTCAGCAGAGAGCCTTAGAGTATGTGTCCAGACCAAGAATTAGTGACATTGTGCGCCTGATTCGGTCTTTAACTGCCTATCCTGAGTCTACCTGCAGAGCAGCAGGTTGTGTCTCTCTTGGTCTAGTCCCTATCCCAAGGCCTGTCTGACATGTAGTTGTACTTCCGTAGGCAAAGCTCTTGGGGTCATTGGGACACACAAGCCCTTCTACCAAGACAGGTGGAGACACTTCAGAGGGACCATCGACATTTGATAGGGCATCTATTATATATGCTGAAGATGATCTTATAAGCACTTCATGTTTAACTATTATATATCCTTTCTTCAATAGTTATTAATTTAATGCCTTCTATCCATACTAATTAATATTACCCTACACTACATAACTCATCTCATGTTAACGACCTTATCACATAGAGTTGAGGTGGAGGATTTTCAGAAATAAATTATTTTATGTAGAAAACAAACAGACTGTTTTGTATATATAACCATTTGATGAAAAACATCTTTAAAGAAATATAGAGGCTTCAGAAAACAAACATATCATCAATAAATAACTGAAGAGAAAAATAAAACCAACATGCAGACAAGATGCAGACCGACTATTTAAAATGCAAACGAAAAGTAAGCATTGCAATTTTAATCTATTTCAGTTTAAATATCTACAATGTGAAATAACATTTGAACATTGACAAAGTAAAGGGTTAAGCGTCTGATAGAACATCACAATAATAGAATATAATTTTGAAGAAAATCTATTCCTGTTACAACAAAGAACTCCAGGTAAACTCACGTAATCATCGCACGCATCTTTGAATACAGATAGCAGCAACACAGCGAGAAGAGGAATAAATGTGGTGAATGGCGTCAGAGAAGACACTACTGGCAGCATCTGAACTCCAGCAGAAATGAGAGATTGAATGGGGAAAAAATGGAATGGATAAGGGATATCAACAATAATTATGCTGTGATAATCATATGTATCCTGATAAATACAGTTCAGATTTCAGCAGTACAGGATGTCTTCATGTCAGCTGTCCTGGAGCACTGCAAATATGACTGATTGGCTAGATGAGTTAATAAGATGTAAGTAATAGCATTACAAAAGGTGGACAAGATTAAACAATTGTTCTTGCAAAATGCTACAGTTGTTCAAATCAAGTATGAGGATACACAATAATATAAATATGGGACACATAATCAAGATATTTCAGAAAGCAATAAAGTGTTCACAAAACACATTATAAACTATTAACAACTGAAAATGGTAACATTTGTAGACTAAGTGAAATACAGTTCAGCATACTAAATGTATAGTACTAAATATATGCATCTATCTCTCTCTCTCTCTCTCTCTCTCTCTCTCTCTCTCGATGTACGTACGTACGTACGTACGTGTGTGTGTGTGTGTGTGAGAGAGAGAGAGAGAGAGAGAGAGAGAGAGAGAAAGAGAGAGAGAGAGAGATTGAATGAGAAGGTGGGCGAATAGACAGATTGGTTAATAGATGGATGGGTGGACGGATGTATACCTGGATGAGTTTGATGGATGGTTACAATAGTAAGACTACCATGAAAAGATGACTGACATTAACATTCCAGCAGTATCCTATGTATTATTGCTGCAAGCATCTAGCTAGAGATAAACACAGTTCAGCAAACAACATATCATTTTCTCTCACAAATATATGGTTATAACTCTTAAGTTTTCCAAACCTACACAATGTCTACCGCACCATTAGTATTTACACTTTTTAAAAATAAACCCCTGTTGTCAGTTTAATCCTCCGTGAAATTACAGCTTACATGCCCCAAGGTTATGGGAGAGATGTTTGAAGAAAATGTTTACTGGCTCGTTCATTTTTAAACTCCCGCTGTCTCCTTATATGTTAATGTGGTTATATAGTAATAAGCACACTTGTGTTACTGGAGGCCATAAGAGAGGCAAAGAACAGTACCATGCATGTCATAAGAGACAATTAGGGTGAGTTGGCATGAGACTGGTTACCTCTTCCCATAGAAAACTTGACCTACAAAACCAAACCAATCATGAACAAGTCTTGAGATAGGAGAGTTGATGTGAGTTGTATGAGGGTCTGTGCTCTGTTGAGAGATTACATGCAGAAGGAGAGGACAGTAATAAAAGTAAAGGTAATCCCATGCACATACTGCTATAGGGGTGTAAGCTGTCAGTCCTTCATATATATATATACTATGCAAATCACTTAATGAGATCTTAGATCTCAAACTTACAAAAGAACCAAAAACAAACTTTTATAAAGTTTTAATGGTTTTTAATTAAAACCTGAAAACACAATATTAGTAATTTTGTTCGTGTTATTTCACCTTCAGCATGCATGTCACAAAATCACAGACCCTAAACAAACGGCCAAGTCAAACTGCTAAAATGAAATGAAGCAATATGGTGTGCAAAAATAATATGGGTTAAAACAAGCTGATTATGGTTAATACGAATGATAGTGGTTAGCAATGTAGCAAAGAACTCCACCAAAGCATTTCATTCTGAGAAACACTGGTCACAGCCAAGTTCCCAGTTGAGGCAGAACTTACAAAGTCATCTATGGCTTCCTTGATGGCAGATATGCTGAGCACAAATACAAGGGGAATAACTGTTGCCAGGGGCTCCAGGGAAGAGATGGCTGGAATCAACTATTGTAATATACACATATGTTAAAAACATCAGTTAGTGATCAAACAGGTAATAGATCTGTGCATACATGCATGTGATCTTACATAGCCTATGGTTAAAGAACATGGACAACTATTACACAAAGTTGTTACAACATATAAAAGAAAACACAAAGAAAATACATGAGAAAATGCATGAGAAAATACATGAGAAAATGCATGTGTTTTGTTTGTGTTACATTCATTTCCATTTATGTTCAGACAAGAGATTGAAAACTGACCGGCAATATACATTTTCTTACACTTGTGTTTGTATGTAAGTGTGAGTGTGTACAAACATGTTTACATTTGCATGTATGTAATTAATATCTTCAAAACCCATAGAGTATTGTCCAATTAGTTTCCCAATCTTTTATAAACTTAAACACAATCTTAGACATTATAAATGTACAGCAAAATTATTTGTTAACTATATGACACAGTATTTTTTTATCAACAACAAACATGGGAAATAAGAAAGTAATTAAGTCAGTGTAAGAACAAAGTGAAACATAAAAAGTATATGCTAACTATACGACACAGTAATATTATCAAAAACACAAATGGGAACTCAGAAAGTAATTAAGTGTAGGACAAAGTGAAACAGACAATATATCATCAATGCAACAAAAACAAAAATAATGAAAACTGATAAATCAAATATGGCAACAGGTATATTTTCCATGGAGAGAAATTAGAAACAGTGAGAAGTTTTCAATAAATATGTTCTCTGCTGATGGAAATACTTACAGATATTAAAATAAGAACACAAAATGTTCTACAAAAACTAAAACAATTAAAATCTTCAAAAGAACGTATTCCCTTCATGAATTTAAACACAGAAGCCACAAACAATATGTTGCACAATTTATTGCCTGGCTTATTTCACAGCATCTCATCAGGTGCATACTGCAGAGTTATATATAGTATGACCAAATACACACAATAAAACTGCATTTATGAATTCCAATGTGAGTGCCAAGCAACTTACGTAGGTTGATCGAAAAGATAATTAGCAAATTGAGTAGGTGAACATATACCAGTGTGGGTGGAGAAGAGAGTTAATCAGTCTTCAGAAATCCATGTACAGTCAAATGGCTATAAATCACCGTCCTTGTCAATTTATCAACACCTCATAAAATATGGACATAGCGTCAACAAGGACAAAGCGTTTCATATACTGTATTCGATGAACAATAAATGATTGCTCAAATATAGAGAGGCATTAACAATTAGGCGGCTCCAGCTAGTTTTGTGCAAACAGAGTTAGTGTTACCCTTTAAATTACTGTGGGGATAAAAGATGTTCAACCTTCAAACAATACCTGTGACTGTTTTAATTTTTTTCAGTTTAAGTATTATTCATTGATTCACATCATATGATATATATCTCAGTAGTATGTACCTGACAAGATGCCTCAAAATATGTCAGGCAATAAATCATGTGACATATTGTTTGTGACTTCTGTGGTTAAATTAAAATCTGTATAGATTGGAAAAAGATAGAACCAAAAAATGCAGAATATTAAGAGCGTAAGAATTTCCTATGGCAAAATATGAGTGCGAAAATCACATGTTTCACAAATCAACTGAAAAGGACATGTCTGCCTTAAAAAATGCATATTACAGAAGAGCATTAATAATTCACACGGAAAAGACAACCAACAGATCGATTCATAAAGAACTCAGCATTAAAGAAAATTGGTTTTTAAGACAAGCAAATGAAATATTTTGAACATGTAAACAGGAATGAAAGTCTATTATGAATTTTTTCAGAGAAGTGGAGAAGAGAAAAATCACAATCTAGATTAATTCAAGATGTGATGGATAATTTACTCATCAACAGAGGCAGGACATCTGGCTTATAAAAGAGAGAAAATCTGAAAGACTGTTTTGGGGAAAATGTTGTACATATGACATGCCACTGAATGATAATAATACACTGTAAACTTTTAATATTACTAGAAGAAACACAAATGGCTCAAAAATCTGTCCTCTTGTTAGTTTTTTTTTTTTTTTTTTAAACACTGCACATTACATCATCAACCTAATATTTAAGCAAATATCTAATAACTACAACTATTTTATAAGTAATTTCTTTCTGTTTTAATTTTTTGAGTCAGGAACCAATGTCACAGCAATCAGGACATTCCCTTATGTGCTCCATCCTCATCTTCTACAGTCAGCAGAGAGTCCCAGTACTAATGGTACTAGTTGTAGACTGATTATGTGTCCAAGTGGCCTTTCCTGAGTTGAGACTAGTTCCTCTGACCACTCCCTGCTACTCCATTCTCTCTAGGCTATGATGATATATCTGGTCATCCACACTATACATATGATCACAAAGGTGCCTGTCCACATATGCCTTATCATGCACCAATACACCACCCAACATTCTCATTTAAAAACAAGTAAAATTAACTACATAATTTTGTTTTCTGCATATATTTCCTTATCCTTGAGTTGGGAAGGTCTGCGCATTCAACTATTCATTCGCTTCTGGATAACATTTAAAAAGACCTAATTTAAAAAAAAAACAACTCAAAGAGTGGATTAAGAAAGATGAAACAAGTTTCCTGGTTTATACAAAATGCCCTTCTGTTGCATTCAAACAGAACCCACCCAAATTCTCCCCCACCTTACCCACACACATGCACGTTTTGCCAACATCAAACTGCCTATAAGCACGTAATGATATGTAAAGCCTTATTCAATGTGTGACATATACCACCACAAAACTTGTACAGACTTCAGGCTGTTGCACTTATTTACTATGCAGAGTTTGAGGATTACATGTTTCACAACCTTGTTGAGGATTAAATGTTTCACAATCTTGTTGAAGATTAAATGTTTCACAGCTTTGTCAAACAATTCTTTCATCTGAATACGTTACTCTAACTGTATTCTGCAAAACATTATCCAATGAGGAAATGTGGCGATGTACACTGCAAAATCAAGTCACTTTGTGATGATTTACTGCTGATAAGATTACTTCTTTGTACCCAACATATCTATCTATTTGTTTCTTCTTGAAACTAATTTCTTTGTGTTTTATAAGTGGCAAAGAGATTACAGACGGAATTCATCTAATTTTTTAATGAAAAGTTGATGTCATTACCCTTTCATATCACATTCAGACATGTTACAAAAGATGAGGTCATACTCTGATATGAGATCTAACGCTGGTTTCACTCTAATCTCCTTCACCATACTCCCATCCTTACATACACTGAAACTGATATATTTTACAGCAATCACTTCTTCAACTTTATGATAAATTCAAATTACATTAGTTGCATTATTTAGTTCATGACTATTTAAAGGTATTTTGTTATTTTTAACTAATTTTCATCCACATACAGGTCAGTTGGACTTATGGACAATGACTTCTCATTCTTGACTTAGGGAATAAAATACGAGTGTCTCAGAAGTCAGAGTGGGTTACCTGATAGAGGGGGACACTGGTAATAGGAAAAGCTAGTCCGCACTAAAAAAAAATTCATTCCTGTGCACTTCCTTGTAGCAGCAACTACTATAGTGCATTCAAATTTGTTTGCCTCCATATAAAACTCCATATCTCAGTAACCAACTGAGGGAAAATTATGAAATTTAGCATATAACCTTATCATTATGTCCACACAACAACAAAAATTTTGTTCTGGAGATTGTACAGCAGATTTCAAAGTTCGTTTATATGCGGTATATAATTTACGGGTCAGAGATGAAGGGCACATTATTAAAGTATTACATCTTCACACGGAAACATTAGCGTTGAATGGTTAATTTTCTCGTGGTTCACGGGATTGGCCTTATGACAAGAACCCCACGCAGTTTAAAATGGGAGTGTTCAGAGGTGTTGTCAATATGTGGATACTTTCATGAATCCTGATTATTTTTTTTTTCAAATCCTACCACTTATCGCTAACATCTGAATGTGTGAATATTGTTCAATGGGATCGAATGTGAAATTTTGTACACTTCAAAGCATCGCTATGAAGTTGTACACAAATTTTTTGACATGAAGCTGATCGCAGGAAACTGTTTCAAACTGTTACAAATCCTGAAAAACGAATGGTGCATGCATTGGGTTTGAGTAAACGGTCATTTCGTCAATGGGTGCAAGAATCTGGAATGAAACCAACACGCGATAAGCAAATGGCAGGTAGAAAGGCAATTGTAGACAGCTTTGACAAGGATGTCATAAGGTGAGCTATTATAAAAATGCTGGATGCCAAAGAAACAGTGACAGTAAGAAAACTTTGGGTTTAGTTGAGGAAGAACAATAACATAGAGCTATCCAAAACAACTTTGTGGAAAATTATAAGGATATTAGGCTTCACTTTTAGAAAGTACAAGGGAGGTAGAAATATCCTTTGCGAGCAACCGCATTTAGGAGACATGAGAAGCAGAGATCCCTGTGAAATAAGGGAAATGTGCAAAGAAAATTATGACATAGTCTATTTGGATGAGACGTGGATCAATGCGCACCACACAAGTGAAAAGGAATGGCAAACAGTGGATGGAAAGATACAGCTATGTTTGCCCAGCATTTGGTCACAGCCAATGATGGTAGTAGACATAACGACTTACTACAGAATGCTGGACTCGTGTTCGTATCAAAGCATACAGACAATAGGGATTATCATAATGAGATGAATGGTAATGTATTTAGAGATTGGCTCGAAAATACAGTGCTTCCATCCCTAGATAGAACGTCTTGTCTAATTATGGACAATGCATCATATCACAATGGTGTTACCCAAGAAGACAAAGTACCTACGGCATCGAGCACAAAGGAAGCAATAAAGATATGGCTCCAAAGAGAAAACATACCATTTTCAGAAATGTATTTCTAGACCAGTATATTCCACATAGCTAATAACAAGTGTCACACCATTATCTAATATTACTGAGTCGTGTAGAATTGATGTTCACATTTTGCCCCTGCCTTTATAATGCATATCATTTATATTGTTGCTGTTCTCTGTTAGCCTTGAATGATGTGTGAATGTAATAATGTATGAAAGAGAGTGATAGAAGGGCAGAATGTTAGACGGGCCTGCGTGCCCAATTCTTAACCCTTTGAAAATAAAGTTTGTTCGTTCATTCCCTGGTCTAGGGGTTTAACGTCTTTCTCCGTAATCCTGTATACTCTCATGAGTAACGAGATGTGTGCGAGAACTGGTAGCGGTTCTCACCACGTAGGTAACTTATGGGGTATGTGAGCCGGTTTGCTCAGAAAGCAATGGCAAACTACTTAGCGTAATCTTGCCAAGAAATCAACAATCAGCTGAAAGATGCTGATGTTGACAGCGATGTCTTGTAAAGGATATGCGGGGGAAAAAATTTCAAGCTGGAATTGTTGTCCCTTGTAAAACAGACGCAAAAAAGCAAGAAATTTCAAATCAACAAGTTGATAGAAGAGCATGGCCATAGGTGCTTGAGACTTCTGCCATACCATTTTCATTACAACCCTATAGAACTTGTGTGGGCTAAAATTAAAGGACAGGTGGCAGCTGACAATACTACATTCAAATTGTCTGATGTCAAGATACTAATCCAGTCTGCGCTATTAAATATTGATAAAAGTTACTGGAAAAAAGTGTGAGGACCATGTGCTGAAAGAGGAAGATGACTATTGGGGAAAGGATGGATTGAATTTTATGCAACCGAGAGCAGTCATCAACCTACTGGAATCGACACAGTTTAAGATCTGGGCAGATTGCACACATTAATACACATTGGACCCACTCCCATACGAATCTGGATACACCTTGTGCCGCCAGCCGATGTGACGTGCGATACTGTTTGTTAGCATGAATTCACTACATTTTCGCCAAAACATCAAAGAAATGTCAGCGCTTTCCATGATTTAAGTTGCATTTGGACCTTTTAAAGTCATATTCCTTCGGTGGGGGTAAATAAAAGGCGGCAGAAAATTTGCATAACGATGCAACAGACAGTTTTCAAGAAAATTGAATGTGAATGAAGGCACGTAATTGTGAACAGACTATAGCAGTAGTTGCACCTGTGTGGAAGTTGAGTTCAAAGTGAGCAAATGAAGAATAAAAAAAAAAAGTATCCTTAAGTCTTCACAATTTATCTTGCCATGGAACTTCTCCTATTCCTTCACATAGTCAGCATTAATAAGCCTCAACTATTACTGACTCTTTTGCTTTTATTTTAAAAAAAGTTAAAGAACTCTTCTATATGCCTTAATGTGCAATGAGCATATGGTGCTAGACCCATATTTGTATAGTCCAGTCAGCATTCGTGGGTTGATGTGGCTAATTTCACGCTTATTGCTGTCACTTCCAGATGCATGAGATACAAATATGTTTTATCATTTATTTCTCTGTAAAAATTAGTTAAAATATTCCCTTGGTCACACTGGTGACCTACAGTACATGTTAATGAGTTTAGCAAGTGCATCAATTACAAAAATGCAAGCAATTAACTGAAAATCAGCGATGATTCAGTGACAACATTAACATAAATTATATTTTAATAACAAAGACACAAATAATAGATTGCGCAATTCATTGCCTGGCATATTTCACTGCATCTCGTTAGTTCATCTAGAGAAATCACACAACATAAACTAAAACAATAAGATAAATCCTTCAAGTTGAAATATGCAACACACATATTCACACAGTAATCTGAATTGTTACCACTTAATTATTTTATTATTTAGAAATTATATTTGTTGATCTACAACAGCAAATCAAAAGTACAACACAAGAAGTAAGAACAACATTTTCTTCAATCATATTCAGCCTTAAAAAGCAGGTCTTGGCAGAATGTTGTGCTCATTAAAATCCGTGTGGTGGATTCTTGATCCTTGGCCAATTTCCCAGACTCATGTATTTTTATGCCCAGGGTGTCATGAATGTCCTGTGTCCACCATCGTGTTGGTTGACTCCTACTTCTTCTTCCAAGAACTACGCCTTGTATTTAAAAAAAAAAAATTTTTTTTTAAAGTTGCATATCCCTTACAGGACGTTGCACTCAACTCCACCATTTTACCGCCGATGTTGATGTCTAGACAAGATTTTACGTTCAGTAGTTTGCCACTGCTTTTTGAATGACTGGCTCTCATACCAACACGTCACAACTAGCGTGACATAGTCTGCTGCCAAATCGGTCACTGCTGTGTTTCAAACGTAGGTAAGTGGCATTACGAATTGAGTTCGTAACACTAACGCCACGGAGACCAGTTTTTTAATCCTTTACAGAACGTTGCAGTCAACACCAGCATTATACTGCCGTTGTTGATGTCTTGGCAAATTTTTACATGCAGTAGTTTGCATTGCTTTCTGAAAGTCATCGCTACGGAGACTGACCTTGTATTACTGTTCTTCAATCAAAGAATGTAAAATGTAAAGAAATGTCCTGTAAAGAAATGTCCTATAAAGTATTTTCCTATTCTTCTATGATATGCAGCTGATTAATGGTGTGATCATAGGACAGTTAATTTTTTTACACGAAATGTTAATTTTATTTTCTTTAGAGATTTTCTCCTTCTTAATGCATACTAACCTTCCAATTTCATCGCCAACTATTATTCCTACATTATGGAAATCACTTTGTCAGTGATAACTAGAGAACTAATAAAATGATGGAGAAGTCCTACATTTGCAGACATAGTTAAACAGTAAATTGCACTCACTCAATCAACAACCAACAGTTCAGAGTGCTAGTCTGTGTATTGGCTATCTGTCTTCTGGTTAAAACAAAACGTTGCCTAATTCAATCTGTTCCATCTCACTTCACTACCACCAGAAAAGATATTTGAATACACAATAAATAAATCTAATGCCATAACACAAACTGCTGCTGGGATGTGAAACACCACAGACATCATATACTAATATATTAGGTTACAGTACTATACCAGGGTTTGGCCATTTCCCTTCCAAAATAATTGTCTATTTTACAAATTTATGTTTTGAAACAAAGCCAAAATATTTTTTGGGGCCATATTAAAAATTAGAACAGTCAGTAAGACCTGCCCAAAATCATTATATTTGATTAGTTATTGGTTGTAACCATGTATCAATAACTACTAAGAAAGCACTTTACAACACAATCTTCCTACCAACTCTATGCTACCAATGCCAAACCTGGACAATGACAGAAAAAGAGAAAAGAAAAATCACAACAACAGAATTGAGATTCCTGAGAGGAATACTCAATGTATCAAGAAGAGATAAGATCAGAAATGAAGAAATCAGGACTAAAGTGGGGGTTATAGCAGTACTAGATTTTATTAGAAAGCAGCAAGTGAAATGGTTTGGCCATGCAAGTAGGTTACCATTCAACAGCATACCACAACAAGCAATGATGTACAGACCAGATGGAAACAGAGGAAGAAGCCGACCATGTAAACGTTGGATGGAAGGAATAGCAGAGTCCATGGGAATATCGATACATGAAGCCCATAATCGGGCACTCTCACGATGTTTATACTTCACCTCGACACCGCAAGGTATAAGAGGAACATGATGAGATGAGATGATGAGATTGATTGTAACATGTAACTCGATAAGCATGTTCTGAAAATATTGAGATTAGTTAAATATTACTCATAATTTGTTTTAAATTGTTATATTTAATTACTTGTAATTAACAACTCTTAGTTATCTCAGTTAACATGTAATATCTTCTACAAGATGCCCACTAGCTCTGGGTGCATGGTATTTTCTCAAACACTTTTTAATTTTCCAGTATAATTATTTATCTTCACAATAGTGTGCTCCTGAATGGTAGTGCAGGCCTCGTTCTGACAGTCAGGTTTTGCATGTTAATTAAATGGATCGCATCCTGCAAAGTTTGTCAGCCTAAGAATGATTTCATCCAGCCTTATTAAAAAAACACTCAGCATATGAATGAAACTAGCTCTTTGAAATGGCATCCACCTGTAAATATATGATTTTTAAAACACAATACAATAAGCAAGGTACGGCTGTGCTTTCATACACATGATAAGAGATAAGCAACAGGAATATTTCACAGATGAAGAGCTTTTGTGCTTTCCCAGCATACAAGAACCACTAACTTTTACCAAGCAAATGAAAACACAAGTGCAGTGAGAACATCATCATCTTCTTCTACCTTTTATTTCCTAATGGGAAAGTCTCTCAACCAACTCATACCAAACCCTCCCTATCTGTACACTTGTTCATGATTCTGCAGTTAAAGTGTTCTATAGTGTGACAGTCAGTCTCACGCCAACCCTCCTTAGTCATCTCCCATGATATGCATGATAAGTGACATTTTTGTGCTCACTCACTTTAAACTCAAGCGTAGTCCACACACAACTTCTAGTAGCACAGGACTGAATTTTGTGTGTGGATTATCTTTCCCTACTACCAGTGTCCCTCGCCATCAGGCAAACACACTCTGACTTCAGAGGTACTTGTAATTTACGTCCCATGTCAAGGATGAAAAGTCAACATTTTAGTACAACTGTCCGGTTGTAGGGGTTGAACCCCTTACCTCAGCATCAGCACGCCGGATGTTTAAGAACATGTGTTCTTATTCATTCGATCATGCTGACCTCCGTAGGTTACATTGTTTCTATTCTTTGCTTCCCTTATAGGTCCCAGTAACAGACCAGCAGAGAACACCATCTATCAGATGGAATTTCTTGCAGTGTATATCATCAACTTGTGCTGCATTTGTCCTCAGTTAGCAGTAAATTGTCCCATCGTTCTTCATTTACTATAAATTTTCCCTAGATTATTGTATATATTCTCCTTTTGTCTTTCAGTTTCAGATAAATAAATTTTGACAGCCCATACAGTCAACCCTGCTTTGTGAATGAAGTAAAAGAATAAATAAACAGAAACTAATAGCTACAAGCTAACTTTACTTTGGGATTGAAGTTTCTAGACAGGAACTAATAGTTACAAATCAACCTTACTTTGTGGCTAAAGTCTCTAAACAGAAGATAATAGCTACAAAAAATCCTACTTTGTGAATGAAGTATGTACAGATAGGAACTAATAGCTACAAGCCAACTATACTTTGTGGCTAAAGTCTCTAAACAGGATCTAATAGCTAAAACCAACTCTACTTTGTGAATGAAGTATCTACAGACAGGAACTAATAGATAAAACATAAACCAGCCATAATTTGTGGCTGAAGTCTCTACATGAAAAGAGCAGAAACAAGCCAATTCTTGATAGTTTTTACTGTTACTACTCTGCTCATTTTTTGTTAATTATAGCAAAACAGATGCAATGTGAAAATGTAACATTCAAATTACATTATAAATGATGATGTTGATGTTTGTTTTCACTGCAATATCTATAACAGAGCTGGTGTGTGCTAGGAGAATTTTTTCCAGGCTGAGGATTAAAGGCAACTTGCCCAAGTCGTCATTGTGTTCAAGTTGCAATTTTGTTTTTACCAAAACTTCCAAGCTATGGATAGGTGGATCAAGTTTGTTGCTAAACAGGGGAACTATGTTGAGAAAAAACACACACACAATTTCTGGTTTCTCTATTGTAAAATTAGTTAAATTCCTGCTACTTAATGACTTCCCTCACATGTTGTACCTATTGTCTTTTAGTCCAGACAATAACAGACAGCAATACATTTTCACTGTGGCTGACAACAAGATATCAACTTAAAACATTAAAATCGTATAACTGGTTGCTATATGGTGTGAGGTGTTTACTTAACTTCTAGCAAACTTAATTCATTTAAATAATTACAACATCCACCATGTATAGAAAACAAATTAGTAATCAAAATGTATATGCAAATAACAGCAAAATTAAGTATACTTGTGATAGTCAGGTCTTAGTCAGATGTGACTGAACTACCATATGACAGTAGACAGATCTACCTGCTTTCTGTTAGCATTGAATGTTGGGTGGCACTCATCAAACCTGACACTCCACATTATGCCAACAGCTTCGGATGGAGGAACACAATTGGAAGGGTAAAAGCCTTATCCTAGTGCAAGGAAATGCAACATAAAAACTAAATGTCATGGCCATGCAGACCAGGCCCTAAGCCTTCATCAGCATCTGGTCTAGGATTGAAGCTCTGACAGACGGACAGATAGAGCATTGCTTTACTTATCTGGTAGCTTCTATTGCTTGTCTTATTCTAGACGCATTGGTGTAAATAAACTATGCAGACTATGAGAGGCATCATGCTGCATGAGCACCACATGGTTTTTTTAATTCAGCTCAGGTTTTGTGCTATGGAGAGGTATAACTTCATTTTACACACTATCATCTATCAAGACAGCAAGTTGCCAGTCAAATATATAAGGTGTTTGTAAAGTCTCACTACACATTGTATGTAGAACAAATTTGAAAACAATTCTTGCTTCCATTGATATCACCATTTTGTTTGGAGTTCAAATAATTACTCCAGCAGACAACAGTCATTTTCTGCAAATTGCTTCAAGATGGTCTGTGGTGCACATTTTTTTATGACATCATGTACTTCTGTCATTTAAACTGTCATTTACTGCCAATATAGTACCTTGTATAGCAGAGGGGTCTTTGAGCTTGAGGAATAAAGGCCGCCTGGCTAGTGCAGTCACCGCGAACTGTGCAGGTTAGGATTTTCTTTTTTCCCCCGACAGAAAAAAATCCCACACCTTACCAAGGGATCGAACCCGGGTCTCCCGAATGAGAGTCTGGCGTTCTAGCCACTCAGCCAGTCGCTCCTCGTCATGTACTTCATTTTTCAAATTTGTTACACAAAGAGACTTTACAAATACCTGGTACTTGCAACCATATAACATCAAACAATGATGATGCTTCTGTCTAAACATGGAATGGGATTATTCAGGTTAGTGTATTATTTCTAACAACACTGTACTGTTCATAACACAAAATAGATACCTAAAATATAAATGTCAGAACGCATAAGATATAAAAACAATGCTCATCTCCAACAGAACAGAAACCTGTTGTGTTTTCTTTTGATACATCAAGGGGAAAACATTTATTTGTCTTTTCATTTCCCTGAGAGAAATATCATCCTGCACTATTTATACAACATGAAAGAGGCTTTAAATATATAACTGTCAGGCAACATAAGATAAAAATACAATCGTTGAAAATGTTTAACAAGTTACACTTGTCCCTTGATGCTTTAGGTAAAAAAAAAAGACAAGCTATATAGGTTATTTTCATCTTGCTTGAGGAAATATTCATCACATTTTAATCCATTTCTATGAGCCATTCACGTGAAGCATATCATTTCAATATATTGTATGTCCCTTCTCTAATTCATTTTGTTTATTGTTATTCTAAGTACCACAAAGTACAGATGTTGTTTTTTTATGCAGCCTCTTAGCTCAGTAGGCACACAAAGAAAAACAATGGAGATAAATATGTATGTCTGTGTGTGTGTATGTGTGTGCATGCCTGCGCGTATGTATGTATATCTTCCTCACTCATTTCTTCCACTTCTCCCTTCTTCTTCTTCAGCACTCCGAGCCATTGAGGTTCTTTGCTGCTGATACAAGCCGTCTATATTCGTCTCTCTGGTTGACCTTCTCTTGCCAGTCGCTGATTCCAAGTGCTTGTAGGTCTGTATGCATATTATCTCTCCACCGTCTTCTTGGTCTACCTCAGGGTCTATGGTCATTTATTTCCTCAGTGTAAGTGAGTTTTGTTTCCCTATTGTCTTCCATTCTTTCTGTATGCCCCAGCCATTGCAGTCTATTAGCCTTCGTGATACCAGTGATTAGCGGGGACTTAAACAGATCATAAATGTCTTTGTTTCTTGCTTGCTTGCTTGCTTGCTTGTGTTCGCTTGCTGTGAACTCCAGCACGAAGTCATGTATGTCGGATGAAGACATCCTGTTGTCCAACATCAGTGTGATGTCATACAAGACCTGAGGTTTGCGTGAGTATCCGTTCTCCCATGTCTGGCTTATTAGTGTGCAGACTGGTGGTTCTTCGCTGTGCAGGCAGACTCTCCGACTTCGGAGAAATCAACGATCCTACTGACTTTAGCCAGGACCCCAAAGGGACCTGTTGCCCAGGACGCTCAACGAGGACGCACCAATAGGTCTTGGCCAGTATAGAACCCAGCCCTGGTGCCTTGGAATAACCTCTGCGTCCCTTTGTTGCTTCTTCTTTTCCACTCTCCACTTTGTGTATCCCTAATGGGCCCAAAGATGTGTCTTAAGACTTTGTTCTCAAAGGTTTGTAACAAGGCTTCGTCTCCTTTAGTTGTACTCCAGGTTTCAGATTTCACTCGTCCCTGTCACCATGTCATAAAATACATGGTGATTCCACTCCTCCCTGTCACCATGTATTTTATGAGATACTTATTTCCTGGCCTGCTGTTTCAGCTTCCACAAACATCTTTCTGTCTTCCTTTACTTCTCCCGCCTAGTATTTTCCCACATGAAGCCACTTTCTCTATTTTGATTGTTGTGTTTCTCATGATATATCTGTTTTTCATGACACTACATATTCTAATAAAAGAGCCCTTAGATACGGTAATTGTTTTCTTTATCTCCGTGACATTTATCTCTGTGACACATCTTCCATCTAATTTACTGTGTTGCCTTGCTATGTAAAGAGATGGACCTATTTGATTTTTACACCTTTACTATATTTACAGCCGGCTCCATGGTGAAGGAGTTACGGACGCAATTTGTAATTCGGCATACCATTCATAACACAAAGGCAGATGATTTGGAAGCAGACCGTCTTGCGTTGTGTTTTCCATACAAAGGTAAGTGTGTCCATTGTTCAGAAAGCAATGGCATACTACTGAAAGTATGCGCGCGCGTATGTGCACACACAAACATAAATATATATCCACAAATCCCCTTCACACACAAACATGCATGCACGCACACACACATATCCACAACTCTCCCCCCCCCCCACCCACCCACCCACCCACACACACACATCCACAACACCCCCTCCACACACACAAACACATATCCACAACATCCCCTCCACACACACACACACACACACGTATCCACAACTTCCCTCCCCCCACCCACCCACGCACGCACACATGCACACACATATATATATATACACACAAGGGAGCATAATGGCTACCATGCTTGCATGCAGGCCTTTTTGCCATGTGTTCGAATCCCCATCAACTCTGGGATTGTTTTAAAACTGATCTGAGTTCCCTGGTCAACTCAGGCTAACATGGATACCAGGAAATGTTCCGGAAGGTACAGATGGCCAGTGTGATCCTGACCGCATCACCCATCAATAGATCTATACAAATATGAGTCTAGTGTTATATGCTCAACACACCTGAAGGTGTGGACAAGATCTTATACAAATATGGGTCTAGCATTATATGCTCAACACAGCTGAAGGTGTGGACAAGATCTTATACATACACATATAGAACAGATTACATTAATTTCACTGTTTGATGATCACAGAATAATTCTGTCCGGAGACACAAACATAAATAATGGCATCGTGAATAAGTTCATGTTGATAGTACTAAATATTTGATCAAATGACAGCTATATGTGTCTATGCATATATCTGTATTCATAAGTGTGTGTACATAGGTGTGTGTTTGTGTATGTGTTGTTCATGTACAGCTGCACAGAGACAGACAGACAGATAGAAGGATGGATGGACATGCGGACAGAGAAATGGAGTTGTAGAAATTCAAAAACACACACAGATGGATTAAATAAAATATTTTTTTCTATTTTACACCTCTCGGCCACGTTAAGGCATAGCACCCTTTAAAGACTATACTGGGCGTAAGGTTGAAGGCAAGCAAGCAAGAGGTAGACAACAATACAAGTGGGAAGATTACAACAATACAAGTGGGAAGATAACAACAAGAGATGGATGAACAGCAGTCTGACAAGTCGAGAGACAGTGTTAGAGATCCATTGTAGCCAACCTTCATTGTGGAGACAGCACCTGGCTGATTTATTGATTTTACACCTCAAGTTTCACACAGTCAAGATTAAAACACTGATGCATATTATTATAGTTAACTGATCATACTCACAACATATGAACTATGTTCATAACATGTTTGTATCATAAACAAAACAACACATTATATTAAATGTCAATGTTGAAATAAGTATAATAGGAAATATTCAAACCACACATTTTAGATGAGAAGCAAAAGAACTTATCTACCTGCAAAACAAGCAGACCCAAGAAGTAGGTATTGGCCAATCTCTGAAACTGCTCAAACAGATTCTTGGGCAGGAATGTGATGATGTTGTACTTGGATGTGGAAATATAATTATTCTGTGAAATAAATAAAGTGATATGGATTAACAGCATTGTTTGGTCAATAATGAGAAGAGAGGCATTGGGGAACATCATGGCAACTGTAAAGATCAGTGAGAAGAGAGGCAGAGGCAGACCAACAGAAATGGCGCTAGGTAGACTGAGACGGCATGGAAGAATATTAGCAGCAGAGTTGATCCAGAACACCAAGGACTGTGGAGAGACATGAACGCTTAAGCCATCATGATGATATTAGTTTTCTTTTTAAAATAGATTTTCTTTCCCTGTAAATAAACAACTTATTACATTACCTACTGAGTGTTGGATAGTGTATACAAAATATAGGGCTAGCACAATGTGTCCAATACACGTAAAAGAGTGTTTACAGTAACACCTCTAACATGACTTGAGGCATATTTGATATACAGAAACACCTCTAACATGACTTGAGGCATATTTGATATACAGAAACACCTCCAACATGACTTGAGGCATATTTGATATACAGAAACACCTCCAACATGACTTGAAGCATATTTGATATACAGTAACACCTCTAACATTACTTGAGGCATATTTGATATACAGTAACACCTCTAACATGACTTGAGGCATATTTGATATACAGTAACACCTTTAACATGACTTGAGGCATATTTGATATACAGTAACACCTCTAACATGACTTGAGGCATATTTGATACACAGTAACACCTCTAACATGACTTGAAGCATATTTGATATACAGTAACACCTCTAACATGACTTGAGACATATTTGATATACAGTAACACCTCTAACATGACTTGAAGCATATTTGATATACAGTAACACCTCTAACATGACTTGAAGCATATTTGATATACAGTAACACCTCTAATATCACTTGAAGCATATTTGATACACAGTAGCACCTCTAACATGACTTGAGACATATTTGATATACAGTAACACCTCTAACATGACTTGAAGCATATTTGATATACAGTAACACCTCTAACATGACTTGAGACATATTTGATATACAGTAACACCTCTAACATGACTTGAAGCATATTTGATATACAGTAACACCTCTAACATGACTTGAGGCATATTTGATATACAGTAACACCTCTAATATCACTTGAAGCATATTTGATACACAGTAGCACCTCTAACATGACTTGAAGTATATTTGATATACAGTAACACCTCTAACATGACTTGAGGCATATTTGATATACAGTAACACCTCTAACATGACTTGAGGCATATTTGATATACAGTAGCACCTCTAACATTACTTGAGGCATATTTGATATACAGTAGCACCTCTAACATGACTTGAGGCATATTTGATATACAGTAACACCTCTAACATTACTTGAGGCATATTTGATATACAGTAACACCTCTAACATTACTTGAGGCATATTTGATATACAGTAACACCTCTAACATTACTTGAGGCATATTTGATATACAGTAACACCTCTAACATGACTTGAGGTATATTTGATATACAGTAGCACCTCTAACATGACTTGAGGCATATTTGATATACAGTAACACCTCTAACATTACTTGAGGCATATTTGATATACAGTAACACCTCTAACATGACTTGAGGCATATTTGATATACAGTAGCACCTCTAACATGACTTGAGGCATATTTGATATACAGTAACACCTCTAACATGACTTGAAGCATATTTGATATACAGTAGCACCTCTAACATGACTTGAGGCATATTTGATATACAGTAACACCTCTAACATGACTTGAAGCATATTTGATATACAGTAGCACCTCTAACATGACTTGAGGCATATTTGATATACAGTAACACCTCTAACATGACTTGAGGGATATTTGATATACAGTAAGACCTCTAACATTACTTGAGGCATATTTGATATAAAGTAACACCTCCAACATGGCTTGAGGCATATTTGATATACAGTAACACCTCTAACATGACTTGAGGCATATTTGATATACAGTAACACCTCTAACATGACTTGAGGCATATTTGATATAAAGTAACACCTCCAACATGGCTTGAGGCATATTTGATATACAGTAACACCTCTAACATTACTTGAGGCATATTTGATATAAAGTAACACCTCCAACATGGCTTGAGGCATATTTGATATACAGTAACACCTCTAACATTACTTGAAGCATATTTGATATACAGTAACACCTCTAACATGACTTGAAGCATATTTGATATACAGTAACACCTCTAACATGACTTATAGCATATTTGATATACAGTAACACCTCTAACATTACTTGAAGCATATTTGATATACAGTAACACCTCTAACATGGCTTGAGGCATATTTGATATACAGTAACACCTCTAACATTACTTGAGGTATATTTGATACACAGTAACAAAGTACACAGCAAAGGACAGTTTTGCACACCTTTTGCCGATTTGAGTATATGGTGCTAGCACCATATCTTTATAGACCAATCAGCACTCAGTGGGTTATGTGATCAATATCATGTCAGCCATCTTAACTTCCCAGAACATTTTGTGGCTAGGTCAATCTGGGAGCAGAGGTCAAGTTTAACAAGCTTGCCTCATGGAGATTCAAGCACATTACCATCGACAGGCGGGCAAGTATGTAGCCACTGTTCCAGCGCTGCATCCTACAGTAGAGTCGGAATGCAACAAGTTATATCACCATAAAGCAAGTTACATGTCCAGCCAGGGTCCCAATACATCCAATGATGATAGACAGTTTAATTTGGGATTACTTTTTCTAGTCTTTGCCTATTCTCAGTCTACTTACAAAGACAGCAGGTTTGTGTGTGTACCTGAGCCTTGCCTCTACCTCTCGACCTGTCTGATTTGGTTCAATTGCCAGTAACTACACTGACCTCTGTATCGATGTTCTTGGAGTCATTGGGACATGCAAGCCCCTCTTATATGACAAAGTAGCAATACAGAATAGGAGCATAATTAAGTGCTTATTTGTAGAAATGTGGCAGGTGCATTAGTGTATTTGATAGAGAACTAGGCTGTTATGTCATGAGCCTAATCAGACCAGGGTTCGATACCTGTGTTTGTCATCCACCAACAAAGGAAAAGGCTAACCACCTATTCCTCCTTGCTCATTGGTCTACAAAATGTGATGGCCTTCTCACATCATAGATCCATAGCAGGTTCCAACTTCATAATTTTTTCAGAATGTAGAATCATAATTGTTTGTGTACAAATTGATAGGAATGCATTGATGTACATGGAGATAAGACAAGTAATTATTCTTTGTAAGTAAATTGTGACAAGGGGCTTATTTGTACACACCGTGAGTTGTACTGGGCATAAAGTACTACCTGGGCAAAAAGTACTAGCTGGGCATAAAGTGCTACTGAGATATTTTCACAGACCAGTCAACACATGAGGGGTGATGTAAATATCATGCCTGCCACATTTACTTCCCAAGATATTACCTGGGACCCAGTTTCAGCTGGACTGACCTGGGGGCCCTGGTTTATTTTTAAAATTTACCTCAATGTGAATTCAAACCCATGACCAATGAGGTGGCAGGCAAGTGTGCTAGCCACAGCAATATCAGTTTCCTATTTCATTGTAAGGATAGACAGAAGTTAACAATTGCTTGCATGAAAGAATACATCTAGTAAGCAAAGATAGGAATTACAAAAAGTACTAAAGTTGAGGCCGGCTCCATGGCAAAGGGATTACGGACACATTTTGTAACACCGCATAAGAAACAAAGCTGCGGGCAATTTGGCAGCAGACTGCCTTGTGTTGAATTTTTATAAAATGGTATGGGTGCCGGTCGTTCAGAAAGCACTGCCAAACTACTGATGTAAACTTGCCAAGAGATAACACACAGCCAAAGAAGGCTGGGGCTTACTGTGCCGTCCTGTAAAGGATGTGCAACTAACTTAACTACGGTTGAGAATGTCGACTTCACTACTGGGGTTTATCCCATCTGGCTCAGTCTCTCTCTGCAGAATGGTAAGCCGCTAGCCGAGAGCATTGCACAATGCACAAACTCTGCACCTTTGCTGTACGGTTATTTGAACTTTCACACCACAATAAGTCTAAAGGAAATTCAACTAGGAAGGTCAACAGACACAAACAAGTGTATACAAATATAGCTTTGTAACTGCCCATAAACTTTTTTCTGGGTAACAAATATGGTGGTTTTTTAATTGGTTTTAACACCCTTATAAGAGATTTACATGCTGTAAACATGTTATTGTGGGTAGTAGTTGCAAGGTTATGGTGTCTGCCTCAGCTCAGAAGGTACGAGGTCCAAACCACCCTTACAAGGGGTCCATAAGAGAAGCAACAAATGGTATTACTGTAACCTACCATGCATGTCATAAGGTACCACTAAGGAGGGTTGGTGTGAAACTGGCTACAGAGGGCTTAGTGTGAGTGAGTTTTTTTTAAACATTCGCTCGCTTTGACCTCAAGCATAGTCCATATATGTGCTACTACGTCTAGTGTACTGGACTGATTTTTGCGTGTGGATTAGGTTTCCTCATGACCAGTGTCCCTTGCTATCAGGTAAACCTGGCTGAGAGCCTATGCTCCGCTGGGAGATGACATGGAATGACTAGCACAGCAGCTTCAAACTGATTCTCAATTCTCCCCTTGCCATGTCCTCAAGTCCTCCAGCTTATTTTCAATTTAGTAGTCACGTTATACTTTGACAGTTATTGATTCATTCTGTTTTCTAGTCATGTTATACTTGACAGTTATTGATTCTTTCTGTTTTCATTTCAAAAGCTTCATTAGGCAATCATAACAACTATTACTTGTAGGATGACATCCTGTGTTTGGGCCGTCAGATGCATATTTTAGGTTGTTTTATTATTTCAGTTGTCCGAACACCATAGCTTTTATAACTCGTTCATGACTAATTCACAAAGATTATGAAGGGGTAATCTATTACGTTTCAAAGGTCGCTATAATAATTTGGTTGTTATATGCATATGACAATAAGCAGGCAAGCTGACAAACAATTCATGGCAGTGGAAATGTGATTCCTGAGGAAAATAAAATCATCATTACAAAAGGTGAGGGGGAAAAAATAATACCATGGGCGGACAGAAAAACAAATGATATAGTCTTACAAGAAACATGAAAACAATACATTGATTAGAGAAATTATATACAGAGATTTTATTGAGCAAGTTATAAGAAGAAAAAAACTAGAAAACTAAAATCACAACTGGCAAAAGTGGTGGGAAGAGAACAAGGATACGGCAGAGAGATAAATACATGTATAGTTTGGTATAATTGGGACAAGAAAAAGAAATGATACAATATTCTGGTGATCGTGGGCCATGACTACCCAAGCTTATCAGCATGGCACATGATGACGATAACGTTGAACCCATGACATGTTTTCATTTATCTCAAGATAAGTTTGGATAAGAATATTCACTATCATCCTCATCGTGTGCCATGTTGATAAGCGTTGGCGGTCATGTTTCGTCATCTCACATGATCACCAGAGCCGTGGATCAGCTCTGTGTTCTTGTCTCAGTTATGCCATGTGTCCAGGCCATCTAGATATTTATCTCTCTTGACTTCCTTAATTCTTTTCCCACTCAATCGTGCCAGTTATCACCAAGTTTTCTTATATATTCTCATAACATGTCCAACAAATCTTGACTGTCTGTGTCTAATTTGTCTAATCAGTTTACAATTTTAATTTGTTTCTTGTAGGACTTGCACATTGGTTTTTCTGTCTGTCCATTATATTTTTTTGCAATTTCTCAGAAACCACATTACCACTGCCATTAGATGTTTCCCAGCTTGTCTGCTCATTGTCTGTGTTTCACATCCATACAAAAGTGCAGGTACTATGTAGCACTTGAACACTCTTTTTCTTGTTGCAATTGACAAATTTTTATTGACCAATATGTTTTCCATTTTGCAGTAGCTATTCTTATTCTAATTTCTTCAAGGCACTTCCCATCAGATGTTATGACTTTTGAGATAGTTGTACCGATTCACTTGTTTAAGAATATTCCCATTTACCCATATATTACATTGTTTCCCCACTCCCCCCTCTTAGAGATGACTGTAATCTCTTTATTCTTACAATTTAATTCTAACCCTAGTTGTTCACTGTATACATTAGCCTCATCAATTGCATGTTGCTGATCCTGTTTGCTGTCTGCAATCAATACTGTACCATCTGCACATCTTATATTATTGATCTTATGTCGTCCAATGATGATTCCTCACATATCTTCCAAATTTCTCATATTCTCACTGTCAAACTGTCACTGTCAATCTCTGCCTATAGTACCTTCCAGTGTATGGCAGGGTGGTCTTGAGCCTGAGGAATTAAGGCTGCCTAGCTAGTGCAGTCACAGCAAACTGCTGGGTAGGGTTTTCTCTCCCCACCCCCCAGAAAAAATCCACACCTTACTGATGATTCTAACCCGGGTCTCCCAAAAAAGAATCCAGCATTCTAGCCACTCAGCTAGCCATGCTTCATTCTCATTGTATAAGAAAACTAATCAGCCGCTGTGGTGAAGGGGTTAGGAACGCAATTTGCAATCACAAATACCATATTCAAAACCCTGCTGAGATGACTTGGAAGCAGACCAATTACTGATTTTCAGTTCCTACTCTTTCAAGCAGCGATACACCTTTTTTCCCAGCACGTGGATATAGTCTTAATCAGCTCTGATTCACTTATCATGATGCACTCTTCTCTTTTCCTGTCTCTTTGGTCCCAGATGAATAAATGAAATCATAGGTAGTGATTACCACAACAATGTAACTCTAAAGTTAAATCAGTAATGCAATATGGATCAGAAACATGGATAACAAGAATACACTTCCTAAAAAACTACAGATATTCATCAACTGGTGCATGTGCAGAATAGAAGGGCTAAAGAAGTGAAGGAAATGATATGACAGAATCAATGATGAGTGCCTGAGGTTGAGAACACAATCGTCATCATGTAGCAGGTTCTCTGCAGAATGTTGCTCTCATCGCGGCATGCCAAAACATGTTCTCAATCTTTTACCATTTCTCCTGCCTCATGTACCCTCACACCCAAGATGTCTGCATTGTCCTATGTCCATCTTTGTGCTGGGCAACCTTTGCCTCTTCTTTCAGGATACCTTCCATCACTGTTCTTTACAAGCCACTGTAATATTGAATATGTCTTGGTCCACAATATTCTGAGAACTCTTCTATAACATTTAATCTTAAAATTCCCCAACTTTCTTCTTTTCTAGTTATCTAGTTCTAGTTATCAGTTGGGGTATCTTCGTTACACTCCGGACATGTCCATAGGTGCTCAGATCCTCCCCCCAGCATATGCATCAGCGTCCGGTGGCTAATAGTGCCAGTTCTGTGTTGGTTGACGAGGCACTTTGTTTTCCCGATGTACCTCTCGCGTCTGGCTGTGCCGATTCTTACTCCCAGGTCTTTCATCCTGGACAGCGATGTGGAATCACTGACGTCAAAATCCTCTGTTCTCGCCAAATCTTTAAGGACGTTAATAACATCGGCATGATCCATGGGCTGGCCATCTACAGGGGTGCAGAGCCAGCCAGTTTGTCAGCTCGTTCATTTCCCTCGACTCCCGCATGTCCCGGGACGAAGATGAAGGTGACTTTACGGACAACAGACTTCCGCAGCGATTCAGTCCACTGTCTACGTACAGATCCAGCTTCGACCTTCTGAATCATGCTCATTGAATCACTTAGTACACACACGTTGGTATAATGCTGTGATTCCAGCCATATGAAAGCCTGTGTAACTGCCATCACCTCCATCGTCATGCTGCTCGTGGTCATAGAGTGGGCACCACTGGATTCTTGAACGGTTCGGCCCGCTGAACGGGCTGTAAATGCCCACGCACTTCTTTGCTGCTTTACAACAGATCCATCTGTATAGATGAGCACTTCGGGGCTATCTGAGTGTTCATAGATGAGCGCGTTAACCTCTGCATTGACAGCGGCAGGGTTCTGCTCTCTGCACCGTCTGTTGAGTGTGATAATGCAGGAGAAAGTGCACTTAAAGGCTGGAGGCACCGGCACCCATTCCTTGCCGGGGTTGATACTGGTAAGACTGCAGACCTGTCTGACGACATCTTCCGCCCGACCCATCCATGATTTGCCCCTCTTTAGCCTGTCACCCTTTTCTCTGAATATAGCGTCATGCAGAGGGTGCTGCTCATCTGCACTTATTTTTAAGTATGCACGAGCTCTCCAGATCTTGATCCTGTGTTCCATTGTCGGGAAGTCAAGGAGGTATCTCATTGCTACACAGCTGGTGTCTCTCGTGCAGCCCAAAATGATGCGCATGGCTTCGTTTTGTACCTTTTCGAGTCTTCCAATCTGTGTAGGGCTGACAGTGAGGATGGCCAGGGCATACTCGATGCGTGAAAGTACAAGTCCTTGGAACAGAAGTATTAGCAGTCTTTGCTCGATATTGGCAGTCGCCATGACTCTCATTGCTGACAAACCTTTTCGAGCCTTCGTTATGACATAATCGACATGATCTCTGAAGGACAGGCTACGATCAAGCCTCATGCCAAGATATGTCATTGACTGGGTTCTACTCAAACTGCTCCCATCCATTCTTACTGCCGGCAGGTCTGTTTTCACAATATGGTTGTTTAGTGAGAACCATGTAACCGTTGCCTTTGCAGGGTTGACAAGGGCATCGGCATCAGCACACCATGAGGAAATTCGATCTAGTTCGCCCTGCATATCATTGGCAACCGCCTGTCTATCTCGACCCTGTCGATACACGAGGATGTCGTCAACGAATGACAGAGTCCTACCCCTCCCGTCCAACTGTTGTTCAGTGATCGGCACCGTACACACGTTGAATAGTACTGGTGACAGTGGTGAACCCTGCGGCAATCCTGGACATATCGTTATCGGCTCAGAAGACCAACTCCCGCATCTTAGCACCACCTTCCTTTGGAGCAGAACTGCAGCTATCCACCATACAAGGTGAGGGTGCACTTTCAGTCTGAGGAGGGTTTGCGTCAAGTGCTCGAAAGATACTCTGTTATATGCGTCCTCTAAGTCTATGGCGGCCGCACATGTTTCTTCTTTTGTGATTGTGAAATGGTCCATGACTCAAATCCATATGCTGCCACAGAAAAGATGCATGTTCTGAGAACGTTAACTTATTTGCTGGTGTAAACCTGTTTAATCTCTGTATAACTTTGTCTAGGATGTGTCTGACTTCTTTTGAAGTCTCCATTGTTGATGGTTATGAAGACAAGATATTAACATTATTTGACATGTTAATGTTCTTCATAGTTGATTGCGATGTTTAGTTGGTATGTAGTTTTTGTGGACATTTATTTTTATTTTGTTAAGAAAAAGAGTTTGATTTTCACCGTATCTGTTGACAGACAGGATAAACGTTTATAATACTTTGACACTGCTTGAGAGGAGGACAATGTAATCTAATTACGGAATTGGATTTCCACCAACTATTAATTGGTACAAATTGTCTCTGATCGTCTTATTTTTGGCATTTCTCATTACATGTTCGGTATATATCTTTGTTTAAAAAGTCGCTTAAAAGTTGACTTAATTGTACCGAGTTTTTATCACATTTGGCTCAGTCTCTTTCTGCAACGTGGGCTGCCGAAAGTGTTGCACAAAGCGTGAACTCAGCAGCTTTAATGACGACCCCCAGAAGTCTCCAAAAAAAATGCAATCGTAAACCGAAGGACGTGGTCTGGAATTGAACCCACAACCTTCAGAGCCTGAGGCAGATGGATTGACCACTTCGCCACACGTGTGTATATATGTTGAGGTATGGGAAGAGAATGCAGCCCTATCTTACTCCCTCCACTGTGCATCTCAAACCAGTTTGATATTTCACAGGCTATTCTGGCAACTACTTTGGGCTCTTTATATAATTACGTGGATAAAAATGTGCTAGAAACCTCATAACTCGGATGATGTTCCACAAATTCATGTTCAACAAAGTCAAAGGTCTAACTATTATATAATCAATGAAGTATGAAGGTCTACGCAGTGCTCTCAAAGACAGTTCTAATGATGATAATATGGTCCCTCATCATCTGAAACTGGCCTGTGCTTCTTGTAATACACATTCTAATTTACTTTGATTTCTCTTCATGGTGATTCACATGGGGATTTTTATAGCATGATTTACTAGTGTGATGGTTCGATAATGGTGCTGTTTTAAATGTCCCTTCTTTGGGAAAGGGATGTAAATTGTTGTTTTTTGCATTGGACCAAATAATGCTATTTCAGATCTTCAGATTGCTTTATTCCATGCATTGGACCAAATAATGTTATTTCAGATCTTCAGATTGCTTTATTCAATGCATAGGACCAAATAATGCTTTTTTCAGATCTTCAGATTGCTTTATTCCATGCATTGGACCAAATAATGCTATGTCAGATTTTCACACATTATGCAAGGTAGCTATGGAGGCTGGTTCTCCTCCTGCCTGAATTAGTTCTACTGGTATATCATCACAGCCTCATGACTTCCCTCCCTTCTTCAGACTTTGTTTTGCTCATTGTACTTCCTCTAATAAAGAGCTGACAGATTTCAGCAAATCAAGAGTTGAGAGAAAGACACTGCCAACGAATAGGACAAACTCTGAGAAAACCTGAAAACAGTAACAGTATAATTAGAAAGTTCTTTGACTGCAAGCCACAGGGAAAATTAAAAAGAGGGAGCTTTAAAAATACATGGAGAACAGAATGTGGGACATAGATGAATAATATAGACATAACATGTTGGTCGACCATTGCCTCTTCTGCAGGAGTCAGCAAAAGATAGGATGGCGTGACATGAGTTGATTGCGGGCCTTTGTTGCTAATGGTGGATAAAGGGAGAAGAAGATGAAGAAGACTGCCACACACTGAAGACAGGAATATTTATGTGGCATTCTGGGATTTCCTAGTCGATTGTGCATAAGCCCATGATTGTATGCTAACACCTGATTGTATGCTAACACCTGATTGTATGCTAACACCTGATTGTATGCTAACACCTGATTGTATGCTAACACCTGATTGTATGCTAACACCTGATTGTATGCTAACACCTGATTGTATGCTAACACCTGATTGTATGCTAACACCTGATTGTATGCTAACACCTGATTGTATGCTAACACCTGATTGTATGCTAACACCTGATTGTATGTTAACACCTGATTGTATGCTAACACCTGATTGTATGCTAACATGGTTACTCTTTAACAATTCATAATTCTCTTTCTTGCTTCAAGTGACAATGATTTGTTACATAATACAATCTTTATCATACAAAATGTGCATTTGTTTTGTTTTATCATTTGCACCCCATTGCTTGAATGTCTAAAAACTTGGAAATCAGACTCATTTATTTGAAATGTACATGTGGGAGTGTTCTGACTGATGTTATCACTAAACTTCTGAATTACTGTTATTCAAACTATGGCCTTCTTTCAATGTTTTATCATAGCTGTATTAAATCATTTCTATTGGGCATATTTTTAATATCATCATCAACAAGTGAAATGATAAGCGTGCATGGTCACATGATCAGTAGAATCATGAATTTTTAATATACGTGATCGCTCCTTCTTCTTCTTCTTTTGTTTGCTTAACATTAATTATCTATATCTGTAATGTTGTCCCTCGTGTTTTTTTTTTCTTTCGTTCGCTTGCTTTGAACTCAAGTGTAGTCCATATATGTGCTATTACTTCTAATGCACTGGACTGATTTTTGCGTGTGGATTAGCTTTCCTTATTACCAGTGTCCCTCGCCATCAGGCAGACCCACTCCAACTTCAGAGGTATCTCTCATGTGAACTTCACTGCCTTTTTGTTTAGTTCACTCAGTGGTCCATAAAATTAATCTTTCATTGTTGATTCTCTAGGCCAGAAGGTTTGCCTATTTATGTTGTATTTGGGGCAGTCTTAGAGTATGCCATCTGCTGTCTGTGGAGCCCATTCACATGTCCATGGCTGATTTGAAATCTTGAATTTTGAATACATGGTTGTGTACTCAATTGTGTCCTGTCCTGAGTCAATCTTGGCACATGCTCATATTATTGTGATTTGCTTGTTTATAACATTTGTAATGGTTAGGAGGGCTTCACTCAATTTTTCACTTTGATAATTGTGATGATTTATATATGGCACAAAAGAGCTGCAATGAATTTAACACAGGAAACTATAAAAAACACATTATAATGATGATTAAAAGGGTTAACGGCAAGGATTTACATCAATGTAGTAGGATTTATCCCACCTTACTCAGTCTCTCATCTCTGAATGGCAAGCTGCCTTCTGAGAGCATCACACAAAGCATGAACACTGTAGCTCAGCTCCTGTGATGACCCCTAAAGGGGGTAGCTCCAGAAAAATTGTATATGTGGCATGAATGACACAGTCTGAAAGCAAACCCACGACCTTCAGATCGTGATGCAGATGGCATAATCACTGTTCCATGGAGATTCCCCACCCTGTTCTTTTTTTTCCGGCATATCCTATTTACAGGACATCACTGTCAACACCAGCATTTTACCACGGTTGTTGATATCTTGGCAAGATTACGCTCAGAAGTTTGCCATTGCTTTCTGAGCGACCAGTTCACATACCCCCGTAAGTAACCAACGCGAAGTGATACGCTACCGAATCTCACGCAGCTGTGTTCCCCTACGTGGATATACGGGATTGCAGATAATGTCGTTATTCCCTTCACCAGGGAGACCGGCACATTGTTCTTATAGTGGTGATTTTTAATGACACCTATTTACAACATTGAAGCCTGACAACTTAGTGAAAACTGGCTAGATTTATGGGTAAAGAGCATATGGAAGGCAAAGCTATAAATATCTAGATGGCTTGGCCACATGGTAATCTAGACAAGAACACAGACCTAATCCAAGATGGCTGATCATGTCAGATGGCAAACCTTGACCACGCACGTTTATCGGCATGGCACTTGATGATGAATGACAATATGATTGGTATGTTGTTGAATTATTTTTATTATCAACATGTTACTTCTTTTTCTTCCTCCTCCTCATTCTCTTCTTCTTCTTCTTTCTCCACCCCCACTATCTTCTTCAATCAGGTGCTGTCTTCACGGTAAAGGTTGACTGCAATGGAACTCCAACACTGCGTCTCTCGTCTTGATTGTACATTCTCTAAGATTGATGTTCCTCCATCTCGTGATATTATCTTCCCACTTGTATCATTGACTACTTCTTGCTTGCTTGCCTTCAACCTTACCCTCCAGTACAATTTTTATAAGAGTGTTATGTCTTTTAGAGGGTCAGCCTCTACTACGATACAAAGATGTGTGTAAGCGTGACATTATTGATACAGGCATTGATAATGTACATTGGGAGCAAGTCGCCGCTGAACGTGTTGCATGGAGGGCAAACATCAGAAATGGAATAAAGATAAAGGAGAAAATTATTGCAGATAAGTCACACACCAAGTGTGTGAGACGAAAGATGGTGCATGATGGTGAAAATGACCATGTGTTCACATGCATCCACTGTGGATGAACATTTACAACGTGAATTGGCCTTATCAGTCACATCCGCCATCGCCATGGGTCGTAGTTATTAAGCCTTTTTGAAGCACAATGTAACAAACTATCATCTGTCAAGACAGCAAGGTGCCAATGAATGATGTCTTTTAATGTGGCTGAAATATTTCTCATGCCTTTTTTTTTCTTTCATCAACTCTCTTTCTCATTCCCAATTGTTTTAGAACCTCTGTATTTGATTGTTTTTGTTTCCATGAAATTCAACATATTCTTTTGTATACCCACATCTCCAGGGCCTCTATTCAACTTTTTAATTGCTTGTTTATTGTTCAGGCTTCCATACCATATAGTAGTTGTGAATATACATAACTGGCATTGTCTCAAATATCTACTCCAGATTCAAGCATGAACTGTTAGCTAAGGACTGCTAGATTTCTGCACATTTTGTTCATGGATCATAACAAATGAAACCCATACTTGGGACCTCAGATTTGCAAACACACTGAATTCTTGAAGAATATCCTTGAGCATCATTTCAGACTGAAGACATTGTAGGGCAGGTTAGCTCTGATCCAGAAAGCGTGCAACAAGTTACATGCAAGCCTGTGGTGACAATATCTCAGTCACAATTATGTCATTTATTTAAGCCTCTCCCAGCTTTCCCAACTGTCACTTATAACGAATTTACTTTCTTTCACTTCTGATTAAAAATATTATTATTGTCATTTTCACTGATAATGATCATTCTGATTTTGCTCTTTGCTTTGCAATTTAATCACCTTCTCCTTTATCATCTATGCTTCAGTGTGCTTATATCCACTGTAATGACAAATTGTTCAGTTTCATGTTGGTTTCAGAGACCGTGAAAAGGTCATTTGCATGATGTTTATTAATGTATAAAGCCGGCTCTGTGGCAAAGGGGTTATGAATGCAGTTTGTAATCATGCATACTGCGTTCAAAATATAGCTGCAAGTGATTTGGCAGCAGACTGACTTATGTTGGTTTACATACAAATGAGTGCTGGTCTCTCAGAAAGCAATGGCAAACTACTAAACGTTCACTTGCCCAGGAATCAAAAACAGCCAAAAATTGCTGGAGTTGACTGCTACTCCAGTAAGGATATGCAACTAACTTTTATTAATGCTATTCAAACCATAGCCTATATATCTCTTATCAGTGTGTTTTAAATTCTATTAAGGACCTTTTTTCGAATGTACTATCAAAATTTATCAGCCGGATATTGGAGATGATAAATTAGTCCACTAACTTGTATGCCTGGCATATTTTTTACACAGATTTTATACATTCACTGTAAAAAAATAACCAACCAATCACATGACAACATAGTCAAACATCCTTAATTTTAAGACACTCCTTTTATATATCCATATTGTGCTTTACTAACAACTTATAATTAGTGAGTGATAAATGCTAATGTCTATCTTATTTGAAAAGGAGCCTTTCAATTTTTACTTGTCTTACCGCACTAAAAAGATGCTGTACATGGATGGTAAATTGCGCTAAATAACAGATGTTGTGGAGAAGCTTGATCGTTTATGACAGTTGGCAAGGAGGTGTAATATAAAAAAAAATAACCAAGATAATATTGTAGCAGTAATGCTCAGAGGGCCGGCTTTGTGGCTTAGAGGTTATGACTTTTCTCCGTAATCTCATATACTCTCGTCGGTAACGTGATGACGGTGAGAATCAGCAGTGGTTCGAATCGCATCGGTAACTTACGGGGTATGTGAGCCGGCCGCTCAGAAAGCAATGGCAAACTACTGAGCGTAATCTTGCCAAGAGATCAACATACAGCTGAAAGATGCTGGTGTTGACAGCGATGTCCTGTAAAGGATATTCGGAAAAAAAAAAGAGATCTCGGGGTCGGTCTATACGAGAGTATACGGGATTACGGAAAAAGACGTTTAACCTCTAGGCCAGGGAGACCGGTCCGAGATCTCTTACCCATCTGTAATTCACAAAAAGATGTCCTTTGACATTCTATAGTATGTTTACTTTTGTCTGCCCCAATATAAAATTCCATATCTCAGTAACCAACTGAGGGAAAATGATGAGGTTTGGCATATAACCTTATCATTATGTCCACCCAACAAAATTTTTTTTGTTCTGGAGATTGTACAGCAGATTTCAAAGTTTGTTTATATGCGGTATATAATTTACGGGTCAGAGATGAAGTGCACACTTTTTAATGTATTACGTCTTCACACGGAAACATTGGCGTTGATAGTTAATTTTCTCTTGGGACATGGGATTGGCCTTATGACAAGAGCCTCGCGTAGTGGAACGGGGCATTATTGTAAAACAAGTTTGTTAGCGAGAAATCACTAGTTTTTCACCAAAACATCAAAGAAATGTCGCCGCTTTTCATGATTTAAGTTTCTTTTGGACCTATCAAAGACATATTCCTTGGGTGGGGGTAAATATAAGACGGCAGGAAAAATTTCATAGCGATGCAACAGACAGTTTTCAAAATAATTGATCGTGAATGAAGGCATTCATTTTTTGACAGACTATAACATCATCCATCCTCCTAACGTGTCCTATCCAACTAAGTCTACGAAGACTGAGCAAGGAACAAACCGTTATACCTCTCCACAGCACAAAACCTGGGCTGAAATATAGAGACCACGTGTTGCCCATGCAACATGATTCCTCTCTCAACCTGCCATGCTCACTCCAGAGGAGAGATATACAAGCCAATACACATAGAATTATTCTTAACTCTCTCAGATATAAGTACTCATAGAACAGAAAATAAAAAATATGGTACCTCAGCTAAGTTGGACGATAAAACTGACCATATCCGGTATAGCTATTGAGTATACATGACTCATGAGGTAATATGCCCATGTCGTACTACTAATTTCTGGGCTGCAGCGATCCAACTAAGGAGGAATGGACTTACGTTTAGTTCAAGAAGCTGAAACATTAAAAAATCCAGTGGTACTCTGTTGTATGCGTCCTCAAGATCAATCGCTGCAGCAACGGTTTCAGTGCCTGAGTGGAAACCTTCATAGACATCCTGGGCAAAGACTGCTGCATTGGTCCAGGTTTCTCTTTTTGGACGGTACCCACCCGCTGCAGCCCTCTTCCAACGGAAAGTAGTTTTTAGATGTGGCAGTTGGACTTCGGAACCAACAACAATATATCCTGGCCTACCACAGGGATCACCATTATCTCCGGTACTGTTCAACGCCTACACAGTGAGAATCACCAGTGAGCAGATCACTGGACCTGGCAGGACATTGTCATATGCCGATGATGTTTTAGTGTATCGTCAGGGTAAGGATAGAGAGGAGGTTGCTGGGGAACTACAAACCGAACTCAATCGCATAAGTACTTGGTGTGATGAAGCTGGGGCAATGGTTAACCCAACAAAGGCAACAGTGACTTGGTTCTCGTTGAATAATCATATTGTCAACAATCCAACACCAACTGTAATGCTGTGTTCAGAGACGGTGGAAAGAACGCAGGCAATGAATTACCTGGGGATACGGTTTGATCGAAGCCTTGCTTATAATGTGCACATAGACCAGGTGATAACAAAGGCCAAGCGGGGTTTGGCAGCGATGCGGGTGATGGCGGCAGCAAACTGTGAGCAGCGCCATCTATGTCTTCTGTACGAGGGGCTGGTCATGTCTGTTTTGGAGTATGCAATGGCAATCTTGACTCTCAGCCATAAGCAGATAGAAAGGATGGAAAGGATACAGAATGAAGCTATGCGCATTATTCTTGGATGTACAAGAGATACAGCATGCAGGGCGATGCGCTACCTTCTTGATTTTCCAACCATTGAAGAGAGAATACAAGTTTGCAGGGCACGCGCCTACCTCAGAATTAACGCAAACACACAACATCCACTGCATAGTGAAATTAGGAAGGTGAAGGGCAGCAGGTTAAAAAGAGGACGGTCGTGGATGGGTCAAGCCGAAGACATTCTTCAACAGGTGTGTTCACTTGAGGACTTAGAACCTGGCGAGGAGTGGGTGCAAGTGCCAACAGACTTCTGCACATCCTTTTCAGTTTGCATCCAATTAGATAGAAAATGCAGACAAGAAAATCCGGCTGCTGTTGAGGCTGAAGTACAAGCGTTGATTTTCGAGAATTCGCTAGACGGTGACGCGGTCATCTACACAGATGGGTCGGTCGTCCGACATGTGAGAAGCTCATGGGCCTTTACAGCTCGGGCCGGAGGGAGAATTGTGAAGGAGGACTCTGGTGCTTTCACTGAAACCACAAGTAGCCTGACCATGGAAGTCATGGCAGTAAGTAAAGCAATAACATGGCTCGAGACACAGACATTCACCAGGGCTTGTTTCCTTAGCGACTCAATGAACATGATCAAGAGGATAGAGGAGGGGTCGATCCGAAGAGAATGGTTGCTGCCTCTGAAGCGGTCTCGGCTGGCAAAGATTAGTTTCATCTTCGTGCCAGGGCATGCGGGAGTACAAGGAAATGAGCGGGCTGACAAGCTCGCAGGTGAGGCTACTGTGGAGGGCGGACGCGCCATGGACCAGGCTGACATTCTGAATGCTCTACGTGATGTGAGACTTTTGCGAGAACCAAGTGATGACTGTGAATCTACAACAATGGCCAGACTGCTAGAGCATCAAATTAAAAGAGGTGTGGCCAAACAAGAACACTACGCAGGAAGCCAAAGAAGATTGATAAACCAACACAGAACTGGCGTCGTTAGCCGCTACACGCTGCGGGATTTGCTGAGGAGGGGATCCGAGCACTTATGGACTGAATGGTTCGATGTGCAGCGAGGATGATCTGTCGACTAACTAACTAACTAACTAACTAACTAATTTCTGGGGCCCGTCTGACATTCTGCCCTTCTTATATTTCTTCTCTCATACATTACTTCATTCCTACATCACTTATGAAGCTAATCTTAGACAACAACATAATAATATGCATTAAAACGCATGGAAAATGTACAGTAATCAATAATACATGACTCACTAAAACTAATTGTTGACGTGGCAATTATAATGGCAATAAGGTAAGTGTAACATACACAGTTAGTGGAATGTTTATTATACAAGTCGTCATTTGAGATAATTATTATTATTTTCGGTTGAGAGAGAGAGAGAGAGAGAGAGAGAGAGAGAGAGAGAGAGAGAGAGAGAGAGAGAGAGAGAGTATAGAGAGAGAGTATGATGATCATGGTCTGGTTATTAGTCCTATGATATGTTATCAAACAAATATTTTATGTCAGACCTAGGAGTGTGAAGAATACCGTGGGGAGAGAGAGAGAGAGAGAGAGAGAGAGAGAGAGAGAGAGAGAGAGAGAGAGAGAGAGAGAGAGAGAGAGAGAGTGATTGTGAGAGAAGAGAGAGAGTTGCACATGGTTAGTCATATGGTGTAATGAACAAATATTTGATACACCTAAGAGTGTGGTGAGAATATAGTTTGGGTTTCTATTTAAAGACACTACAGGAAACTATGGAGTAATACAGAGTCCTTCTAGTATGAGGTAAACAAGTTAGCTAAAACACGATAATAAATAAACAAGAATGAAGAGAAGAACAAAACAGTGTTAGAAGGAAACCCATTAATCCTTGATGTATCTGCAAAAAGATCTCATGCGGTGCCTGACATAGATATACTGACCAACTAGATTCAGAGAAGATCTGACATCACATATTTTACATGTGTGTAAAATGATGAGATATACGATTGGCCACGGGTTCTGGTGAAGTGAGATAAGTTATCTGCTTCCATCTTCAGCTACCGTTTGTTTTCATGAATGAGAGCAGACAGCTACCTACTTATGACTGACTGTATCGACTGGAACAGGTCTGCAATCTGGTGTTTAAGCTTTTAGAGAGGTTTCATATCAGAGTTAAACCAATTATTTTTGTAATGTAAAATCAAGATTATACTTACTGCATATTCAAACTGGGCATTGAATGCTGGATTGTTCACTTTGATAATTCGTTCAACTTCTGAAAAGAGATAACAATAACAAAATGTTCAGTATGATTAAGCCTCAACATTGCCGGCTCTGTAGCGAAGGAGTTGTCAATGCAATTCGTAATCCCGCATACCGCGTTTGAAACACAACTGCGGGCGACTTGGAAGCAGACCGCCTTGCGTTGGTTTCCGTGCAATGGGATGAGTCCCAGTCATTCATAAAACAATGGCAAACTACTGAACGTAAACTTGCCAATAAATCACAAACAGCCAACAAATTTTGGGGTTCACTGTGAAGTCCTGTAAAGGATATGCAACTAACTAACCACACAGAACAATAAATAATATGGACATGTGGATAATACAGACTGATTAGAGAAAAGCAAGAAAATTATAACAAACCAGTTACAAAGTCGCATATGTCTTACCAGGACCACTCATTCATTCATTCAGTAGCATGTCCTTTGCAGAACCTCTCTCCTCGCTCCCATAACAACCATCCGGAAAAACGTCTCGGTCATAAGCAAGATGTCCCACGTCCGATACACCCATCTGGAGATCATCTGCCACATCCTGCACCCATCTTCTCTTTGGCCTTCCTCTTCCTCTCGTCCCGGACATATACCCTTCCATTATTGTTCTCTCTAGACTTTCATGACGTTTCAAGTGATCAAAATATTTCAATTTTCTGTGTTGTTTCGTCTTTAGTAGCCACTTTCCTCAATATTCAGATCTTATCACACGGATGCATTTGTTCTTTTCTGTATCCAATATATTCTTAGAACCCCTCTATAACATTTATATCAAAAGCTTTGTTTTGCGCTGTACAGCTTGTTTAGTAAGTGCCTGGTCTCACAAGCATATGTTGCAATGGGAAAGATGCATGCTTTTAAAAATCTAATGTTTGTAAGTATATCAGCCCCATGCCACAATTTATTCTGTTGTTTTATTTTTTGAAGGTCCACACCAGGGCCACTAAGGGAAGAAAAGAATAGTAACACTGTAGCCAACTATGCATTTGTAAGAGGCGACCAAGGAGGGATGGCGTGAAACTTGCTACCACATCCCGTAGAAATCATTGGGTGCTAAATCCAACCAATCACGAACAAGATTACAAAGGGTTTAACGTGAGGTGATTCAGGACCTATGCTCTATTGGGAGGTACAAGACAGAAGAAACTGTGACAAAATAAGTTGTCATTAAAGCTGCAAATACAGATAAAACATCTGCATGGAAAAACAAGGATTGTTTTTAAAGTCAAATTAGATCAGAAGCCAGAATTAACATTCAGTGCGAGAATAGAGGTAGAGGCTGTTACTGCAGCACAACGGTGGTTATCTGGAGATTCCCCACAAAGGGGTTACTACTGTGTCTGGATCCCAATCAGTGCTTCAAAGAATACATGCAAGTGGCATTGGTATGAAAGCTTAAGTTATATAGGTATACTAGCTGACCCGGCCCGGCTTTGCCCAGTCCCTGGAGGGGATCTATCTATCTATCAGTCTGTCTCTCTGTCTGCTTGTTTGTTTGTCTGTCTGTCTGGCTGACCCGGCCCGGCTTTACCCAGTCCCTGGTGTGGAGCATCTCATTTAATTCATATACGTAGTCATATAAGCTCCCGTTCCCGACTGACTGTCTGTCTGTCTGTCTGTCTGTCTGTCTGACCCGGCCCGGCTTCACCCAGTCCCTGGTGGGGAGCATCTCATTTAATTCATATACGTAGTCATATAAGCTCCCGTTCGCGACTATCTGTCTGTCTGTCTGTCTGTCTGTCTGTCTGTCTGAGCCGGCCCGGCTTCACCCAGTCCCTGGTCGGGAGCATCTCATTTAATTCATATAAGTAGTCATATAAGCTCCCGTTCCCGACTATCTGTCTGTCTGTCTGTCTCTCTGTCTGTCTGTCTGTCTATCTGACCCGGCGTGGCTTCGCCCAGCTCCTGGCGCACAGTAACTTAAAAGAATGTCCTTCCACACACCATCCATTATTTTTAATGAAAACTGTTTTTAATCACCTACATGACTGTAGATAACATCTTTAAGCATAAAATGATGAGTTACAATGTTATGCATTATGCATTATTTTTTATGAAAACTTTGAAAATGCCTTAAAGATTATATCATTATTTATTATAACTCATATGCATGTAAATAACTATAGACAAAGAGTTTATAAATCTTTGAAAACGATGCACCAATATGACTATAAAGTATATAGAAATGTTATTAAAAGTTATGCCCCTTGAAATAACTTTTCTAGAGTTAAGTCCCCTTGCTATATAGAAATTATAATGAAAAATGAAATATTAAATTTTAGTAAGTAAGTAGCCGATTTTACACTAAAAAACTATGACAGAAAGTTGCACAGGAATGAAAAGAAAACGTGTAGAAAATTTCACCTCAATCGGATGGACCGTTCGTGAACGCATAAAGAACGGACGGACATACAGTCTCTTTTATATATAGGTATATGATCACTTCAGGACTTTTGATGGATGTACGGTACTGGTAATGAAAGTGTGTGTGATAATAAGAGCTGATGTTTTGACTTCAAAGACTATAATTGTGAGATAACTGAGGATCAATAAATGCAAAATAAAACATATCACATATTAAAAGAGGAGACGGTTAAATGCAAGAGCATCAGCTTCGATGCACTGGGTTTTATCCCATATGGCCCAGCCTTCTTTCCACAGAGCGGTCTACCAAAAGCATCACACAGAACACAAACTCAGTATTTCCAGCGACGACCCCCTAGGGTCTCTGAAAAAGGTGCACCCGGGAACCAAATGAGCTAGTTTAAAAAAAAACAAATCACAACCCATTGTGCGGAGATAAGACTAAGGCACCTGGCATCATTTGTGGCAGTAGTAGATTATGTTGTATCTGTATTCACAACCTCTGCGATGGCGGAGTAATCAACATTCATGCACTCTGACATCTGCTGCAGAAAGAGCTGACCAACTAGCTAAGGGACGTACAACACACACGATGTACTTGTCACATGCCACCAACAGACAAGAATCATGGAATCAATCAGGAAGCCACCAATACCAGCACAAGACCATTACCATTGTATGGACATAACCAGAACAAGTCATTATTCTGTGCCTCAGATCAGGACACAGTTGATTACTCAACCACATGTATGCAAACTTCAAGATTGGTCAATCAGCCATGTGCACATGTAGATTGGCGCCACAGACTGTAGTTGAACTAGTTGGGCTCTCTCTCTCTCTCTCTCTCTCTCTCTCTCTCTCTCTCTCTCTCTCTCTCTCTCTCTCTCTCTCTCTCTCTCTCTCTCTCTCTCTCGTGTGTGTGTGTGTGTGTGTGTGTGTGTGTGTGTTTGCTTGTGTGTGAAAGGACGTATAAAGAAAAACACGGAAGAAACTTCTGCGTTCATCCGGAGTGTTTTTTAGACGTAATTGCGGTGTGTTAGGTTATGCGCCCTAAGGCCAACACATTCGACTTTAGCGGGCGTTTTTTGCCGGGTTGGCCTTCCCGGGGGTCTCTCACTGTTGTGGTGCCGTCCACATCTCAGCTGGTCAAGTTAGAACGGCCAAAGACAGTCAACCCTCAAGGAAAGGCAGGGGCAGACCATGGGCATTCCCCGCCATCTAAGGAGGCTTCCATAATTGCAGAGCCGATACATAGCGCTCTGGATCTGGACTCACCCAAGGAATCGTCTCGTCCTGCGCATGGCTGCTTCACTTCCTCATTTCACGAAACAATAACTGTACCAGAAATTGCAAGGCTGGTAAATAAACGCACAAACTACTATACCAGCCTGGTATTACTATACGAATGCATATGTTTCCAATATGTCTCTTCACCCGCCAACCCCCAAAACTCTGTATACTAATGCACGCAGCTTCTGCTGATTATGTTAGCTAGCTGGAATCACATATCACAGGAAGATAAGACTGCACTTCTATCACTAGAAATGAACTGGTAAGTGGTAATGTACCCCCGTTATCGACAAAAATATAACGAAGGAATGGTTAGCTGGAAGTCTGGAAGATTGTGAGTTTCAACTCGAGTTCGATGCAGGTTGTGAGTTGAGTTTCAACAAGACCAATGCAAGCCGTCTGGGCCATGAAAAGGGCTTGCATCTCTCAGAGTGATGTTGGCATAGATACCTTTCTTCCACCTCCATAAAAACTATGCTTGAGAGCTCTCTTTCCCCTCTGCAAGCAGAGCAACCTGCGAGGAGTCCAAATACCGGTACTGAAATTGTTAACATCGTGGACAGTCACTCTAGGATGTGAGCAGGTGGTGGATAATTCAGCACAGTGCATATTACATACGGATTGGTCTGTATTACACTCAGGTTGGCAATGGATTATGGGTTATCTCATTGTCAACAGTCAATGTTGTTATCTCCGCGAGTGTTGGGTTATCTCATTGTCAACAGACTCCAACCCAATGCCCAAAGGAAAACGATAAGTGATTTAAAGACCGCAGAATATCATGACAATCACAGCCAGCCAATCACAAGTCAGGTTATGATATCAATGATGAGGGAATGGCGGCAAGCACATTAAAAAAACTGACAATGTCGTTAGTTAAAAGTTAGTTGCATATCCTTTACATGACGTTGCAGTCATCTCCAGCATTTTTTTTTCTATTCGTGATCTGTTGGCAAGTTTACGTTTTCTGAACGACTGGCACCTATACTATTTTGTTAAAAAACCAACGCAAGGCGGACTGCTGACAAATCGCACGCACCTGTGTTTGACAATGTCGTTAGGGGAATTAATTACCAACACTCATGCCATGAATTATTATAGACCTAGAGATAATTCATGCACCAACAAGAGAATCTCCTGGGCGAAGTGGTTACGCCTCGAGTTCTGAAGGTGGTGGGTTCGATTCCGGGCCACATAGTTCGGTTCTCGAGTGCAATTTTTTTGGAGACTCCTTATGCTTTTAATCTGTTACTGATCACAGATGAAGCTTTAATTAACAACAAAGCAGTTGAAATTATACTATAGTAGGCCACATATGTCGCTGCCCAAGCAAACATGTGTAATTCGAAAACCGACACAGAAAAAAGAATACCGATTTCATGCACAGTTCAGTTATACACACACATTTGGATCGCCAAGTGAGTTGTACACTTCTAATAAAAAAACCAAGCCAAAATAATATTAATAAAATAAAAGTGTGCAAAGTGCCAACATGTCAATAATATCCATATAAATAAATGTATAAATACTCAAACACCAATTCATCGCGAACATATACACATTCACTGCAACTTACGAATATAGCAAAAAACAGGAGCGACTACTATTGACCCAGTGTCACAGCAATGCTTCGCCAGAAAACAGAATTATCTTAAATGATTAATTGCCATTGGATGATTAATAGTCTCAAGTATTTCCCATATCTGCCTTCCCATATCTGCCACAGGCGTATGTACATCAGTTTTTTTTCTTCTTCTGTGCAACCCTGTTGATTTGATATATAATACAACATGTCTGCTACTATATTAATAACAGCTTTTAACTTATAATGACACACCACTAAGTCCAATGTTCCGCCATGCATTTGTGTTTGGTCCAAACCTACTTTTTGTTTGGCACTGAATCTGTTCATTCATTCAAAGACGGTTAACAGAACATCACCATGAAATAAAATAACCTATTTATTTGATTTATTGGTTTATTTTTGTTTATTCATAAAGTGTTTTGTCGAAACGCCCGATCATGAATTTTTTTTTTCTTGTCGAGTATCCCAGTTATGTTTTAGGTTCTTTAACTTTCACATAACCTTAATTATAGAGGTATAATGTTACTGTCAGTTCCGACAGATAATAAACAGCATATTCACACCAACCCTATGCTACCAATCTCAAACCTGGACTTTATCCAAATTACACCTTCGGAAAATCAACACCTGCGAAATAAGATGCCTGAGGAGAGCTGCCAACTTAACAATCCGAGACCGAGTAAGAAATGCTACTATCAGACAGACTGTGGGATCAACACCTTGTGCCACATTTATTGACAGACAGAAGATCAAGTTGTTTGGCCATGTCATTAGAATGCAACATCAACAACTACCATCACTGGCCTTACATCAAAGATCATCTGCGACGAGACCACGAGGACGTCCAAGAAGAAAATGGATTGACGACATCAGAGACATTGTACAACCTCACGGAATGACACTATCCAGTGCCGTCCACCGGGCACTGGAACGCAAATTATTCCTCCCCACGACGCTTGACGGCAGAAGTGGAAGATGATGATAATGATGATGATGAGTTCCTGGGTAAATATTAAGCATGATCATTCTGTAGAGAGTAAGAGATACCATTGGTAAATAACTAAGGACTGAACAGGCGGGCTTTCGACCAAATAGTCCCGCACTGATCAGACAGCCACACTGCCTAATAATAGAGCAAAACATTGCATTGAATTCGTCACTTTATATTGGATGTGTGGACCGTGAAAATGCCTTTGGTAGCATTGATTTGGAATATCTCTGGAAATTGATGTATGGGAGAACACAAAACATCCTTAACTTAATACCGGATATATATATATATATATATATATATATATATATATATATATATATATATATATATATATATATATATATATATATATATATATATATATAGAGAGAGAGAGAGAGAGAGAGAGAGAGAGAGAGAGAGAGAGAGAAACACGGGGTTCAAGGTCCTCCATGAGGGGGAACTAACAGAGGCATTCGAAGTACAAACAGGAGTGAGGCAAGGATGAGTTTTGTCAACTCCGTTATTCTTAGTGAGCATGATTCAAGGTCCTCCGGGGGGGGGGGGGGGGGGTGAGACTAACAGAGACATTCTAAGTAACAACAGGAGTGAGTCAAGGCTGAGTTTTGTCAACTCCGTTATTCTTAGTGAGCATAGACTGGATTATGAAGACAAGAAACATTACCAGATTTGGATTTCGATGGACTTCTCTGACAAAGTAATTCGCTGATGACATTATTCTTCTTTCTCACACGAAATCAGATACAGGATAAAGTAAACACATTGGATGACAGATTGCGCCAATTGGGTTTTTAAAATAAAACATAACAGAAAAGCACAGATAATGATAATAAATCAAGCAAAAGCTAACCCGATCTCCCTTGATGAAACCTTATTTCAAGAGACGGAATCGTACACCTAACACCTATCTTGGTAGCACTGTAGACAAAAATGGGGGACAGATAAAGATGTCATAATAAGAATACAAAAGGCAAGAGCAGATTTTATAGCACTAGGAAATGTGTGGAAGTTAAAAGACATTAAACTGAGCACCAATCTTAAAATATAGCTCTTTAGATCGCAGGGTGTAGATCTTTAGAGCACAGCTTCCCAGTGGTGCTTTTGACCTGGTTTGCACATATCTTAAAGTACACCGTCTTCTCTCTGACCTTTACATGTTCAGGTTGTGAGCTGTTGTTCCACATAGCCTTCCGCCACACTATAGCTTCTCAAACACATGCATTCTTCCACCACTGCAGCTGTGTCCAATCCTTATCATTCGCAAGAGGCTTTGATCCTTATCATTGGCAAGAGGCTTTGATCTATGAAGTCCAATCTTGCTGACATTTGCAAGCTAGTCGCTGATGCTAAAGAAATCAGGCCATCTGTCGTCGCTCAGAAACATAATCAGAATATTGGACATTGAGTCGCCGGGTGGTATAAGCTAACGATCGGCAAGAGATGTGTACTGTGGGCTATAGATACGCAGAACTAGGGTGCGCCGTCCTAAATATGTTTAACAGTCACGTGAAAAAAAGAAAAAACTTATAAAATCCTCACTGGGTCAGGACGTGTGTATTAAACGCGTGGATGGAAATAATATCTAGAAACAGAATACTAGTAATTACGGTTTCTCTTCTTCTTTCGCCACCTATCACCCGGTGGATCATAGGCCCTCTACCAACTCACCTCTAGCCGTCTTATCCTTAACTATCCCATTCAGCTACGACCATATCCTCCCCATATTATTCACTTCTGTCTCTACTTCTCCTCTCCGTGTGTTTTTGGACTTCCTCTATTTATTTTGCCATGAGGATTCCTGACAATGTCTTTTCTGGTTTGTCCTATCCAGCGCCAGAGTTCTCGTTACCTCGTGGTTCACAGGTATTTGTCTAGATCTCTCCGTGAGCTGCACATTGGTGAATCGGTCACACCACTTTAATCATTTTCTTTTGCGAACGCACCAACCCATGAATATGTAGTGTATTTGCAATTGTTTTGGTCTTTCTTCTGTTTTAAGGGGCGGCATAAGCAGCGAAATCAAAATACAATTTGAGCCATTCAATAATTAAAAATCTTTAAGGGGCATCATTTCGAAAAGAAACAACATTTAAGGGGCGGCATTTCGAAGACTTGCATCATACTGAGAAAGTTTAACGCACGGCTCTGCTCCCATGCGAAACTAATCGTGATTAGTAAAGAACTACCAAGAACTGAAACTGACAAACTGGGAAATCCCAGAACACAAATGGGCAGGAAACGTGACTTCGTGACCCAGTTAGAAAATTGTAAACGTAGTCCCATAGCCGATACTGCCGTTGGAGTGGAAAGCGTTAGGCCTTTACATAATCTCCGCCACAAAACATGAGGTGGTGTGACCAGTTCCCCTCCTCGCCGTCTTCCCTTTTCAGACAATTCCTACACAATTTTCAAAATTGTCTGGTACCCACTTTTATGAGGCTGGTTCGAACCCACATACGTACTGGTTGGAAAACACAATCCTGCCACTACTGGGGATTGAACTCTGACCACTTTTTACGTAGTCAGACGCACTAACCACCAAACCGTCGCGGCTTCTAGATAGTTGATAGACATATTTTCAAGGACATAAACAAAGTGGACATAGCAGAGTTGGTTTCCTTCTGACAAAGATAATTTCTTCAGGGTTACTTGCGAGCAATTCCTGGCCCAAACATATACTGTGTTAAACCCTGGCCCAGCCAGATGCTGTGTTAAACCCTAGCCCAGCCAGATGCTGTGTTAAACCCTGGCCCAAACATATACTGTGTTAAACCCTAGCCCAGCCAGATGCTGTGTTAAACCCTGGCCCAAACATATACTGTGTTAAACCCTGGCCCAGCCAGATGCTGTGTTAAACCCTAGCCTAGACAGATACTGTGTTAAACCCTGGCCCAGATATATACTGTGTTAAACCCTGCCCGAAACAGATACTGTGTTAAACCATGGCCCAAAAAGATACTGTGTTAAACGTTAGCCCAGACAAATACTGTGTTAAACCCTGCCCCAGACAGATACTGTGTTAAACCCTGGCCCAGACAGTTACTGTATTAAACACTGCCCCACACATATATTGTGTTACGCCATGGCCCAGACATATACTGTGTTAAACCCTGCCCCAGACAGATATTGTGTTAAACCATGGCCCAGACAGATACTGTGTTAAACCCTGCCCCAGACAGATACTGTGTTAAACCATGGCCCAGACAGATACTGTGTTAAACCCTGGCCCAGACAGTTACTGTATTAAACCCTGCCCCACACATATATTGTGTTACACCATGGCCCAGACATATACTGTGTTAAACCCTGCCCCAGACAGATACTGTGTTAAACCATGGCCCAGACAGATAATGTGTTGAACCTTGGCCCAGACAGATACTGTGTTAAATCATGGCCCAGACAGATACTGTGTTAAACCCTGCCCCAGACAGATACTGTGTTAAATCATGGCCCAGACAGATACTGTGTTAAACCATGGCCCAGACAGATACTGTGTTAAACCATGGCCCAGACAGATACTGTGTTAAACCTTGGCCCAGACAGATACTGTGTTAAATCATGGCCCAGACAGATACTGTGTTAAACCTTGGCCAAGACAGACACTGTGTTAAATCTTGGCTCAGACAGATACTGTATTAAACCTTGGCCCAGACAGTTATTTCTTTGAAGCAGCGCCCATCATTATCTGAGATAAAAATAGTTAAATGGTGTGGTTACTGAACGGGCTAAAGGCTTTATGAGAGCACGTACGCAAACGTTGGAAATGGGTAATATGCAGAACAAAACCGGATGCTGTAAGAACCGCACATGTAGTTGAATCCGTTAATCAGCTTGCGAGTCTCTGATATCTTGGCAACATCACTTGCGCTAAAGATAGCTTCTTACGGGTTTATACTAAATGCTAGGATAAATAATCTCTCTCTCTCTCTCTCTCTCTCTCTCTCTCTCTCTCTCTCTCTCTCTCGCTCTCTCTCATATATATATATATATATATATATATATATATATATATATATATATATATATATATATATACACGAGTAACTTTAGAAGTGTTGATTCTGGCATACACACTTTTGGGTTGGGTCCTCGCTGATGCGGTGTGTTGGTGCACTGTCAGGAGATTTGGTTGGTTGGTTGGGTCGCTGGTAGGTTGACTCGTTGGTTGGCTGGTGGTTTATTAATTCGATCGCTGATAGGTTGATTAGCTTGATAATTGGTTGGGTGTTGGATTGGTTGATTGATTATTTGGTGGGTTCGTTTCTTGGTTGGTTGGTTGGTAGGTTCGTTCCTTTGGTTGGCTCTGGCTAGTTGGCTGGCTATTTGGCTGGCTGATTGGTTGGTTGGTTGGTTAAATGGTTGGTTCATTCGCTTATTTATGGTTTTATGGTTGGTTGGTTTCTTTGTTGCTTAGTTGGCTGGGTGTTTTTTTTTCTTTTTTTCAATTGGTTGGTTGGTGTGTGACTGATTAACTGATTAGTTTGCGGTTTTGTTTATTAATTAGTTGGTTGTTTCTTTGCATGATTGGTTGTTTTGATTGATTGTTTAGTTGGTTTGGGTTTGTGGTTTAGTTGGTTGGTTGGTTGTATGGTTACTGTTTGGTTAGGTTGGTCTTGTGGTTTGGACAGTTGGTTACCTGTGAATTGTCTGAAGACTGCGTTGCAACTCTATAACTCCAGTGCACTGGCTGTTCAGGATGTCTGGGTAATGAAAGGGGTTTGCGTCTATAAGAGGAAGGTCAGTCAAGAGACTTCCTCCCGACCCAGTACCATCTCCAAAAGGGCTATCATACATCTCAGCTTACTTCTCCAGGCTCAGAAACCAGCGGCATGTGCAAGACCTGTACTGGAACTGGGTATCTACGGGAAGGCACAATAGGGTGTGGCCAGGTCATGGTTCAGTACGGCGTGTGTGCACTGGCTGGGATCAGATAGAAGAACTTTTACTAATGCCATACATTGCGCACGCATCTGACATAAACATACAATAACAACCTACACAAACCGTGTCTGTACCGGCGCTAAGACGCTACATTAGAGCGAATCCTCGCAATATCAAACCTCGCTACATTAGAGCGAATCCTCGCAATATCAAACCTCGCTACATTAGAGCGAATCCTCGCAATATCAAACCTCGCTACATTAGAGCGAATCCTCGCAATATCAAACCTCGCTACATTAGAGCGAATCCTTTCAATACCATACTTCCCTGAACATTTACATACAAAAACAACCTCGATACATGAGGTATGTACCAGTGCCAGTACACTATATTAGAGCAAGTCTTTTCTCTTAAGACCATACACACAGAGACACCCGCACACACACACACACGCACACACACACACTTCTCGCTTCTCTACTAAGCCTGCCTTCCCAGCCGCAGATCGATCAATAGAGGCGACCCAGATATCAAACCATCCACTGATAACGATACTGTAGTTGTCCGTACTGTCTATCCCAGGTCGGAGAGAAAAAGGGAAGGAGAGAGAAAGTACCTGGAAGGGGGGGGGAGTGTAGAGAGAGAGAGAGAGAGAGTGAGAGAGAGAGAGAGAGAGAGAGAGAGAGAGAGAGAGAGAGAGAGAGAGAGAGAAATGTGTCGACCTTTTCATTTACCCACCACTTCAAACTGAAACAAGTTCGCATTAACAGCACAGGAGGCCTCAGGTAGGCGGAGACGAAGACATTTCTAGAATAATCACGTCAAGAAGACGGGAGAAGAAGAGAGAGACGTTACCCCATTTCAGAGCAAAGCTTGAGTAACAGGAGGTGGTGTGGAGTAGAGGGGCGGGGTGGTCGTGACACAGAGAGCGCTTGCATCAGGCCACTTGTTGAGTCACTCCAGGGCGCCACTACCTGACTAGAGCTCTTGCTAGCTGAAGGTAGCAACCAGAGAACGCCCCACCAAACCAACATAACAAATACGGCACATCCTGTCTTTCAGGAAGTCTCGTTATAACAACTGATAGAACTCTTTTTATTTTGCATTCGTTCGCTTTGAACATCGAGCTTAGTCCTTCCACAACTTGTAGTTGCTTTTCCTTTACAGGACATCGCTGTCAATATCAGCATCTTTCAGCTGATTGTTGATTTCTTGAGCGACCGACTCACATACCTCGTAAGTTACCGACGCGGAGAGAACCGCTACCGACTCTCGCGCACGTCACATTACTCAAGAGTATAGGGATTACGGAGAAAGTGGTGTAACACCTAGACCAGGGAGACCGGCTTAGTAGTTGTTACTACTAGTAAATAAACTGGGCTGATTATGCATGAGAGTTAGCTTTGCTTATTTGCCGTGTCCCTCTTCAATTTCTGAGGGGCGTGTAAATTACTTCCCCAAGTCAAGGACGAGAAGTCAACATTTAATTTCACCTCACCGGCGTGTGGCACACACCTACTACGCCACAGTCAGAAAGTTTACGCGCGTTAAACCTCGCAGCCACGCCGATCTCCTTACTAATGTAAAATTCACCTCTTGAAAAGTGTATGAGTTTCTTCCGTGTCACGCAGATAGCCAACAGACGGGCGCGAAGATGAACTTTGATATATACAGAAAGACAAGAAAGGCAAGCAAAAAGACATACAAAAAGACAAAACTGAGAAAAAAGACAAAGACAAAAATACAGCATGCTTTCATTTATATTTGACTGAGTGGTAATGCTAAACTAGCCATTTTCAACCTGTTTATTATAAACTTGTTTATAGCGTGTGTGATTCTACAACGAAAGCTGTTATGATTGGAACAGATCTAGGTAGAACAACGAGTCACGAGTACTGCGAGCATGCTGTTGTTGTTGTTGTTGTTTGTCCATCAAGAATGATGATGACCATTCATTTCATCCAGTGGGGTTGACGTTGGATGAAGAATGACTTGCGCGATGACTTGGATTAAAGTGAGGACGAGTTGCGCAATTCGTCGACCTCACTCTCTCGCCTGAGTCCACCTGAGTCCAGTGGCAAGACAAGTCGAGACGACTGACGAATACAGGTGCAGTGGGTGACCAGGGCGCTCTACGTGCCTTGCCGTGCTCATTACGTTCCACAACGCATTGCAGGTAAACGCCGTCTTGCCCGTTGAATCAGGAATGATTTCTTCCGCGCAGTCTGCCGAATCCTGTCTTTGCATGCTGGGTAGGCATACCCTAGTTTGCCGCTTGGTTTGACACCAAATCGGTTACCCATGCCTGGTTTAGCCAGCCTCTCACAGCTGTTGCCCGGGGGGTGGCCGCTGTCGCATGCTGACAGCTACTAGGAGCCACAGGAACGAGCTGGGTGTCAGGCTTGGACCAGTGGGGGATGGGTCCTGAAAAGGACATGAGAGTCATCCTTACCAAAGGATTGCGAGCATGCACATTTCCTGTGGCAACATATGGCGATGAAATCTGGACAATTTAACAACTCATCTGAAAAGCACATATGATCTGTAAATATAAATGTTACAACAACAACAACAACAATAACAACAACAACAACAACAACAACAACAACGTCCTGTAGCAGGAATTTGCTGCGGGTATGTGAAGTGCTAGGACAATCACATTTATAGACCTGAGTGCACGGAATGCCAGTCTGTTCCTCTTGTACCGAAAAACGAGAAATAACATCACAACCGTCCGATCGCGCCCATGCCATTATAAAGGTATAGTTCTAATGTTAGTTACGCGAATGTGTCGGCTATAAGTGTTACATGAGAGTATTACACATTTATTAAATCCTTCGCTGGCTGCTGAGGATGGGGACTGAGCGCTTATGGGAATGCCCCGAATGCTGTGATGTCGGTTCCTAAATCAATCAATCAATCAATCATTACACATTTATTAGACGAAATAAAGAAAAAAAAAACAGATCTACCCAACAAGAACTCTATAATAAAAAATAATAAATACAATTCAGGAAAATGAAAAAATTTGGGCATGTAAGAACCACGAATGTCTGGAAAAGATCATTATGGAGGGAGGTGTAATGGGGAAGCCGAGAAGATGAAAATCACATCGAAGATAGATACAAGATGCGATAGATAATGTAAACAAAACAGCAACACAGACAGGATATATAGTTTGTGATGATGATGATGATGTCATAGATGCTATAACCTAGAAGCAATATGATGCCCTAAATATCAATTGTCATGAAATTCCAGAGATTCGATATGCTGATACAGTATTACTATCCACATCACAGAATGGTATAGAAAAAACTAATAACCTCAACCCATAAGAATAGTGAAAATCACAACTAATATCTTAACATGTCAAAAACAAAGATAATCTGGAGAATAAAAGATATGTTAAATGAGGAAAAATTGGAGGTGGTGGAAAATTTAGAATATCTTGGGTCATTAACTATCAAAAATGGTGACACAGTGAAAGAAATTAACAGACGAATATCTATTGCTATTCACAAAATAACAATTGAATAAACTGTGGCGTGGGATAGAAAGAACTAAACAATAAAAAAAAAAAAAGATTTTTAAGAGCATGCATCTTTTCCATTGCAACATACTCCTGTGAGACCTGGACACTTACTAAACAATCTGAAAAAAAAGTCGCTTAAAAGTCGACATTGCACCGGGTTTTATCCCATATGGCTCGGTCTCTTTCCGCAGCACGGAAAGCGTCGCACAAAGCACGAACTCCGTAGCTTTTAGCGACGACCCACAGGAGTCTCCGAAACATTTAACTCGTAAACCGAAGGACGCAGCCCGGAATCGAACCAACAACCTTCGGAGCACGAGTCAAACGGCTTGACCACTTCGCCACAGAGACTCCCATATCAATCTGACAAACAGTCTGAACAGCGCATAAATGCCTTTGAATATAAATATTATAGACGGGTTCTAGGAATATGCATGACAAGATCTGAATACTGAAGAAGGTTGGCTCTGAAGACGATACAACAAAGAAAATTGAAATATTTTGGTCTCTTGAAACGCCATGAAAGTTTGGAGAGAACAATTATGGGGGGAGGGGGGGGGGGGTAATATGCCCGGGAAGAGAGGAAGAGGAAGGTCAAAGTGAAGATGGGTGCAGAGCGTGGCAGATGATCTCCAGATGGGTGTATCGTACACGGGAGATCTTGCTTATGACCGAGAAGTTTTCCGGAAGGTTGTTATGGAAGCAAAGTTCTGCAAAGGACATGCTATTGAATGAATGAATAAAAGTCATTTCTGCTTGTCGTCCCATCACTCTCTCCATTTACTAGACCACACACACAAGTACCAACTCTAAACACAAGCACATACTGAATAACACACATCTTGTTTTGCCTTAAATATACTGCCACCCCTCACCGCCCACGCTCGCCTGATCTGGAATGTCCACGGTCGTGAGGGATTTACGATACGGCACATTTTAGGACCCGCGGAGCTTTGAAAGTTAAATCTCATAGTTATAACCCAAACATATTTCCCCCATTGGTTTATTGCCATTCTCGGATTACCGTTACATGTTCGTAGTTTCAATTTGCCGTTGAGGTATAGACAGAAATAAAGCACAAAAGAATGGCATTTCCTCCTGCAGCTGTACAATAAAACATGTTTGCTGTTCTGTTGAGTTTGTTCTCTAGCTGAACTGCCAGCAGGAACTGTGAAGTCATACATTTGATGGCAACAATGGAGTAGCTTTAACCATAATTCATTCACGCTTTTGTCTCTTTTGTTCTCAAGCGCTACGGGTTGTAACAGCTGCTCTCCATCGATTTCTTTTCTCGCCTACTTTTATTAATTGCGCCTGTGATGTCACGTTTTCTTTTCCCTTCCCATATTTTCTTCCAATCGTGTATTCATGTATCTCCCTTCGTGAGTTTCAACTGACGGGTTATATGTTGATGTTGCCGTTTGTTATTGCTGTAATTATTACTGTTTGAGTATTGGAGACCCAAACAATATATTGCCTGGCATATTTCGCTACACTTAGTCAAGTGCATACTACAGAAGAAAGTAATCATTACGCTCCATCCATCCATCATGTGCCATGCCGATAAGCATGGGCGGTCATGTTCTGCCATCTCACTCGATCACCAGAGTCATGGATCAGCTCAGTGTTCCTGTCTCGACCATGCCACGTGGCCAAGCCATCCAGGTATTTACTTCTCGGTCTTCCCCTTGGTCTCTTCCCTTCGATCTTGACAGTCGTCGCCAAGTTCTCCAATTCATTTCTTCTCATAACATGCCTAACAAATTTTCACTGTCTACGTCTAATATCTCTAATCAATTTACGATCTTCATTTGTTTCTTGAAGGACTTGTTCATTGGTTTTTGGTCTGTCCATGGTATTCTTTGCATTTTCCTCAGAAACCACATTTCCAAAGCCATCAGCTGTTTTTCAGCTTGACTGCTTTTTGTCCACGCTTCAGATCCATACAAAAGTATATGTTTTATGTAGCACTTCAACACTCTTTTTCTCGTTTCAATTGATATCTTTTTATTGGTCAGTATGTTTTTCATCTTGCAAAAGGCTACCTTCGCAATGGCAATTCTTGTTCTAATCTCTTCAAGGCATCTCCCTTCAGATGTTATGACTGTGCCGAGATAACTGTATCGATTCACTTGCCCATTTACTCGATATATCACATTGTGGTATTTCCTTCTTCCCAGTGACGACCATAATCTGTGTCTTCTTAATATTCATTACGCTATTTCAAATTATATGTTTTTATTTCCTTTTTCTATAGTAAGTACCTGATGTGATATACCGAAATATGCCAGGCAATAAATTGTCCAATATACTGTTTGTGTCTTCATTATTCAAATTCCCCAAAGGAAAACATTGTTTCGTATTATTATTGTTGTTGTTCTTTATTCTCCTCGCTGCGTTCGTATTCTTCTTTTTCCTCCTCCCCCGCCACTGCTTCTCTTGCTAGCAATCCCTCACACGTGAATACAAAATAGTGAAGGAAGACAATTATCCCAACGGCCATTGCAAAGTATAAATCGATCTAGTATTAATTACTGGATATGAGATATTCTCCTGAATGTGTCGTTGTCTGTGGCTTGTCCCTTCATACGGGTTCGAAAACAGACGCAGTTGATTTGGAAGCAGATAGCTTGGCGCTAATCTTTCACAATGGTATGAGCGTCCGCCGTTCAGAAAGCAATGGAAACTACTGAACAAACAATCGCCAGGAACATCACAATCACCGTGGTTGATTGTGACGTCCCGTGAAAGACATGCCACTAATTGAACGCCTGGGTGTGTTTCCCGTCAATTCAAACTTCGCCCACCAATGACTGATGTGTTCGCGTTGCAGATTTATCTGGTCAAATATTTGCCTTCCATGACCATTTGATCGGAGGGACACTACGTATTAGTGTATGTAAGTGTGTGTGTGTGTGTGTGTGTGTGTGTGTGGGGGGGGGGGGTGTGTTGTTAATTCACCACTTCCTTCATTAGCACTTAGTATCATCGCTTAAAAGTTGACAGGGTCGACTTCATTGCACAGGGTTTTATCCCACATGGCTCAGTCTCTTTCCGCAGTGCGAGCTGCCGAAAGCGTCGCACAAAGCACGAACTCCGTAGCTCCAACGACGACCCAGGGAGTCTCCGAAAAATGCACCGAAGGACGCGGTCCGGAATCAAACCCACAACCTTCGGAGCCCGAGTCAGATGGCATGACCACTTCGCCATGGAGACTCCCACACTTATTATCATCACAAGCTACCAGTAAATTATTGGGAAGTAAAGGCGGCCGGTGAGATACTGACCACATAGCCCACGGAGCACCCACTGGTCTATAAACTAAATATGGGTTAGCACCATATGCCCAATAAGTCTAAAGTGTGCAGGGTGGTTCCTGGCTTTGACGTGTACCATCACCTGGTAGTATGCCCTCTTATGGTGTGTAGGGTGGTTCCTGGCTTTGACGTGTACCATCGCCAGGTAGTATGCCCTCTTATGGTGTGCAGGGTGGTTCCTGGCTTTGACGTGTACCATCACCTGGTAGTATGCCCTCTTATGGTGTGTAGGGTGGTTCCTGGCTTTGACTTGTACCATCACCTGGTAGTATGCCCTCTTATGGTGTGTAGGGTGGTTCCTGGCTTTGACTTGTACCATCACCTGGTAGTATGCCCTCTTATGGTGTGTAGGGTGGTTCCTGGCTTTGACTTGTACCATCACCTGGTAGTATGCCCTCTTATGGTGTGTAGGGTGGTTCCTGGCTTTGACTTGTACCATCACCTGGTAGTATGCCCTCTTATGGTGTGTAGGGTGGTTCCTGGCTTTGACTTGTACCATCGCCAGGTAGTATGCCCTCTTATGGTGTGTAGGGTGGTTCCTGGCTTTGACTTGTACCATCACCTGGTAGTATGCCCTCTTATGGTGTGTAGGGTGGTTCCTGGCTTTGACTTGTACCATCGCCAGGTAGTATGCCCTCTTATGGTGTGTAGGGTAGTTCCTGGCTTTGACTTGTACCATCGCCAGGTAGTATGCCCTCTTATGGTGTGTAGGGTGGTTCCTGGCTTTGACTTGTACCATCGCCAGGTAGTATGCCCTCTTATGGTGTGTAGGGTGATTCCTGGCTTTGACTTGTACCATCGCCAGGTAGTATGCCCTCTTATGGTGTGTAGGGTGGTTCCTGGCTTTGACTTGTACCACCGTCAGGTAGTATGCCCTCTTATGGTGTGTAGGGTGGTTCCTGGCTTTGACTTGTACCATCGCCAGGTAGTATGCCCTCTTATGGTGTGTAGGGTGGTTCCTGGCTTTGACTTGTACCATCGCCAGTGAGTATGCCCTCTTATGGTGTGTAGGGTGATTCCTGGCTTTGACTTGTACCATCGCCAGGTAGTATGCCCTCTTATGGTGTGTAGGGTGGTTCCTGGCTTTGACTTGTACCATCGCCAGGTAGTATGCCCTCTTATGGTGTGTAGGGTGGTTCCTGGCTTTGACTTGTACCAAGGCCAGGTAGTATGCCCTCTTATGGTGTGTAGGGTGGTTCCTGGCTTTGACTTGTACCATCGCCAGGTAGTATGCCCTCTTATGGTGTGTAGGGTGGTTCTTGGCTTTGACTTGTACCATCGTCAGGTAGTATGCCCTCTTATGGTGTGTAGGGTGGTTCCTGGCTTTGAATTGTACCATCGCCAGGTAGTATGCCCTCTTATGGTGTGTAGGGTGGTTCCTGGCTTTGACTTGTACCATCGCCAGGTAGTATGCCCTCTTATGGTGTGTAGGGTGGTTCCTGGCTTTGACTTGTACCATCGCCAGGTAGTATGCCCTCTTATGGTGTGTAGGGTGGTTCCTGGCTTTGACTTGTACCATCGCCAGGTAGTATGCCCTCTTATGGTGTGTAGGGTGGTTCCTGGCTTTGACTTGTACCACCGCCAGGTAGTATGCCCTCTTATGGTGTGTAGGGTGGTTCCTGGCTTTGACTTGTACCATCGCCAGGTAGTATGCCCTCTTATGGTGTGTAGGGTGGTTCCTGGCTTTGACTTGTACCATCGCCAGGTAGTATGCCCTCTTATGGTGTGTAGGGTGGTTCCTGTGACTTCTACCATCGCCAGGTAGTATGCCCTCTTATGGTGTGTAGGGTGGTTCCTGGCTTTGACTTGTACCATCGCCAGGTAGTATGCCCTCTTATGGTGTGTAGGGTGATTCCTGGCTTTGACTTGTACCATCGCCAGGTAGTATGCCCTCTTATGGTGTGTAGGGTGGTTCCTGGCTTTGACTTGTACCATCGCCAGGTAGTATGCCCTCTTATGGTGTGTAGGGTGGTTCCTGGCTTTGACTTGTACCAAGGCCAGGTAGTATGCCCTCTTATGGTGTTTAGGGTGGTTCCTGGCTTTGACTTGTACCATCGCCAGGTAGTATGCCCTCTTATGGTGTGTAGGGTGGTTCCTGGCTTTGACTTGTACCATGGCCAGGTAGTATGCCCTCTTATGGTGTGTAGGGTGGTTCCTGGCTTTGACTTGTACCATCGCCAGGTAGTATGCCCTCTTATGGTGTGTAGGGTGGTTCCTGGCTTTGACTTATACCATCGCCAGGTAGTATGCCCTCTTATGGTGTGTAGGGTGGTTCCTGGCTTTGACTTGTACCATCGCCAGGTAGTATGCCCTCCTATGGTGTGTAGGGTGGTTCCTGGCTTTGACTTGTACCATTGCCATGTAGTATGCCCTCTTATGGTGTGTAGGGTGGTTCCTGGCTTTGACTTGTACCATCACCATGTAGTATGCCCTCTTATGGTGTGTAGGGTGGTTCCTGGCTTTGACTTGTACCATCACCTGGTAGTATGCCCTCTTATGGTGTGTAGGGTGGTTCCTGGCTTTGACTTGTACCATCGCCAGGTAGTATGCCCTCTTATGGTGTGTAGGGTGGTTCCTGGCTTTGACTTGTACCATCACCTGGTAGTATGCCCTCTTATGGTGTGTAGGGTGGTTCCTGGCTTTGACTTGTACCATCGCCAGGTAGTATGCCCTCTTATGGTGTGTAGGGTAGTTCCTGGCTTTGACTTGTACCATCGCCAGGTAGTATGCCCTCTTATGGTGTGTAGGGTGGTTCCTGGCTTTGACTTGTACCATCGCCAGGTAGTATGCCCTCTTATGGTGTGTAGGGTGATTCCTGGCTTTGACTTGTACCATCGCCAGGTAGTATGCCCTCTTATGGTGTGTAGGGTGGTTCCTGGCTTTGACTTGTACCACCGCCAGGTAGTATGCCCTCTTATGGTGTGTAGGGTGGTTCCTGGCTTTGACTTGTACCATCGCCAGGTAGTATGCCCTCTTATGGTGTGTAGGGTGGTTCCTGGCTTTGACTTGTACCAAGGCCAGGTAGTATGCCCTCTTATGGTGTGTAGGGTGGTTCCTGGCTTTGACTTGTACCATCGCCAGGTAGTATGCCCTCTTATGGTGTGTAGGGTGGTTCTTGGCTTTGACTTGTACCATCGTCAGGTAGTATGCCCTCTTATGGTGTGTAGGGTGGTTCCTGGCTTTGAATTGTACCATCGCCAGGTAGTATGCCCTCTTATGGTGTGTAGGGTGGTTCCTGGCTTTGACTTGTACCATCGCCAGGTAGTATGCCCTCTTATGGTGTGTAGGGTGGTTCCTGGCTTTGACTTGTACCATCGCCAGGTAGTATGCCCTCTTATGGTGTGTAGGGTGGTTCCTGGCTTTGACTTGTACCATCGCCAGGTAGTATGCCCTCTTATGGTGTGTAGGGTGGTTCCTGGCTTTGACTTGTACCACCGCCAGGTAGTATGCCCTCTTATGGTGTGTAGGGTGGTTCCTGGCTTTGACTTGTACCATCGCCAGGTAGTATGCCCTCTTATGGTGTGTAGGGTGGTTCCTGGCTTTGACTTGTACCATCGCCAGGTAGTATGCCCTCTTATGGTGTGTAGGGTGGTTCCTGTGACTTCTACCATCGCCAGGTAGTATGCCCTCTTATGGTGTGTAGGGTGGTTCCTGGCTTTGACTTGTACCATCGCCAGGTAGTATGCCCTCTTATGGTGTGTAGGGTGATTCCTGGCTTTGACTTGTACCATCGCCAGGTAGTATGCCCTCTTATGGTGTGTAGGGTGGTTCCTGGCTTTGACTTGTACCATCGCCAGGTAGTATGCCCTCTTATGGTGTGTAGGGTGGTTCCTGGCTTTGACTTGTACCAAGGCCAGGTAGTATGCCCTCTTATGGTGTTTAGGGTGGTTCCTGGCTTTGACTTGTACCATCGCCAGGTAGTATGCCCTCTTATGGTGTGTAGGGTGGTTCCTGGCTTTGACTTGTACCATGGCCAGGTAGTATGCCCTCTTATGGTGTGTAGGGTGGTTCCTGGCTTTGACTTGTACCATCGCCAGGTAGTATGCCCTCTTATGGTGTGTAGGGTGGTTCCTGGCTTTGACTTGTACCATCGCCAGGTAGTATGCCCTCTTATGGTGTGTAGGGTGGTTCCTGGCTTTGACTTGTACCATCGCCAGGTAGTATGCCCTCCTATGGTGTGTAGGGTGGTTCCTGGCTTTGACTTGTACCATTGCCATGTAGTATGCCCTCTTATGGTGTGTAGGGTGGTTCCTGGCTTTGACTTGTACCATCACCATGTAGTATGCCCTCTTATGGTGTGTAGGGTGGTTCCTGGCTTTGACTTGTACCATCACCATGTAGTATGCCCTCTTATGGTGTGTAGGGTGGTTCCTGGCTTTGACTTGTACCATCACCATGTAGTATGCCCTCTTATGGTGTGTAGGGTGGTTCCTGGCTTTGACTTGTACCATCGCCAGGTAGTGTGCCCTCTTATGGTGTGTAGGGTGGTTCCTGGCTTTGACTTGTACCATCGCCAGGTAGTGTGCCCTCTTATGGTGTGTAGGGTGGTTCCTGGCTTTGACTTGTACCATCGCCAGGTAGTGTGCCCTCTTATGGTGTGTAGGGTGGTTCCTGGCTTTGACTTGTACCATCGCCAGGTAGTATGCCCTCTTATGGTGTGTAGGGTGGTTCCTGGCTTTGACTTGTACCATCGCCAGGTAGTATGCCCTCTTATGGTGTGTAGGGTGGTTCCTGGCTTTGACTTGTACCATCGCCAGGTAGTATGCCCTCTTATGGTGTGTAGGGTGGTTCCTGGCTTTGACTTGTACCATCGCCAGGTAGTATGCCCTCTTATGGTGTGTAGGGTGGTTCCTGGCTTTGACTTGTACCATCGCCAGGTAGTATGCCCTCTTATGGTGTGTAGGGTGGTTCCTGGCTTTGACTTGTACCATCGCCAGGTAGTATGCCCTCTTATGGTGTGTAGGGTGGTTCCTGGCTTTGACTTGTACCATCACCAGGTAGTATGCCCTCTTATGGTGTGTAGGGTGGTTCCTGGCTTTGACTTGTACCATCACCATGTAGTATGCCCTCTTATGGTGTGTAGGGTGGTTCCTGGCTTTGACTTGTACCATCACCATGTAGTATGCCCTCTTATGGTGTGTAGGGTGGTTCCTGGCTTTGACTTGTACCATCACCATGCAGTATGCCCTCTTATGGTGTGTAGGGTGGTTCCTGGCTTTGACTTGTACCATCGTCAGATAGTATGCCCTCTTATGGTGTGTAGGGTGGTTCCTGGCTTTGACTTGTACCATCACCATGTAGTATGCCCTCTTATGGTGTGTAGGGTGGTTCCTGGCTTTGACTTGTACCATCACCATGTAGTATGCCCTCTTATGGTGTGTAGGGTGGTTCCTGGCTTTGACTTGTACCATCACCATGTAGTATGCCCTCTTATGGTGTGTAGGGTGGTTCCTGGCTTTGACTTGTACCATCACCATGTAGTATGCCCTCTTATGGTGTGTAGGGTGGTTCCTGGCTTTGACTTGTACCATCACCTGGTAGTATGCCCTCTTATGGTGTGTAAGGTGGTTCCTGGCTTTGACTTGTACCATCACCATGTAGTATGCCCTCGTATGGTGTGTAGGGTGGTTCCTGGCTTTGACTTGTACCATCACCATGTAGTATGCCCTCTTATGGTGTGTAGGGTGGTTCCTGGCTTTGACTTGTACCATCACCTGGTAGTATGCCCTCTTATGGTGTGTAGGGTGGTTCCTGGCTTTGACTTGTACCATCACCTGGTAGTATGCCCTCTTATGGTGTGTAGGGTGGTTCCTGGCTTTGACTTGTACCATCACCATGTAGTATGCCCTCTTATGGTGTGTAGGGTGGTTCCTGGCTTTGACTTGTACCATCACCATGTAGTATGCCCTCTTATGGTGTGTAGGGTGGTTCCTGGCTTTGACTTGTACCATCACCATGTAGTATGCCCTCTTATGGTGTGTAGGGTGGTTCCTGGCTTTGACTTGTACCATCACCATGTAGTATGCCCTCTTATGGTGTGTAGGGTGGTTCCTGGCTTTGACTTGTACCATCACCATGTAGTATGCCCTCTTATGGTGTGTAGGGTGGTTCCTGGCTTTGACTTGTACCATCACCTGGTAGTAAGCCCTCTTATGGTGTGTAGGGTGGTTCCTGGCTTTGACTTGTACCATCACCTGGTAGTATGCCCTCTTATGGTGTGTAGGGTGGTTCCTGGCTTTGACTTGTACCATCACCTGGTAGTAAGCCCTCTTATGGTGTGTAGGGTGTTTCCTTGCTTTGACTTGTACCATCACCAGGTAGTAAGCCCTCTTATGGTGTGTGGGGTGTTTCCTTGCTTTGACTTGTACCATCACCAGGTAGTATGCCCTCTTATGGTGTGTAGGGTGGTTCCTGGCTTTGACTTGTACCATCGCCAGGTAGTATGCCCTCTTATGGTGTGTAGGGTGGTTCCTGGCTTTGACTTGTACCATCGCCAGGTAGTATGCCCTCTTATGGTGTGTAGGGTGGTTCCTGGCTTTGACTTGTACCATCACCATGTAGTATGCCCTCTTATGGTGTGTAAGGTGGTTCCTGGCTTTGACTTGTACCATCACCAGGTAGTATGCCCTCTTATGGTGTGTAGGGTGGTTCCTGGCTTTGACTTGTACCACCACCAGGTAGCATGCCCTTTCATCGCAGCCTGTGGGACAGACGTGGTCCTTTGACAGTTCCTCCTCCTCAATTATTTTAATGCCCAGAGTGTCTTTAAAGCCATCTGTCCACCGCCGTGTTTGTCTGCCCCTATCCGGTCTTCCACAACAATCACAGTTCTTCACAGTACTCCTTTATTCTAATATGTATGTACTTACTATTTATTTAAATATTGAGCACAACCCACTACTGGCAACGCTGATCGTATTCTGGTATGAACCTAAGGCCTATCCACGTCAATATGGAAGCACTATACTTGAGTTTCGCTCTCTTTTGAGCTCGTCAGTAGTGCATATCCCTGACCGGATCCGGAAACAAGCCTCGGATCACTGGCGTGTGAAGCGGGTGTGTAACCACGCGGCACAAGCTGGACACGGCCAAATTATCATAACATAATATTACAACGTTACCCATCGTAGGCTATGCATACTATTTATTGCCATTTCTATCAATTATTGCAAACAATATTGGTCTAAATTCAACTGTTAATGTTTTGGTTTCTTTGAACACAGTATCTTTCCCTGCAACTCGAGATCTTTTATTCAATTAGTGCCGTTCATTGTGCAGTGTTATTTATTTTTTTTTCTGATTTCGCATCTGATTCTTTTCTGGTGTATTTTCGGATTTAAGACTATTACGCTCTTTTTATTTTCTTTCTCCTTAAAAGCATGGATATTTCTTATGTGATATGTGTGTATGTTTGTGTGTGTGTGTGTGTGTGCGTGTGTGTCTGTCTGTCTGTGTGTGCGTGTGGTATGTGTGTGTGTGTGTGCGCGCGCGGAGGGGTGGGGGATTCCTCTGCACATGCTGGAACACATACATGTTTTGCGCTGATGGGATGGAAATGCCTCACTTGTGCGGCTAGCATTTCACGTACTATTTCTTGAGCTATCACCAGTACATCCATTTTGCTGTGAATTTGTGAATTATACACGCGGATTTCATGAAAAAGGGTGTCCAGTCTACAACAAGGATTCAGATAAGTAACTTTTATATTTATATGTTCATGTAGTTTTAACTGGCCGGTCTCTCTGGCTGTGGGGTTACAACACTTTCTCTCTGTAATCCCGTTTATCACGCAGAGTCTCGCAGCGGAGCGAGAACTGAGGTGGTTCGACCCCCGCTCGTGACTTGCGGATACTGAGCCGGCCGCTCAGAAAGCAATGGCAAACTACTGAGCGTAATCTTGCCAAGAGATCAACAGACAGCTGAAAGATGCTGCTGTTGACAGCTAAGTCCTGTAAAAGGATACGCCAAAAAAATAAAAAAAAAAATAAAAAAGTTTTAACCGTGTTTGTGTTTGTTCTTTTGCTTGATGAGGAAGGATTTGGCCACAATGTAGGATTTGTTCCTTGTAATCGTGTTATAGTGCAGCTTACCGCGCCCACTTTTAGTGTTTTGCTGATCCACTCACATCTGCTGTGTACTTAAATGCTGTAATATAGGTATGTCATTCAATGCTGCAATATAGTGGTATGTCATTCAATGTTGTAATACAGTGGTATATCATTTAATGTTGCAATACAACGGTATGTCATTCAATGTTGTAATACAGTGGTATATCATTCTTTGTTGCAATACAATGGTATGTCATTCAATGTTGAAATACAGTGGTATATCATTCAATGTTGTAATACAGTGGTATGTCATTCAGTGTTGTAATACAGTGGTATGTCAATGTTGTAATACAGTGGTATATCATTTAATGTTGCAATACAGTGGTATATCATTCAATGTTGTAATACAGTGGTATATCATTCAATGTTGTAATACAGTGGTATATCATTCTTTGTTGCAATACAGCGGTATGTCATTGTCACAAAATGAAACCGTGCGTTTACCCAGCTGATTGTTAGGGAGGATTTTTTGATTAACCGGACTATCTGCTAAGCGACCAGTGTTTCAACTAATACAGAGAAAACATTCATAGTTGGGGCTGCACGTGTTTCCAAAAAAACAGGTCGGGCAGAAATAACAGTTGTACTTGTACATATGGTTGACGGATTGGCCACCCTCGGAAGTGCGGGAAACGAATCCCGACATCGCCTTGACAAGTTTGTCAACATTTGAATACAGATGGAAGCAGTGGGGTCATAGTGGCAATCGGATGTTGGCCGTCACCTGTCGGACAAAATTAACAAGTGGAAGATGTATAGAGGAAGTGAGTGCGCTGAATCATACATCTCGTTGACAAGTCAAAAACATATCAGAGGGAAAACGGAAGTACTTAGCACGGAAGTAACAGTACATAGGTCAGTTCGTAGTTTCCGGAACATCGAGAAGATTGACAGCTGGTTATTTGCCACTATTGTTGGGATCATACAGGAACTCGCTGGCGTGTTTTGGGAATCTACACAATTGATGACAACTTTGACAATGACTCAAGCCAGGAAAAATCGATTCCTGACAATGGATGATATGCGCAAATAACACCTGCAGGACGTCACCCATATCACGTGACCAATTTTAGGGGTTTGCCAGAAAACCATGATTGGAGATGGGGAGTTGACCAAGAACCGTAGATTATGATGGACGTGTTTGTGGGAGAGCTCTACAGTGTTAGATTAATTTAAGATTAACTAGCATGTGCCGTTATGGCAAAGTGTAGTAGCCATCCCGGGAATGAGGCGGTTTTTACATAAGGTAGTCAATATAGTCTATTAGTTCTAATTAATATAGACTGTAGCCGTGTTAAACTATAGTGTGATGATTAGCACTGTTAGTGGAAACTAGTTAGAGTAGAATAGTGATATTAACTCTGCTAGTTAAGAGTAGATTAGTGAAGTGTTGATAAGCTTTACTAGTTGAGAATTGAGTAATGAGGGATAATTGGGATCTTCCCGTAGGTGTCCCTGGTGGGCGGGGTTCCGCATTCTGTTTGCTGATTTTTTCTTTGTCATAGCCTGATTCGGCTCTAGGTGGGTAGCTAATCTGCTCTATGACTAAGTCTAGTTAGCTAAAGATCATTAAGCAAGGTGATAGGCTTACACTCAGCCGAAAGGATCAGTGACTAGTACTATCACCAGATGTGTTGTTTCTATCCTAGGTTCCCTACCAGATCCAAGGAAACTCAACAAGTTTTTTGGGAAAAAATCAAATCCAAAAGGGAAGAACACCAGTTCAAGAGTCACTAGAGTTGCATACAGAACGTAACTTACGCTAGAAGGAAATTGATTCATCAAAGAGAGTGATGCATACTGATGCACCACACAGCATCAGACAGTAGTAACGAACTGAAAACATTAAGTCTAATAATTACATAGTGTGATATAATCTCGTGTAATAGAACACAAGACTGGATACTTGAGGCTAGATAGACACGAGGGAGGATCCAGTACAGTAACAATTAACATTAATCTGTGTACACACTACAAAGGACTTGTGCATTTTTTTTATGAACGATAGGAACGGACATTGTGTAGAGTGCAACCGGTCCATGATTAACTGTTTATACCACCGGTGTCTATTTCGGATGTTCATGAAATGGGATTACCAGAGGTCTACAGAGGCAAATCAGTATCCGGCAAGATGGTTTCGGCACGGGGTGAGATGTACATGTTCTGACGTAACGTGCTGTGGTCTATCCTTGCTGGGATCAGCTGACTGGATTGTAGTCTGAGAGTCCGATTCTACACACTTTATAGAACACGTCACACATTTTCTTCACATACACGTCTCATATACGTTACACTTTTAGTTTAATAAATTACTCTTTAGTAATTTTTAGAAGCAAGAGTTGTTGAGTATGTTGCGTTGGGAAGTATGAGAGGGGGCATAGTACGACAGAGAGAGAGAGTGATAGGAAAAGGTGTCCATAGGCTGATGGAGTGTGTTGGACGGAAGCTGGTGGATTCTCCAGAATATTGAGAGGAACAAAATATTATAATGTGGGTGTCGACTCTCTTCACTCCAGGGACGACACTTTAAAGGAGGACACGACAGTCATTCAATGTTGTAATACAGTGGTATATCATTCTTTGTTGCAATACAATGGTATGTCATTCAGTGTTGTAATACAGTAGTATATCATTTAATGTTGCAATACAGCGGTATGTCATTTAATGTTGTAATACAGTGGTATATCATTCATTGTTGCAATACAATGGTATGTCATTAAGTGTTGTAATACAGTGGTATATCATTCAATGTTGTAATACAGTGGTATATCACTTACATAAGAAAGATCACGATTTTGTTGTGATCCTTTTTATCACTTTTGTCTCTGAATCTGCAATAGATAATGAAACGTATGATTCGTGTCGCAGCCTCCTCCTATCAGCACCTAACCTAAATTTGTCTTACATCAGGATGTAGTCATGAGGTTCCTGCTATTGCCTTCAGGCATGGTCAATACTTTCAGGAAGACAGACATAGGGTGGGTCCGAAAACAGTGGTTGTCTCTGGAGCGGTCTCGGCTGGTTAAGATTAATTTCATTTTCGTGCCAGGGCATGCAGGTGTACATGGAAATGAGCAGGATGACAGGCTTGTAGATACTGTGCAGGGCGGAAGAGTCATGGACCAGACTGATATTCTGAATGCTCTACCTACGAGAAGTAAGTCGTCTGCGAGAACCAAGTGATGACTGTGACTCTACATCCATGGTCAGACTGCGAGAACACCAAGTTAAAAGAGGTATGGCCAAACAAGAGCAATATGCAGGTAGCCATAGAAGATTAATCAACCAACACAGAACTGAGGAGGGGATCTGAGCACGTATGGGTTGAATGGTTGGGTGTGCAATGAGGATGATCTGTCGACTAACTAACTATGGTAAATGCTTACATCCTTCTTTGTGGTGTCAAAATAGGGTGGCTTGTCATGAAAGATTGTTTATTAAAGAAAATGCGATTAGTTTCTTTCTTCCCTCGTTTCTATGACCTATACCAAAACAGCTGCTACGACGTGGATGGCTCGGTGCTTTTGATCCAAATTTACGGCATAATGGCGAGTGAAACAAAAAGAACAACGGTGCAGCCGCGCCCTAATCCCGGTATTGTTTCAACCCGATGTTTCTCTACACGTTTGCACACAGTCGACTTGCACAAATAGAATGTGGCATTTGCAGTTCATAAATATGGATTTGGACGAACTAGTTTGTAGCATTAAGTGGTATCAAAATGATTCTCATTTTGTACGATGCAGCCTGGAAAAATGGACTTGAAGAAAAGCTCGTTCTAGACTAAGTAGTGAAGACCGCCCATGGGTTACTGACAGGAGAAACCGCAGAGGATGGGTAAATGGCCATGCAGCACGAAACGACGAGTGCGTTCATCTCCATTTCAGGTGACAGTTTCTTATTATTGCGCTCGCACGGCTTGAACTCAAGAGTAGTCCGTCACATGCTCCCACTTCTAGTGCACTGGTCTAATTTTTTTGCTTGTGCATTAGCTTTCCGTGTTACCAGTGTCCCTCGCCATCAGGCAAATCCACTCTGACTTCAGATGTACTTAAAAGAGATTGTCTCAGACGGAGAAATAGGTCAAACAAGAACCAGGTAACAGTCGGTTCTAACCACGTGAAGGAAGACGGCTAAAACCACCTTGAAAGAAACAATCAAATCGTTTACATGTCCCTTAAAGGGCGTCTCAGTTAACCCCAGCATTTATTAGCTGTTTGTCATTTTCAAGGCAATTTTGTGTTAATAAGTTTTCCGTTGCCTTCTGAACGGCCGATGCAATTTTAATTTTTTAAAAATAAATATAAAGCGACCTGCTTCCAAATCACCAGCGGATGACATAGAGCCCGTCTGTCCGGTTTGTTAAACTGCGTTCACTACCCCCAGGTCACAGACACTGACTTGTTCATAACGATTTAAAACAAAAACTGTTTGAAATAAAGGATAACAAGAGTTAAAGAAACAACTAGGACCATCTTCCTCTAAATAACAAAATTGTTTTGGACAGTGGAGTAGTAACTATTACTACCCGTGGTAGAAGAAGTGGTAGAAGAACTACTTTTGGATTTTAAGACGTCGCCCAGCTACTGAGTGAGTGCGTGGAGCGACTCTGTGAGCTGTGATATTCACGTGGAATGCTCTTACATGTCCGCTTTTGTTTGTACAGTGACCTGCATGTTCGGAACAATGGCTACCGGCTGTTGTTGAATTGACTGATTTGCCTTTTCGATTCACGAGTGCATTTTTCAGGAGACTCCTGGGAGTCGGTGCTGGGGCTACGGAGTTCGTGCTTTATGCGACGCTTTCGGCGGGTCGCCCTGCGGATAGAGACAGGGCCATGTGAGAAAACCTGGGTCAATTAGGTCTTTCTGGTGACTGGCGAGTCCATCGACGATGAACTGTGGTTTCCGTGGAGAACTTTTGTGTTGGCATTCTGGCAGCGGCATTATGCACAGTGTACCTGTGCGGGCTGTTGGATTGCCGAGACCCCTGTCTGTTCCACTTTTCACATTGGACAGTGGGGAGCATTTTGTGTGATATTCACTGGCACAGAAACGGAGCATAATGGGGATGAAGTCGAACCTCGACTTGGATTTTAAGAGATCCAAAATTCCACCCGTAGAAGATGCTGCGCCCATAGCCCCTGGCCATTGGAAAGGCAAGGCTGCAGGGGCGCCTCACACTTCCCTGCCCACTATTTGTACTACATGTAGTATACATACACATATGCACACGTTTTATACATATACCTTTATATTGTCATGTAGTGTGTTTCATGTAGTTTTGTGTCGGTTTGTGTTTGTTCTGTGCTGACGAAGGCTTTGGCCGCAACATCCAATTTGTTTCTTGTAATCGTGTTTCAGTAAAGCTCACAATCTACTTCTCGTTTTCTGGTGATTCATTCATCTTCTTCGGGAGGCCTGGGTTCAAATCCGAGGTAAGGTGTGGATTTTTTTTTTTTTCTGTTGGGGGAAACAAAGAAAACCCTAACCTGCACAGTTCGCGGCGACTGCACTAGCCAGGCGGCCTTAATTCCTCAGGCTCAAGACCCCCTGTACAACATCGCAAGATTCGATAGCCAGTAGATGACACTGACACGCACACACGTTATACACACATACATACGCATACGTTCTATACATACACATACACGCACGCATACGTTATATGCATATATAGATATACATGTACACGCGCGCGCATCTTAATGTGTGTGTGTGTGTGTGTACACACACACACACACCAGGTGGCAACTATCCCATACGGGAAGGGGGAGGGGGCCACGATACCATCGGTCCGGTTGTATGAGTTCATTCTGTATCCTGGAGTTTTCGAATTTGTAAACTTGACCTGGGCTTCCAATTGGACACGGTCTAGCCTTAGTACAAGGAAATGTCTTGGGAAGTCAAGGCGGCGGGTGTGATACCGAACATATGACCCGCCGAGTGCCGATTGGTCTATACAAGTATGGTTCTAGCACCGTATGCCCAATTAGCCGTAAAGCGTGTATAACGGTCATGTACTTACTTACCAGCTGTCCTAAGAATTGGATTCCAAGCGTCGCTAGATTTATTATAACAACTATACAGACAATCACTCATTTAAAACAGTTCTTTAACTGACTAATTGCCATGGGATGATAAATCGCCTCTTTTAAACTTCATGTAACTGCCTGAGCGTATAAACCAAACTATAGTTAAAATATCAGTACAACAGTTTTCCCTGCCCCCCCCCCCCCCCGCTTTTAGTTCTTTAATTTGATATATAACATATCTGTTACCGCTTTAACAACTTTACTAAAAGTCTCAACTGTGACCCCCCCCCACCCCACCCCCACCCCCACCCCATCCCCCACTTCCCATTTTTGTTTGGTTCACACCTACTTTTTTGCTTGGCAATGAATATGTTAAAAAACGAAGTTCCCCCATCAAGTGTCAAATAACTAGAGAGAATTTTTAGTGCATCCGTTCTTATTTTATTTTTAAAAGTTTCAACTTTGCGTCCTTCTTATGTAAGAGGCCGCCGCCAAGAGTAGACAACTCAGCATAATTGGGAATCAACAACCGCTAACAACAGGACACTTCATGCAGAATTTATCAGGCCTGTCACAAGTTTTAAATACCCTATCATGTTTGTTTTGTGACGTTTCATCAATTTGCATTTACTTAATTTTTTTTTTCCCCGCAACTCTGATCACATATTACTCGAAAGACTATCTTTTTCAAATTGCCCCTGCGATGCGTGTCCTGTTGGTTAGCCAGTGTTTTATCTTCCCAGTACTTTATATTCCATTACTGCTCTTTCTAAACCATTTTAACGTGTTGTTTTGCTTTTTTTCGATCGCTCGCTTTGAACTCAAGCGTAGTCCATCACGTACTACTACTTCTATAGGTCAGCATGATCGAATGGATAAAAACGCGTGTTCTTAATTTGGTGTGCTGATGCCGAGGTAAGGGGTTCAACCCCTACACCGGACAGCTGGGCTAAAATGCCGACCTATCGTCATTGACTTGGGGACGTAAATTACAAGTACCTCTGAAGTCGAAGTGGATTCGCCTGATGGCGAGGGACACTGTTAATAGGGAAAGCTAATCCACACGCAACATTCAGTCCAGCACTACTAGAATTAGTGTGTATGGACTACGCATGAGTTCAAAGCGAGCGAGCGAGCGCCAAAAAAAAAAAAAAATACAACTACTTTTATTGGAATGGACTGATTTTTGCGTGTGGATTAGGAGAGGTCAACATTTAAGTCCGACAGATCGGTGTTGATGTTTAACCCGCTAATTCGGTATCAGCACACCGGAAGTTTATGAGCCAGCGCTCTTATCCATTCGGCCATGCTGACTCCACTGTGACGTTTAATATAGCCAAAGTACTTCAGTTTCTGAGAGATGTTTTTACGAGCCAGTCTCTTTGATGTTCAGATCTTGTACAAAGTTCCTATTTCTTTCTTCTTAATACACGGTATTCTAAGAAATGATCTGTAAGATGTAAGTTCAAAAGTCTTGATCATATTCAGTTTTATGTCTCAATGACTGCACAAGAGCAATTTAAGTTTTGAAATATAAAACCACTCCTAAACCAACCCCATCAGTAAAAGAAACTATATACCCGCAAACCAAATATAAATACATACATCAATTCGGATGTCAATGTCAGCTTATTTACATTGGCAGAACGAAACCACACTAGAAAGTAGAATGGTAGAGCATATCCCTACATGGGTTTGGAAGCTAACAGTGGAAAAATCTGGCAAGTTACCCACTCCTAGCGATCGCTGGAAAGAGACATCATCTTCAATAACACGTCAATTAATAGGGTCAGGATATGGCGCAAATAAAGAGAATTTCAGTGTGCTTTTCACTACTAATAGCCAAAAGTTACTAGATGTGCCGAGGTATCTGCTATTCATTCGGGTAAACCCCAATTATGTAAGAAAATGTCATGATGGCCTCTTTAAAACTAAAGTGGTGACATTTGAATATCTGACAATGTGTTCTGTTTATTTCGGTTGAAAGGATGTATTATGCCACTTCATTATATGTTACCTTCTCAGATGTCCTGTGGAGCCAGGGGACATGAGAATAGAACAGCTGGCCATACTAAACTAAGACTTAAAATAATGCACTGGAATGCGGAGGGAGTCAGCAACAAAAAAGTAGAATTAGAAAACATCCTGGACAAAGAAAAAGTAAGCATATGTTGCTTGCAAGAAACTCACCTCAACGAAAATATAGCCTTCAAAATCAGAGGCTACCAGTGTTACCGATCTGACCGAAAGGACAGGCGAAAAGGTGGGATACTTACCCTTGTAAAAAATAACATCACTGCTTCCCAAATCAAAGTCCATATGGAAGGGGCTGAGAATCAGACACTTAAACTTAAAACAGGCTATACAGACCTACATCTGATCAATTATTACTGTCCAAGTGACCGTCCACAGGCACTGGACACACTACCATTAACAGAAAAAATGATTGTGTGCGGCGATTTCAACAGCCACTCGCAGAGTTGGGGCTATGATCACATGGACCAGAGAGGAGAGAGACTGGAAGACTGGCAGGATGAGAATAGATTCATCTTGGTTAACAAGCCGTCCGACCCACATACTTTCTACTCGAGATCATGGCACTCTACAACTACACCTGACCTGGCTTTTCATTCACCAGACCTGGAGTGGAACATTACACGAATTGTTGGGAAACAACTAGGTGGCAGTGACCATCGACCAGTCTTTCTAACTGTAGAAAATGAGCTTGTAAGTGAAAGCAGCACCCTCTCGAGGTGGAACTACAAGAAAGCAGACTGGGCAGTGTACAAGCATCGCACCAGCATACTGGTTAGAAACCTGAACACTGAGAAAGACATAAATAAAGTAGTTGAAGAGTTTGGGAAATGCATACTACAGGCAGCGCGAGAAACAGTACCAAGAGGAGCCCGTAAACAATATAAACCCTACTGGAGTAATGAACTGGAACAGTTGCATAATGATGTGGAAGTATGTAGAAAGCAAGCAGAGGCCACACCCAGGCAAGAGCACCACAATAAATTCCAGCATGCAAAAGCCAAATTTCAAAGGGCCAAGCTGCAGGCTATACGGAAAAGCTGGTAGGAAAAAACAGAGTCTCTGAACTTTGAAAGAGACACAAGGAAATTGTGGAAGCTAATAAAACAACTTAACGATGAGGGCACAGGGAGAAACTCAAAAATTGCACTACATAAAGATGGAAACATCTTAACAAGAAAGCAAGCAGCTGACCATTTTGCGGACTCATTCGCACAAGATAGCAATATCAAAATCAGTCCAGAGAAACAACAAGAGATTCAAGAGAAACGGCAACATACAGGACAGAAGGAAATAGTACATGAGGTTCTGGAGGCACCCATCACAATCAGCGAACTGGAGCTAGCCATATCAAAACTGAAAATGAGAAAGTCACCAGGAGCTGATGGTATCTCCAATGAAATGATCAGGAACCTAGGAACAGAGGCCAAAGCAAAGCTGTTGCAAATCTTCAATAACAGTTGGACCTTAGGCAGTGTTCCACAAGCCTGGAGAGAAGCAATCATGATACCCCTCCTAAAATCAGGGAAAGATAGTTCCATTGCCTCTAGCTACAGACCAATTAGCCTCACCAGCTGTCTCTGCAAAACACTGGAGCGCATCATCAATCACAGACTGCAGTGGTACATTGAAAGTAAAAACATCCTTGTGCCACAGCAGGCTGGCTTTAGGCAGTGCTACTCTACGGAAGATCAGACAACCTACCTCTCTCAAGAAATTGAGGATGCATTCCAAGAGAAGAAGCTAGTGCTTGCGGCATGGATAGATTTGAAGAAAGCCTTTGACAAAGTCTGGAAAGAAGGTCTGATGAATAAACTGAGAAACTGCAAAGTCAATGGAAGAATGTACAAATGGGTGAAAGCATACTTGCACAACAGAAGAGCCCGAGTACAGATAGACGGACTAAAGAGCAAGAAAGTACTACTGCGTCACGGAGTTCCCCAGGGCGAAGTATTGTCCCCCACACTCTTTCTAATCTTCATCAATGATCTCGTTGCTAATCTACCGCATGGAATTAAAGCCGCAATGTATGCCGATGACCTGGTTCTATGGAGCACAAATGAACATGCATCAGTGGCCACCAGATTACTACAAAGAGCTGTAGATACATTTGTTGCATGGGCAAATAGATGGTGTGTCAGCATAAACACTGACAACTGCAGCACCACCCTATTTACCCTCTCTCCAAAACAAAAGGCAGGGACCATCCAGATAAATGGAACACCACTACGAGAAGATAAAGAACCAACATACCTTGGAGTAACATTTGATGGCAGGCTGACATGGAGAAAGCACATCAACAAAGCAGCAGCAAAAGCCAGAAGGAAAATAGCCATCCTGAGAAACCTAAGTGGAACCACATGGGGAGCCAGTGGGAAAATACTTAGCAAAGTTTATCAACAGAGCATACGACCACACCTGGAATACGGGTCAACTGCATGGTGTTCGGCAGCAAAAGCTGGACAAAGTGCAAAATCAAGCACTTAGAGTCACCACGGGAGGGATGAGATCAACCCCTATAGTGGAAATGGAGAAGATGGGGAGGACACAAGCACTGAGTGAGCGCAGAGATACAAAAACGCTAATACAAGCAGAAAAGTTCCTCAGCTTGCCAGGCCACCCTATGAAGAACAGATTTGAAAACCTAGCTATGGGGCGGTTGAAAAGAAGTAGTTTTATCCACCAGGCCAAACGACTCTGCAGAGAAACCACCGATCTGCCCACAGTTGGTATCCCCCTAACAACTATTCCAGAGCGAACTCCATGGAAAGATGAGCATAGACTATCATTACAAATCCAGACAAAAGTGAGAGGAATATTTGACAAGGAAGATCAGAACAGTGTGCAGCGCAGAACAGCCACTCTCAGCTTCCTTGATAAAGAATACCCACAGGACCTCTGGATCCGAGTCTACACAGATGGGTCAGCACAAAATGCTGTTCGAAATGGAGGAGCGGGAGTGTACATAGAATACCCAAATAATACCAGGGACACAGCTAGAGTACCGACAGGAAAGTACTGCCATAACTACGATGCTGAAATTGAGGCAATCAAGATAGCAACAGAGAAATTACTAAATACCAGCAATGGTACACAACCTGTGGTGCTATTGACAGATGCAAAATCAGTACTCGAGGCGCTCCTGTCTGGGAAATTGCCAGTACTAAGGACACTACTTTCTGAACTTAGCAGTCAGCATAAGGTCACCATACAGTGGATACCATCCCACTGTGGAGTACCCGGGAACGACAGAGCTGATCAATTGGCTAAGGAAGGAGCCAAAGAAGAATAGCCTGATGTACCTGTAACATACCACCAAAAGAAAAGAATGATCAAATCAGTCAGAAAGCCACCAAAACCTGCTCAAGATGACTACCACGTTATGGATAGACCAGAACAAGTCATTATTCTGCGCCTCAGAACAGGGCACAATAGATTACGCAACCACATGTATACAAAATTCAAGATTGGTGAAACAGCCATGTGTACATGTGGATTGGCGTCACAGACAGCAGAGCACATACTCCAAGACTGCCCAAAATATAACATCTAGGCAAACCTTCTGGCCTAGAGAGACGACAGTGGAAGATAAACTCTATGGACCGCTGTGTGAACTGAAAAAGACAGTTCAATTCATACAAGAGACAGCACTGCAGTTATAGACATATTTCAAGCGAACGAAAGAAGAAGAAGAATTATATGTTGCTCTTTCCTTCAAGGACCATGTGGAAAGGATGTATTATGCCACTTCATTATATGTTGCTCTGTCCTTCAAGAACCATGTGGAGATGGTTGTGACAAAATCTCAAAAGGGACTCAATGCACTTAAAACTATGGCTGCAATGGACACAGAGCAGAGAATGCTCTCCACACTATACCAGCACTTGATCCTCTCAGTAATTGATTATGGACTAGGACTGCTCACTGTCTCAAAGAGTCAGCTGGTGAAATTAGAGCGCATACAGAACGAAGCTATGTTGGTCATTCTGAGATGCATTAGAGACACCCCAGTAGTGTGTATGCGTTACATCCTTAGTCTGCCTACTGTTGCTGATAGGCACAAGGTGATGCAGGCGAATGCATACCTCAGAGTAGCTGCAGACACAGATCACCCGTTGCATAAGGCGCTGGACGTAGTTAAGGGTCAGAGACTGATAAGAGGGAAATCATGGATGGCTCAGGCGGAGGAAACGATCAGACGGGTGTGCCCCTTGGAGAACATCAGGCGTAAACATTCATAGCAACAGCTAATGGTCGACGTTTGGTGCAGGAGAGCCTGGCGTATGATGACACAACATCTAGCTTAGGAATGGAGGTGGAGGCGGTCAGTGCAGCTTTCCGCTGGATAGAGAATACGATACATACACACATTGTGATTGTAACTGACTCAGAAAGCATGCTGAGGAGGGTGAGGACAGGCAGGCTTCGTGCAGAGTGGCGTACTTCAACGCATGACCAACTAGACACCGCAGCAAGACACTGTCGTCATTTGGAGGTGACAGGTTCGAATCCCGGTCGGTAAATATAGTTTTCAATTTGTATGTTGTCTGGCGCGTCTCTAATTCTTACCACTACTTCTATATGCGCCAAACAATACGTGTGTATTTATTTATTAACAGGCAGGTCCGCATGGCCGTATGGGTAAGAATGCGTGTTCTTAAACATCTGGTGTGCTGATACCGAGGTAAGCGGTTCAACCCCTACACCGGACAGCTGGACTGGAATGTTGACCTGTCGTCCTTGACTTGGGGACGTAAATTACAAGTACCTCTGAAGTCAGAGTGGGTTCGCCTGAGGGCGAGGGACACTGTTAATAGGGCAAGCTAGTCCACCCGCAAAATTCAGTCCATCACTACTATAAATAGTGTGTATGTACTACGCTAAATCACAAATACTGAAGTATTGGAAAGATCAGGTTGTGTGACAGTTTATTCCATGCTCAGTCTTCGTAGACTTAGATGGATAGGACATCTTAGGAGGATGGATGATGGTAGAATACCAAAGGATATCTTTTTTGGTGAATTACAGATGGGTAAGAGATCTCAGGGTCGGCCTCTACTACGATACAAAGATGTGTGTAAGCGGGACATGATTGATACAGGCATTGATAATGCACATTGGGAGCACGTCGCCATTGAACGTGTTGCATGGAGGGCAACTATCAGAAATGGAATAAAGACAAAGGAGAAAATGATTGCAGATAAAGCACACACAGAGCGTGAGAGACGTAAGATGGTGCAAAATGGTGGAAGTGACCATGTTTTCACATGCACCTAGTGTGGGCAAACATTTGCAGCAAGAATTGGCCTTACCAGCCACACTCTCCACCGCCATGGATCGTAGTTATTAAGCCTTTTTGAAGCACAATGTACCAAACTATCGTCTGTCAAGACGGAAAGGTGCCAATGTCATGGACTACGCTTCAGTTCAAAGCGAGCGAGCGCAAAAATAAAAATATTAACTGAGTTCGACCTTGTCTTATGGGTACCGGATAATTGTCACAATTGTCTGGGGAGAAAAGACGGCGAGGAAGGGAACTTATGGGTACCGGATAATTGTCACAATTGTCTGGGGAGAAAAGACGGCGAGGAAGGGAACTTATGGGTACCGGATAATTGTCACAATTGTCTGGGGAGAAAAGACGGCGAGGAAGAAAACTTGTCACCCCACCCTATTATGCTGTAACCTAAAATAGGCGAAGCCTCAACACTTCACACCCCAACAGCAACTCCTGCCAAGGGACAACCCAATGGGACAGCGTGGGCCATTATGTATCAGTGAACCGCGTGACCTTTCTACAGAGACAACGCCTGGGCGCATTGTTTGATGCTGGTGTTGCCATATTGGGTTGACAACAAATGCCAACACTGTAACAAGAAACGATCGAAACAATGCTCATTTTCCAGCGTACTCCTCTCCATTAGGTCTCTCTCTCTCTCTCTCTCTCTCTCTCTCTCTCTCTCTCTCTCTCTCTCTCTCTCTCTCTCTCTCTCTCTCTCTCTCTCTCTCTCTTCCTTTGACTAAGCTACCTCATTGAACCTGGAAAGAGAAGTCATAATTAGGGATCATCCCCAGTCTCATGTGATTGAGTCAGCCACATTTCGGATATTAAACTGAAAGGGATTGTCGTCCATGTTTGTAAAACTTTAGACAGATTTAAGTAAGTATTATGCGGGTAAATATTTAGGTAGGTATAAAAGTCTATGAATGGGTGTGCATGTACGTATATATATATATATATATATATATATATATATATATATATATATATATATATATATATATATATATATATAATATGTGTGTGTGTGTGTGTGTGTGTGTGTGTTTTGTTGTGCGTGTATGTGTATGTTTTTTTTCTAAAGCAAAGACACCGCAAGGTACAAGAGGAACTTGATGAGATGAGACCAGGTGTATAAGACACCAGATGGGGCGCAGAGGTGTTTCCAAGGCACCAGGGCCGGGTTATATACTGGCCAAGACCTATTGACGCGTCCTCGTCGAGCGTCCTGGGCAAAAGTTCCCTTCGGGGTCCTGGCTAAATTCAGTAGGATCGTCGATTCCTCCGAAGTCGGAGAGTGTCTGCCTGTACAGCGAGAAACCACCAGTCTGCACACCAATAAGCCAGACATGGGACAACAGATACTCACGCAAACCTCAGGTCCTGTATGACATCACACTGATGTTGGACAACAGGATGCCTTCATCCGACATACAGGACTTCGCGTTGGAGCTCAAACCAACGAACACAAGCAAGCAAGCAAGACACCAGATGCAGACCAAGAAAATTGAAGCCGGATGAGCTGCGTGCATGGCAGGAAGGATGAGAACACCAATCAATGAGGTTTGAGTAGATGCGTGAACGCCCACGCCAGCTGGCAAGACACATCCTGATGTTGGTGATAGATATATCACATATGTATGTGCGCCCGTGATGTGTTTATGTGTTGAGCAGAAATAAACACAATATAATAGTAATAGAAAACTCCACGTTTCAACAGTATACGCAATAAAATATTCCCGATGGTCAGAAGCAGGGTGAATATTTGTTAAAGCTCACTTTGAACTCAAGCGTAATCCATACACGTACTATTACTGCTAATCCCTTGGATGGATATTTGCATGTATATTACCTTTCTATATTGCCAGTGTCCCTGTCACGAACCCACTGTCGTTAACGATAAGATGATAAACTAACAGAGAACCAGTCTGTATTCACAGCTGCAATTGTTTGTTACTAGTGGAGGAAAACTCAAGTCGGATCAAAGTAAACTACAAGTCTTTGAGAGTTCCCTAGGAACGAGAAATTTGTCGGCATTGCTTTATGTAGTCGTTGAGAGAAAAAGCCTGTTGTATTCGGAGTAGAAAGGGGAATAACTTCTTGTGAAGTTAGGGGACGGATTGTCTGCCCCTGGGGACACCTGTTGTTGACAGGAGAAATGAAGTCTCTAGTTCACAGGCGGAAGGGACTTTTGATTACGGGAAACTAGTCCCGACAGGGAGGCAACCTGGTGTTTACCTCGAATGACGTCTCAAGGACAAATCCCCGACTGTATGCAAAACAGAATTTGTTACCGTTAGTTTGCACGAGAGAGTTGGCCTAGTTGGAAGTGTTTCGACTCGCTCTGTGTTAGTTTAGAAAAGAATCTAGTGTGTTCGGCATCAAGTAACGTTGAGGAACATGTGTCTTTGTGGCAAGCATAGATTCGATGTAGGATAGAGCTGAGTGTTTATACGGTATTTACAACAAATCGTTTAGATGTAAATAATGTAGAATAATCTAGTGTTTAATAGAACTAGAGCTTGAACATAGTGTTGTTGAGTTGTGGTTAGGTATTCAAGGAGTGTTGGCGACAGTGGGCAGTCGCATTGTTAAAATTAACTAGTGTGAGACGTCAATTAGCTCAGCTGGTTGGAAATAGTGAAGTGGGATGATATTTAGAAGGATTGAGGATGTTGGGGGATAGGGTAAATGTCCAATAGTGGGATCTTCCAGTGGGGGTCTACTGGGGTTCTGCACTTTACATTTTGGTCTTTCCTTGTCTTACCTTATTCAGACCGATGTGATGAGCTCCTCTGCACCATGACAGAGTATAGTTCACTGTCATTTATCTGAGTGAGGCCGTCGGCCTACACTCATCTAATGGGAGTCAGTGTCCGGTTGCTCTCACCGGTGTGTTCTCTCTCTTTCACAGGTTCCCTCAGGTTACTCAAAGTACTCAAGTTACTCAGGTTACTCAAAGTACTCAAGTTACTCAGGTTACTCAGTGAAGCTGAAACATCACTGCTTACTAGAATGGAGACCGTAGTGCAGGCAGAGTTATTCAGCAGCTTTTGCACTGGGCCCATGATGAAAGGGGTCTGAAGGAACATGGCTCGGTTGAGCTGAAACATATACATATCCAACAGATGACTTCTTAGTGATAGGTATCATGGAAGTGAAATAATTTATCAAACCCACACGTGAGCAGAACACTAGAGATTGTTTTTCCACGTCATTTGGAGAAGGAACAATCGTGAGATTAATGTTTCAAAACCTCACATGTGAACAGAAGAATAGTATTAGTTTTTCCACATCATATGGGAAGAGAACAATAGGGAGTATTTTAGGAAATCAGCATATTCCTATGAGACCATGTACAATAACTGTGTAAGGGTGAAAACTTTAGGACTTTTAGAAAAAGAATCATGTTATGTCAAGAGACAGTATTCCGGGTTTTCACAAGACAGGGATGTTTTAAGTCTCAGAACATTAGGTACATTTAATAACATGCTGTGTGATCGATTCAGGATCAGTATCTGACTATATCTGTGATTGGTGACCAAGTATCTGGGTTATCCAAAAAAAACACCGGAGGAAGTCAACATCTAGCAGGAGGGACACATCGTTTGGTGAGGTCATTTTGTGCTGACTCTAATGATGTGGTGTAATCCTCACCGGGATGATAGGATCTGGCTCCTAAGCTGTTCGGTCTGATTCTGCAGACACACTAGAGTATACGACATACATTCTACACATACACTTCTCACATACATACACTTTTCTTTATTAAAGTAATCTGTTATTAATTTTTTGAAGCTACAGTTGTTAAGTATGTTGTTTTGGGGAAGTGTGAGAGGGGGCATGAGCAAGTGGTGAAAGAGAGAGAGAAAGAGGTATCCATTGACTGAGGGAGTGTGGTGGACGGAATATGGTGGATTCTCCAGAATAATGATATGGGGTTAAAAATAATGTGGGTGTTGATTCCCCTCACTCCAGGGACGACACAATAAAGACAATCCACGACAGTCCCTCGCAATCAGGCGAACCTACTCCGACTTCTGAGGTACTTGTAATTTACGTCCCCAAGTCATGAACGAGAAGTCAACATTTTAGCCCAATTGACCGTTGTAGCGGTTGAACCCGCCACCTTGGCATCAGCACACCGGATGTTTTGGAGTAGTGGTCTTATCCATTCGGCCATGGCGACCTCTACTGAAGGTAAATGTAACATGGACAATAGAGAATTGATTTACGAAAAACTAGTGGTTGGAAGTGTGGAATGTAAGACGGACCTGCCTGTCTAATTTGTGACCCTTTGAAAATAAAGTTCCTTCTTTCGTTGATTCGTTCGTGAATGTTTCAGTTCCCTTTGTTTTTACTTAGTGACACAAAGTGAATGTTGACTAAGTGACAGATAGAGTGGCTATGGTTGTGTCTAGGGTATGTCCTTGTAAATGTGATGTTGAACAACAGATTAACCAAGATACATCACAACCAAACACCAGTCAGTGAACAAGCGTTAATTTGCGCACATAATATTCCTTTAATTCTGAATTAACACAGACACATGTAACATATAAATCCAGGAACAATAATCCTCTAAGAATATATCTCCATCTCAATGGAACACTTCGAATAACACTGCCTCTCACGGCCTACTAAATATCGTCCCACACGACAGGTATACTAGCCTCTCTCTAGGCCCGACTCAAAGTAACCCACTCTGGGTCTCGAATTCCACTCACTATCCCTGGAACCCACAGTGCGGAGTTATCTTCAGAACTCCGTCACAATTTTTCACTTTCTCAGACCACGACCTTCTCCGGGTCCGGTCTAGACTCAACTCCCCCTTAGCTCGGAGTCCAAACATCAACTGCCCCGTCAATCTTTGTCCCTGTCTTTTTAAACAATTCTATGCCTCCTCACAATGATCCACACAAACCCCACCTCACTGCTCCAACAGTCTGCCTCACAATCATCCTAGCCAGCTGACCTCTTCTCAGCTCCCCCTTCAATCACTATCCTCTCATTTTCGCCCTCTGGGGGACTTACTATCCGCCCTATTTTATCTCGTGAACTGTTTATATTGTACGGCCACTCACCTTAATGCCAATGACCACAGGCATGTGACACTTAGTGACATGCATTAGACTTCAGCATTATGTATGACCTAGTCAAACCAGGCCTACGAACATACTGTCATACAAGGCCTATGTCCATATTGTTTAAGCAGGCCTACATTCATACTGTCAGAGCAGGCCTACATCCGTACTGTCAAAGCAGGCCTACACACTTACTGTCAAAGCAGGCCTACCTATACTGTATAGGGGGGTACGGGGTGTCGGGCATTGGTAGCACCTTTGGTAAGGATGACTCTCACGTCCTTTTCAGGACCCATCCCCCACTGGTCCAAGCCTGACACCCAGCTCACGCTTGTGGCTCCTAGTAGCTATCAGCATGCGACAGCGGCCACCCCCCGGGCAACAGCTGTGAGAGGTTGGCTAAACCAGGCGCGGGTAGCCGATTTGGTGTCAAACCAAGCGATTTGGTGTCAAACCAAGCGGTGAACTAGGGTATGTCTACCCAGCATGTGAAGACAGGATCCGGCAGACTGCGCGGAAGAAATCATTCCTGATTCAACGGGCAAGATGGCGTTTACCTGCAAAGCGTTGTGGAACGTAATGAGCACGGCAAGGCACGTAGAGCGCTCTGATCATCCACTGCACCTGTATTCGTCTCCAGTCGTCTTGACTTGCCCTGCCACTGGATTCAGATGGACTCAGGCGAGAGAGTGAGGTCGACGAATTGCGCAACTCTTCCTCACTTTAATCCAATTCATCGCGCAAATCATTCTTCATCCAACGTCATATATCACCTTTAAGCCCTGTGGCGATGGGCGAGCGGCAGGCGTGGGTACGCTGGCAGCCGTAGTCGCAGACCTGCACACAGGCGGCTCAGGCCATATGGTCGTCTTCTACTGACCGGAGCAGCAGTGGGATTCGGCAGCCCCCTGAGCGATTGAGCAGCCCTTTATAGGAACACACTGCTCACCTCCATAGCATGAGGAAGGGGCTAGAAAAGGTACCCTAAACATTGTCTGCTCCATCACTACCTAACCAGCTAGCCGCGGTTGGTGGGTACCCTAAACTGCGGTCGACATACAAACAAACAAAAAGCAGATAAAGCTAAAAGAGCAAACCATATTCCCTTAACAATCGGAACTTGGAATGTACGCAGCCTACTTGACAGAGATGGCGCGTCGGGTCCAGAGAGACGAACAGCACTGATTGGGAGACAGCTGGGCAGGTACAACATCGACATTGCAGCCTTGAGCGAGACACGACTTGCAGAAGAAGGTCAAATCTGTGAAATAGGTGCCGGCTACACATTTTTCTGGAGTGGAAGGAAAAGCGAGGAAAGACGTCAATCTGGTGTGGAATTTGCCATTAAGTCGGCTCTGGTCGGCAAACTAGCTGGATTTCCAAAGGCTATAAACGACAGGCTCATGACCATTAAATTGCCCCTGCTGAATGGAAGGAAGCATGCAACCATTGTAAGTGTCTACGCACCAACTATGACCAATGAAGATGATGTCAAGATCAAGTTCTATGAGGACCTGCACAATGTATTAACATCTGTTCCCAAAGGAGACAAACTTATACTCCTTGGGGATTTCAATGCCTGAGTAGGCATTGACACCATCTCTTGGAGTGGTATTATTGGAAAGCACGGAGTCGGAAATTGTAACAGCAATGGACTCCTCCTTCTTCAGACATGTGCCGAACACGATCTCCTGATTACCAACACAATTTTCCGTCTCCCCATGAGAAACATGACATCGTGGATGAGCCCTCGATCGAAACACTGGCACCTCATTGACTATGTCATCGTCAGGAGGAGTGACAGACAAAACGTTCGTTTGACAAAATCCATGTGTGGTGCCGAATGTTGGACAGACCATCGTCTCATTATCTCGAAAATAAACATTCACAACAAACCACCACGGCGTCCACAAGGGGTGAAAATGAAAAAAAAAAAAAAAAACTAAATGTCACCCGCCTAAACAGCAAGAAAATGCAGCTGTCGTTTGAAAATATGCTGGAAGATCGCCTCAAGCCCAATACTGCAGCTCAACAGGATACAGAAACAGAGTGGAGAGCCCTAAAGGACATAATTTACAACACTGCAATGGAAATCCTGGGATAAAGACTGGTTTGATGAAAATTCCGATGACATCAACCAATTGCTGGCCGAGAAACATCTTCTCCTCAAGGCACATTTGAATGACCCGAAGTCATCATAAAAAGATGCCTTCAAGAACATTCAGAGAGTAGTGCAGCAAAAACTTCGGCACATGCGGGACTCCTGGCTGAGCAGCAAAGCTGATGAAATTAAAGGCTTTGCTGACAGACATGATATGAAAGACTTCTATGACTCACTGAAAGCGGTCTATGGTCCTACATCACCAGGCACCGCTCCCCTCCTCAGTGCAGATGGGGGGACATTGGTCACCGATAAGAAAGACATCCTTCAGCGATGGGCAGAACATTTCAGCAACATCCTACATGCAACTTCCTTCTTCGATGATGAAACCATCAACTGCCTTCCTCAAGTTCCAATCAATGATACACTTGATGACCTGCCAACCATAGTGGAAGTAAACAAAGCCATCCAGCAACTCTCCAGCGGCAAGGCACCTGGTCCGGACTCCATCCTGGCAGGGATATACAAGACAGGTGGGCCGGTCCTAACAAAGCAGCTTCACCAAGTCTTTACAAACATATGGGTGAACGAGACCATGCCATAAGATTTCAAGGACGCGTCAATAGTCCACCTTTAAAAACGAATAGGAAACCGCCAATCCAGTGACAACCACCGAGGCATCTCCTTGCTTTCAATTGCAGGGAAGATACCAGAATTCTTATCAATCGCCTCACGGCCCATCTCGATCAAGGTCTTCTTCCTGAGAGTCAATGTGGCTTCAGAAAAGAACGAGGAACTGTTGACATGATTTTCGCTGCAAGGCAGCTGCAAGAGAAATGTCAGGAACAGAACTGCGAAATGTTCTCTACTTTCATTGACTTTACCATGGCTTTTGATACAGTCAGCAGAGAAGGACTGTGGAAGATTATGGCAAAATATGGCTGTGCACGAAAGTTTGTCCAAATAGTGCGGCTATTTCATGATGGCATGCGGGCAAGAGTACAGGAAAATGGTGAACTGTCTGAGCCCTTTCCTGTCACCAATGGAGTGAAACAAGGATGTGTCCTGGCACCAACACTGTTCAGCATCATATTTTCAGCTATATTGACGAATGCCTTCGAGAACAACGACATTGGAATAGACATCAATTACCGCATGGATGGAAGGTTATTCAATCTCAGAAGGCTGAAAGCTGAAACCAAAATTGACAGCGACACCGTCAGAGAGCTCCTGTTTGCTGATGATTGCGCTCTACACGCCAACTCAGAGGCGGACATGCAACATAATGTTTCAGCTTTCTCACATGCCTGTGCAGTCACCTGTGAGGCAACCAGGACTGAAAGAGCTGTGAAGAAAAGACAGAACAGAAAAACCACTGCAGAAAATCCTCCTCCAGAAACGTCAAGCATTCTTTGTCCACATTGTCAACGAACATTTCGAGCTAAAATAGGTCTCATCAGCCATCTTAGAACTCACGGCTCCATACTTTCAACCCCACTGGATGAAATGAATGGTCATCATCACTCTTGATGGACAAACAACTACCTATACTGTCAAAGCAGGCCTACATCCATACTGTCAAAGCAGGCCTACATCCATACTGTCAAAGCAGGTCTATATCCATACTGTCAAACCAGGCCTATGTCCATACTGTCAAACCAGGCCTACATCCATACTGTCAAACCAGGTCTACATCATTTACTGTCAAACCAGACCTACATCCATACTGTCAAACCAGGCCTACATCATTTACTGTCAAACCAGACCTACATCCATACTCTCAAACCAGGTCTACATCCATACAGTCAAACCAGACCTACATCCATACCGTCAAACCAGGTCTACATCCATACTGTCAAACCAGGTCTACAGCATTTACTGTCAAGCCAGGCCTACATTCATACTCCCAAACCAGGCCTACATTCATACTGTCAAACCAGGCCTACATAATTTACTGTCAAACCAGGCCTACATCCATACTGTCAAACCAGGTCTACATCCTTACTGTCAAACCAGGCCTACATCCTTACTGTCAAACCAGGCCTACATAATTTACTGTCAAACCAGGCCTACATGATTTACTGTCAAACCAGGCCTACATCCATACTGTCAAACCAGGTCTACATCCTTACTGTCAAACCAGGCCTACATCCTTACTGTCAAACCAGGCCTACATCCACACTGTCAAACCTGACCTACATCCATACTGTCAAACCAGGCCTATAGCCATACTGTCAAACCAGGTCTACATCCATACTGTCAAACCAGGTCTACATCCATACTGTCAAACCAGATCTACATCCTTACTGTCAAACCAGGCCTACACCATTTACTGTCAAACCAGTCCTACATCCATACTGTCAACCCAGACATACATCCTTACTGTCAAACCTGACCTACATCATCTACTGTCAAACCAGGTCTACATCCTTACTGTCAAACCAGGCCTACATCCTTATTGTCAAATCAGGCCTACATCCTTACTGTCAAACCAGGCCTACATTATTTATTGTCAAACCAGGCCTATATTATTTACTGTCAAACCAGGTCTACATCCATACTGTCAAACCAGGCCTACATCCATACTGTCAAACCAGACCTACATCCATACTATCAAACCAGGTCTATATCCATACTGTCAAACCAGGTCTACATCCATACTGTCATACCAGGCCTACATCATTTACTGTCAAACCAGGTCTACATCATTTACTGTCAAACCAGGCCTACATCCATAATGTCAAACCAGGTCTACATCCATACTGTCAAACCAGGCCTACATCCATACTGTCAAACCAGGCCTACATACATACTGTCAAACCATCCCCAGAGGCCCGGGAACTTGTTTCATTGCCAAGTTAATGTTGCATGTCCTTTGCAGAACGCTGCGATTAACCCCAATCCCAGGTTGACCTGCTAGACTTGATACCACTTTGAAGATATTGATCCGCCTACAGAGCGAGAGAGGGGTGACGCGTATGTAGTCTACAAATGAAAAATGCAGTCTGTTACATTATGTAGTTTGAAACTGCTTTCTGAATGAAAAGTAAACCTGGCCTGTGTCGGGAACGTACCCGATACTCCGGCATCAGAGCACATGAAGTTTGTAATGCAAGCGCACTAAACACCGGCGACCACATAGATCTCTGCTTTATATATACCAACGAGATAACATAATCACTATGATTATACATTGTACTTTATTGTTGTTTTTTTTTCATATCCTATTGACAGGACATCGCTGTCAACACCAGCACTGCTGTTGATGATGTCTTGGCAATTTTGCATTTAGTAGTTTGCCATTGTTTTCTGAACGACCGGCTCCCATACCAACATGTTAAAACCCAAAGCAACATTGTCTGCTGCCAAATCAGTCGCAGCTGTGTTTTGAACGCAGGTAAGCGAAATTACGAACCGCGTCCGTAACACCTTTGCCACGGAGTTCGGCATACACTGTACTAGGCCTAGTGTATTCCCCACGGGCGGCCGCAAGCAGTCGCGCATCACACGGCAGTAAACTTCACGTGTGCTCCACGTACGCACAGTCAGCAACACACAGCCTATCCGTGTCAATCTGAAGCAGCAACAAAAGATCACAACAAACAGAATACAACTTACCCTGTTTGGTTTTACTCAAGAACGGAATATGATATTCTCCACCACACTTGCTTCCTCGTCCCATGCTGCAGGCTTGTATAGTTCATAGTGGTAATATCCGTTTAGAATAAAGTATATCTAAGCGCGCCATCTCGACACAGCCACTGTATGGGAATGAGTTGTTGCTACCATTACACGGTTCACATTATTTTCTGCGCACTCACCGTCTACCTTAAAGAGTCAGCGATAGTAAAACGCAACTCTAAGTCTGCCGCAAATAAACAAGCTTGGCTTGATACTAACCATTGTGAGGATATTAATCCGCCAACAAGGCGAGCGGGAGAGGGGAGACGCGTATGTACGTAGTCTGCTAATGTGAAATGCAGTCTGCTAATGATTAATTGTGGTAAACGTAATTAATAAAAGTGGAGCAACAGATATAAATCAACGATGCGCTTCGGGCAACAACAAACAGCGTCACATTATAGTTTAAAACTGTTGATCAGGTACCGAAATGTTTGGCTGGATAATTTTAATTTGTAAAAACAACGAACAGTAATTAAACACACAAGCCATAAATAAAATATTTCACGATTTCTTGATTGGCATTTTACGCGCAGTATTTTATTCATGGCGTGTGTGTTATAAATTCACCAAGGGAATACACTGTTTTGATCGAACAGTGTGTTATTTTTCTAATAATAAAAAATAACAGTGAACATGTTTACCATCTAAGTCATCATCATCTCCCTCTTTGACGAGGGACACTGTTAATTGGGAAAGCTAATCCATAGGCTAAATTCAGTCCATCACTACTATAAATAGTGTGTATGGACTACGCTTGAGTTCAAAGCGAGCGAGCGCAAATAAATCATCATCATCAAGTGCCTCACTGTATTGAATGTCAGCTGTTTTGGATCTCCGAGGTCCTTTCTGGCCTCTTTATGGTAGACTCAAACCAGCTTCGTCTAGCCCATCTTAATGTTTTGTCTACTCGCGTGTAACGTTATCTTCCTCTCGCACACTTCCGCGTGAACTTTACCCACTAGCACATTTTAAAGGCACATTGCCTGGGACGGGTTGACCACGAGGACTGGAACTAGCCAATCTACTTCACTGGTGTCATGGCTTATAATGTTTTACAAGGAGGGTAAATCAGCTTCATTGCAGTTTTATATCCCATATGGTTCGATCTCTTTCCGCAGGGCGGCCTGTGGAAATCGTCGCACAAAGCACCAACTCCGTAGCTCCAGCGACGTGTCTCAGAGAAAGTTGCACATGCGAACCGAGCGAGGTATCCCGGAATTGAATCCACAACCTTCGGAGCGCGAGGCAGCAGGCAGGCGGCGTAAACACTTCGCCACGGAGACTCCCTGACCTAGAATGTGTGACGACCATAGCTGGTGCCAACACTGGGGTGTGTGACATGTCCACTTAGTAGATGCCGTTACGGTATCTGCTATGGGGACGTGTCACACCCCAGTGATGGCACCTGTTATGGAAGTACCTTTACTTTGTACTCTTTAACAAGCACCAAAAGAAAAGAATGATCAAATCAGTCAGAAGGCCACCAAACCTTACTCAAGACGACTACCACGTTATGGACAGACCAGAACAGGTCATTCTTCTGCGCCTCAGAACAGGACACAATAGATTACGCAACCACATGTATACAAAATTCAAGATTGGTGACTCAGCCATGTGCACATGTCGTTTGGCGTCGCAGACAGCAGAGCACATACTCCAGGATTGCCCAAACTACAACATATCCAGGCGAACCTTCTGGCCTAGAGAGACAACAGTGGAAGATAAACTCTATGGACCGCTGAAAGAACTAAAAAAGACTGTTAGATTCATACAAGAGACAACATTGCAGTTATAAACATATTTTAGGCGAACGAAAGAAGAAGAAGAACAAGCAACTAACTGTTTAAACAGATAATGCAATAAATAGAAATAATTTAACAGTTAATGACTAGCCATCTTAGTAGCAACAAATTGAAGTACAGATCATATAACTTAAACAATATAATAATAAGTGTTGTAAGAAGCTAGGGCATAAAGACAACTTATTACAAACATAAGAAAATGAGGCATGCATTATTCTTGGCCACATTACGAGAAGATAAAAACTAGAACATGCAATGATAATTGGAGGATTTGTGAAAAGAGAGTCAGAGGAAGACAGCGAGACAAAATTCCTGACAGCCTTTTGTCATGACAATGAGGGGTACCACTACACGGAGTAACAATGATGTTGGAGATCGCAAGATGTGGAGAAGCATGATGGCCCACAAGGCACGGCACTTGATGGTGACGAGAGAACCCAATGTTTAATATTGAACTGTCCCAATAAAACATTCATATTTTACACCAACGGCACGCCAAAATTGTCATGATCTGTAGCAGCCTGTTGTGACTATATAAAACTATTGGAGGACGATACATCAATAACATTAGATATGCAGATGATACAGTCTTGATTGCAGACAATGAACAGGACCTGCAACATTTAGTAGATGCGGTTGTTGCACACAGTGAACAACTTGGGTTAGAATTGAATAGTAATAAGACACAGATTATGGTCGTCACTGGGAAGAAGGAAATACCACAATGTCATATACGAGTAAATGGGCATATTCTTAAGCAAGTGAATCGATACAGTTATCTTGGAACAGTCATAACATCTGATGGGAGATGCCTCGAAGAGATTAGAACAAGAATTGCCACTGCGAAGGTAGCCTTTTGCAAGATGGAAAACATATTGACCAATAAAAAGATATCAATTGAAACGAGAAAAAGAGTGTTGAGGTGCTACATAGAACCTGTACTTTTGTATGGATGTGAAGAGCAGCCAAGCAGAAAACCAGCTGATGGCTGTGGAAATGTGGTTTCTGAGCAAAATGCAAAGAATACCATGGACAGACAGAAAAACCAATGAACAAATCCTTCAAGAAACAAATGAAGATCGTAAACTGATTAGAGTCATTAGACGCAGACAGTCAAATTTTTTTGGAAATGTTACGAGAAGAAATGACTTGGAGAACTTGGTGACAACTGGCAAGGTCGAAGGGAAGAGACCAAGGGGAAGACCGAGAAGTAAATACCTGGATGGCTTGGCCGCATGGCATGGTCGAGACAGAAACACGGAGCTGATCCAAGACTCTGGTGATCGAGTGAGATGGCAGAACATGACCGCCCACGCTTACTGGCATGGAACATGATGGATGGATGAATTTAAAACTCTGCGTCACTGGCTAAATAAAAGAATTGCAACATCCAAGTCACAGGGGTAAATCTCAGTACGGAGAATCGATTCTACAATCTTCGAACAGTCATGACATCAGGCAGAAGATAACCCCTAGGGATTGGGGGGGGGGGGGGGGGGGATTGCCACAGCAGAAGCATTCTTTTGCCAGATAAAAAACAAAAATATACTCCCTAACAAAAACCTGTAAATTTCTGTAAGAATAAAAACATGTGAAGATGTATAAAAGTAAAATATGACAATAAGCAAAACTGAAAAACAGCAGTTAATGCACGAGTAAATTTGGTTTCTGGGAAAATGCAAATATAACTTACGGAGAGAAGAACGTGAAATTTCCTGGCTACTGGGAAAGTTAATGGGAAAACAACAAGAGGGAGATAACGAGATGATACTAAGATAGCTTGCAAACATAGACCTGATCCAACCATGATCTCCCATGCTAACGTGCATAGTATGTGATGGTAAATTAGCTTCCTCTGATGCTGTTTTAAGAGATTTTCTAATGTAAGTGAAATTGCGATTTGTGTTAACAATTGTAGTCCCCCCCCCCCCCCCCTACTTTGAACTCATACACGTAATACCACTTCTAGCGCACTGGGTTGACTTTTGCGCGTGGATTAGCATTCCCTATTAGCAGTGTTCTTCGCCATTAGGTGACTTCAGAGGTATTCACATGTAGTAACTACCACTTCGAAACACAGCAGTGGGAATTTTGGTAGCAGACCGCATTGCGTTGGTTTTTTTATTAAATGGTATGGGTGCTGGTCTTTAAGACAGAAATGGCAGACTACTGAACGTAAACGTGTCCAGGAATCTCAAACAGCCCAAACATGCTAGGGTTGACTGCTAGGTCCTGTAAAGTATATGCAAGTAACTTGCCTCCTGTACTCAGATTCCATCAAAGACAGTGGGTTCCATCCACCAGTGGATGGGATTATATTTCCTCAAAAATTTGCCAGAACAGTGTCTTTGTGATGTTCAAATGCCTTGTTATTTTTAACGTGGGGTGTTGAATCTTCTGTTTTTCACGCTTATCTGAGAAGCTTAGATATTCAATTCCACCAAACAAGAGATCAGAGAGATATGTAAAATCAATGATTATGTAAAACAAAATAGTCCACCACTATTCTGAGTGTTGAAATCTGTATCCTCTGAACCTAATGCGGATACTGCAACCTCTAAACTGCGGCATTAAAGTAAAAGACACTTTCGTATGCACTACGTCAGGGGTTATGAGATTGAGTGACAGTTCCCTTGCCCACAGATTTAGTATCTACAAACACGTGACAGCAAGGACAACAAAACTTACATCACATCATCTACTAAAGACGTGTGGCTTTGCTCCACGTGAAATATACACAGGAAGTCTACATGGTGTCCGAAGCGCCTGCAACCAATCAGATCTTTAGATTTTTCCCCCAATTATCACTTTCACTGTTCACATTAACCGCCACAGTCTCCTTGCATAGATCACTTTCATTGTTCACATTAAGCGCCACAGTCTCCTTGCATAGATCACTTTCACTGTTCACATTAAGCGCCACAGTCTCCTTGCATAGATCACTTTCACTGTTCACATTAAGCGCCACAGTCTCCTTGCATAGATCACTTTCACTGTTCACATTAAGCGCCACAGTCTCCTTGCATAGATCACTTTCACTGTTCACATTAAGCGCCACAGTCTCGTTACATAGATCACTTTCATTGTTCACATTAAGCGCCACAGTCCCCTTGCGTAGATCACTTTCATTGTTCACATTAAGCGCCACAGTCTCCTTGCATAGATCACTTTCATTGTTCACATTAAGCGCCACAGTCTCCTTGCATAGATCACTTTCATTGTTCACATTAAGTACACCAGCCCCCTTGCATAGATCACTTTCATTGTTCACATTAAGCGCCACAGTCTCCTTGCATAGATCACTTTCAATGTTCGCATTTAGCGCCAGTCTCCTTGCATAGATCACTTTCATTGTTCACAGTAAATGCACCAGTCTTCTTGCATAGATAATTTTCATTGTTCACATTAAGTGCCCCAGTCTCCTTGCATAGATCATACTAGAAGAATCTCAGCAGTGCGCGAACACCGTTTTACGGCCAGGATCCATATGTATGTATACCAAAACCACACGTGCTATAGATATTCATTTATGGGTAGGTGTTCTAATATTGGAATTCAATCCAGGCACTGAGGTCTCTGTTCTAATCTTTTAGATTTCCTACTGCTCAGGGAATGCATACATATGCAGCTTACACGTTGGTCCCTAATGAGGCCCCATTACGGTGCCGCCTGATGCGGCCGCCCCTCTGTATCATAGCGCGGCACGTCCCTGTGAACTGCCGATACACTTTCCAGTCATATTTTGTGACATTAAAGGTAAAGTGTTATGCTGATGGCAGAGTAGGGGGTTCAATCCCTACACCGTCATCTAGCTGGATTTGACCGTTTTCTCTCTGATAAAGTAATGGCAAACCACAGCCGTAAAACTGCCTAGGAAATCAACCTGGGGTTGATGGCGATGTGCGGCAAAAAAACATGCAACGTTAAACGTCGGAAGGCAGATTCTGCCAGTAGGTTTCAAAGTGTTAGTCACTCATATATTCTAGGTCACGACATAATGAGGTCAGTAATCAGTTTCCTTCCTGGGTCGCCTTTCCGTCCCAGACAGCTCTCATAAAATGTGTTCCATTGTCTGGTAGCCACTTTTAGAAGTGGGTCGACCTCAGTGCCAAACTAGTCGAAAAATGAGCCTGCCACTGCTGGGGGAACTGAACGCGGACCAATGTCTTGCCAGGCAAGAGCACATACGACTATGACATCACGGAATGAATTTCAATCAATCAATCATGTGCCATGCCGGAAAGCGTGGGCGGTCATGACTCGCCATTTCACTCGATCACCAGAGTCGTGGATCAGCTCAGTGTTCCTGTCTCGACCTTGCCAAGTGGCCAAGCCATCCAGGTATTTACTTCTCGGTCTTCCCCTTGGTCTGTTCCCTTCGATCTTGCTTTTTGTCACTAAGTTCTCCAATCCATTTCTTCTTATAACATGTCCAAAAAATGTGTACTGTCTACGTCTAATTTCTCTAATCAATTTACGATTTTCAATTGTCTCCTGTAGTACTTGTACTAGTACACTGGAATGACATTACCAGAATGAAAATGTATTTGCGTGAAAAATGAAACTATATCAAAGACAGGTAACACTTATTATAAACTAGATAATATAATAAGATAGAAACCATGTTTTACATAGGAAACACATGAGATATAATGTTATATCTTTGATATAAGACGTGCATCAGGTAAAAGACAGTTTATTTTAAATGGAAATACATCATCGTCATTATCTCATCCTGCAAGACCGAAGGTAGCGGATTCACGACAGAAGCAGCAATATTCGGTCGCGTATTGCCCTGTCCCTAGCAACGCGTATAGTTTCGTGTTTTTCACAGGACGTTGCAATCAAGCCCAGCATTTGTCGACTGTTTGTGACTTAATAGGCAATCTTAATTCAATAGTTTGCCAATGCTTTCTGAAAGGCGGACGCCTTATACCATCGAAATCAACATATAGCGGTCTGCTTCCAAATCGCCCGCAGTTGATTTCGGTTTAGCAAAGCGTACAATTGTGGAAATACTGCATCTTGCCATTATTTAATGCTATCAGAAAGGGATTTATCTGCTGTCTTCTTCTCAATTTGCCCTCAAATTTCCCTGGAGGATCATCTTTAGGAAGGTCTGACGCATCAGAAATATACACAAGAGAGGCAACATGTCTAGGAGGGATATATCCATTCAGACGCACGCCAAACGTTTCTTCTCCTCTTTATCCCCCATGTAAGCACAGTCTTTCACACAACTCTACGATATATGTGAGACTTGCAAATATTTAACATGCTAATTCTGATTTCAAACACTATCTCAGATGGTAATTTCATGTGTGATCATTCCGACTTGCAACTATTTAACATGCTAATTCTGATTTCAAACACTATCTCAGATGGTAATTTCATGTGTGATCATTCCGACTTGCAACTATTTAACATGCTAATTCTGATTTCAAACACTATCTCAGATGGTAATTTCATGTGTGATCATTCCGACTTGCAACTATTTGTTTTATGTGCTTTCTCTCGCTTTGAACTAAAGATAGTCCACACAAGTGCTACTATAGCGCTGGGCCAGTTTTTGCGTGTGGATTAGCTTTCCCGTTTACCAGTATCCCTCGCCATCAGGCGAACCCACTCCGACTTCAGAGGCACTTGTAATTTACGTCCTCAAGTCAAGAAATAGAAGGTAAAATGCTTAACTATGTGGATAGTTTTAAATACTTAGGGGCATTTATAACATCAGATGGAAGATGCACAACAGAGATTAAAAGCAGAATATATTTTAACAGTTAGTTACGTGTCTCTAACGGGGCGTTGAAATCAACCCCAGAGTTATTAGCTGTGATCTACTAGGCAATGCTAGTTCAGCAGTTTCAATCGCTTTATATTAACAGTCGACGCCTCATACCAGCTAAATCAACGCAACGCGGCCTGCTTCCAAATCGCTGGTTTCAAACCCTCGACTCGGTATGACGAAGAATTATGAAATTGCGTCTCAATATCCTCTGAGTCACAGAAACACAGATTACCGAAACACCTTATCTAAAGACGAAAGCAACTGCTGCAAGAAACCCAGTCAATGAATGAAAGACAGGTAGCTACTAAACAATACCCAGAATACGCAATTATAAAATTAAACCACCAAATACGCGATATTATAAAAACAACCTAACTGGGAAGCTTTCCACGACGAACAACTCAAGATGTTGCGGCTTGTTGGCTAGTTTTAGGTCAAGTGTGTAACAACAAAGTAGGCCTGGTACGGCATAGATATATTCACTACAGTACAGAAAATCCTGCCTTCGATAACGCTTCGGTTAACTATTCCTCGGCTGAGAGAATCTGCATATAAATTGGAAGAAAATCCGCGCAGTTTTGTCATCACCGAAGCTACAGGTTGAATACAACACTATGTCTAAATTTACGAACTTGCCGGCGTGTTTTGGGGGCTTCTAGCGGCGAAACCAGTGTCGCCCAGTTCGCTCAGAACGCCAGTCTGAAGGAAGAAAGCCGTGCAGCCGTTTGTTTACAAGTGGTATTGGTTACACGCTGTGTGCGTGTGGGCGCGAGTGTACCCCCCCCCCCCCCACCCCCACCCCCTTTCTTCAGGCTAAAAGTGCGTAATCCAGTTTTCGAACAGCCGAGTCGTTCGTTCATCTGTTCGAGTCCTAAGAGATGGCCTAAAGCCTAGGAGGCGAACTGGTGTCGCAATAGCTGAGTCAAAAAGGGCGGGGCGTACAAAACGGATGTGAACGTAAAAGTGGAAGTGAAAACGATAAATTAAAAAAGGTACTCAATTACTATCAAGTGCGTAGATCCTTACCATGACATATTACACAATGCCACCACCATTAAACATCACACCGTAAGAACAATAACATAAAATGAATGATATTTTTAAGAAATGAATGTCTATTCCATCATCATCACAAAACGACTCCGCCTATAACTGCCTCCACCTTGTTCTCTCTCTCTCTCTCTCTCTCTCTCTCTCTCTCTCTCTCTCTCTCTCTCTCTCTCTCTCTCTCTCGTCTGGCACCTGCTGACCCCGCCAAATTTTATAAGGTTGTTATTCTCATTTACAATTCGCTACAATGGCTTTTTGAGGCAGAGCTAGCACAGAGAGGTCGAATCAGTTTGAGAACATGCTGAACTGGACAAAGGTTGCGGCGTGGGCGAGGGTTGTTACTTGTTGAACTTGTTACGTTAGCAGTTTAAATATAATCCTGCTCTTTATATTGTACTTTTGTTTTTACACAGAAGCCACAAACAATAGGTTGTACGATTTATTGCCTGGCATATTTCGCTGTATGTCATCAGATGCATACTGCAGAGTTATATATTATATGAAGTGAATAAATGAATTATACTTTGGCTGAAATGATTAACATACAGTCTCTAATATTGTTCGAATAGTCAGCATTTGTTATCCACATGGTATTGGCAAATTTAAAATAAAGTCTTCCTGTCTGCAAAAAATTGGTTGGAACTGTCTAATTGCTAAGTTAAGGTAGTTGCATATTCTTTACAGGATGTCGCAGTCAACCCCATCATTGTTGGCTGTTTTGATTTCTTGGCAAGTTTACGTTCAGTAGTTTGCCATCGCTTTCTGAACAACTGCTTCCCATACCACTGAATCAAAACCAACGCAAGAAGGCCTGCTTCCAAATCGCCCACAGCTGTGTTTCAAACGTGATATGCGGCATTACGAATTGCGTTCGTAAACCCTTCGCCACAGAACCAGCCAGTATATTTGAGAATGGTTTATTGTTCGTGGAATATAATACCCCTTTTCTTGGTTCACATTATGGCTATAATTTAGCAAGTGTTGAGAAATGCCTCAGCTGGGCATCGTATAGACTGCATAAGGATTCCCGAAGACTAACTCTCTTTAGACTCATACTGGATTATGTTTCCTTACTCTTTGATTTTTTTTTTTTTTTTTTTAATACTAACATTTGCAGATGATATTCTTGCATATAGGCAGGGGAGAGATAGGGTACAAACAGCCCAGGAGCTACAGGTGACAATAGACAAATTGACTGACTAGTGCACTGAAATGAGTGCTGTCATCCACCCGGAAAAGGCAGCTGTTTTATTGTGCTCTCTGGACAACAGGATTGTGAGTGATGATGTCCCAAGTCTCACGATAGATGGTAGAAACGTCAACAGAGAGAACAAACTGAAGTATCTGGGAATCACATTTGACAGGAGCCTGTCCTTCAAGGATTATATGGAGACCGTTGTGACAATATCTCAAAAGGAACTCAATGCACTTAAAACTCTGGCTGCAATGGACACAGAGCAGAGAATCCTTTTCACACTATACCAGCACTTGATCCTCTCAATGACTGATTATGGACTAGGACTGCTCACTGTCTCAAAGTGTCAATTAGTGCATACAGAACGAAGCTATGTGGGTCATTCTGGGGTGCACCAGAGACACCCCAGTAGTGTGTATGCGTTACATCCTTGGTTTGCCGTCTGTTGCAGGTAGGCTCAAGGTGATGCAGGCGAAGGCATACCTCAGAGTAGCTGCAGACATAGATCACCCACTGCATGAGGCGCTGGACGCAATTAAAGGTCAGAGACTGATAAGAGGGAAATCATGGATGGCTCAGGTGGAGGATACGATCAGACATGTGTGCATCTTGGAGAACATTAGGTGAGGAGAGGAGTGGGTCAGAGTGCCAGCGAAGCAGTCAGACTTGTGCAGAGTTATAATCACATTGAGCCGGGAGTGCAGGGTGTGGCCAGCAGGGGCCACGGAAGTGGAAATCCAGCAACTAATTCAGGATAATACTCGCTCGGGTGATGTGATTATCTACACAGATGGTTTGGTGTCGAGAGGTAGGAGAAGTGCCTGGGGGTTCATAGCAAAAGCTAATGGCCGACGTTTGGTGCAGGAGAGCCTGGCATATGATACCACAACATCTAGCTTAAGAATCGAGGTGGATGCGGTCACTGCAGCTTTCCGCTGGTTCGAGAATACGATGCACACACACACATTGTGATTGTAACTGACTCAGAAAACATGCTGAGGAATGTGAGGACAGGCATGCTTCGTGCAGAGTGGCTTGCTTCGCTTTTCGGAGGTCACGGGTGGCAAGCATCGCCTGGATCTTTTCTCCGGGGTATCCTGGTGTGCTGGGGAATGAACAGGCGGACAGATTGGCTGGCTCTGCAAAACTTGGTGGAGTATTGATGCATGACAAGGCAGATGTGGTTGCGGCCTTGTGGAAGCACGTGTACACCTCGGAGGAGCAAATGGATCATCGTGGTCTGACAAGAATGAGGCAGCGAGGAGTGACGAGGGGATCTGGCCTACGCTCGGCGCTCAGAAGAAAGGCGAGACGGACATATAATCAGATTGCTTGCTACTGGTACTATTGGTGTTGGAACTCTTCGCTGGCTGCTGAGGATGGGGGCGGAGCGCCTATGGGAATGCCCCGAATGCCGTGATGTCGTTTCCTTTATCAATAAATCAATCAAATAATCAATCAATCAATCAATCAATCAATCAATCAATCTACTCTTTGATTTTATTCCAATACTGTCGAGTTGTCTACTCTTGGCAGCCTAATACCATTTTTATGACAAGTTAAGTTTATCCGTTAATGTTCCATGGAAAGGAACTTTTTTCCCGGCGTTTAAAGTAAGTACACAGTAACAGGACCTTCGTACACACCTTCAGGCGTGTTTGATATATGGTGCTAGTGCCATATTTCTATAGACCAAGCAGCACTCGCCGGTGAAGTGGTCAGTATCAAGCCGGCCATCTTTAATCCCCAAGACATTTGCTGATACCTGTGGCATTGCCGTTTAGACGCCCGCTCGTCTTGCAATTAACACTAACAGTCTCAGTTCCTTCAGTCTCGTTACAAGGTTCAGGCAAGAGTTTATTCCACTCATTCTTTAGGTTAGACACTGTAAGGTCAGCCCAGGCAGTGGCGACATTGAACATAGCGTCCTTTATGTTGTATCTCTTCCAAAAGTCTTTGACAGTCATGGCATCATCAGATGTGAGCAAGCTTTCGATAAAAGCTTTCATGTAACGTCGCTTCATATTTTCATTTATGCCCTGGTCCATAGGCTGGATAAGTGCATTTGTATTCGCTGGAAGAAAGAGGGAGACGAGATGAGACGCTGGGAGAATTTTTTTTCTTTCTAAAGACGGTGACGGATAACAGAAACTGACGGTTAAAAGGGTGAATCGAAGTTTTACTTTATGTATGTGCGCGCACATGCACGCACGCACTCACGCACGCACACACACACACACACACACACACACACACACACACACACCTCTGCAGCTAAGTGCATTCACTATTACGTTATTTTAGTCGATCTATAGGGTGAAAGTTTGTACTACTTTTTGTCATCCTATCGCCTAGTTGCGAGAAAGAGGAAGGGGGGGTGGGGGGGGGGGGTTCAATGTCTATTGTAGGTTACTAGTAGCAGGAATACCTAAGCCTGTAGCCTTTGGATCAAAGTTTGCTGCTGTTCGCTTTCTTTTTCCTCAAACCTGCCCACCATAAAGAGTGTAGATTATCTCTGGGACCTGCATTTCCATACAGTCTATTTATTACAAGCCACGTTGAGCCTCTCTGTCTTCAGTGCATAGGTTTTCTTTAAGATAGTCTTCTTGTCGCTGCTTCTGTGTGTATAACACTATCACCAGTCGGTGATCTCGCTATAATACCTATGTTAGGCCGACTCGAACTGCTAGCTCGGGGCATCAAATAGCCGCGTCGATAGCGTTTCGATCCCACGAGTACAGGACCGTCAAGTAGGCAGGCTACCCACGGCGCTACCATGGTTCCTCGTTTGAAAAGACAGGACACTTAATGGTGAGCTGGCGAATCTCATACGAACTAGAAAAATGTTTATTGATGTTTGATACGACCTTAGATTTGTACTGCCTTAGCAAACCTCATTTTAAAATGGGAAATAAAATCAGTCAAATACCGTTTCCTCAGTGAAGGTTGGCTGCAATAGGTATCTAACACTTTCTGTCTGTAGCTCTGGTTGCACACTCGGACAAACTAATATTGTTCATCTGTTGGTGTTAGCTTTCCAGTTGTACCTCTGTCTGTCGTTCTTGCTGTAAATTAGACTCTGACAAACTATTGTTCTTTCATCTTATGATGTTATCCTCCCAGCTATATCTCTGCCTATCGCTATAGTCGTATACTCTAACAGACTATTATAATAGTCTCTCAGAGAAACAACTATAGCAACAGACGGAGATAAAATTGGGAGGATAACATCATGAGATGGAAGAATAATACTATTATTCTTCCATCTCATGATGTTATAGTATTATTCTTCCATCTCATGATGTTATCCTCCCAATTTTATCTCCGTCTGTTGCTATAGTTGTTTCTCTGAGAGACTATTATTCTTCCATCTCAAGATGTTATTCTCCCAATTTTATCTCCGTCTGTTGCTATAGTTGTTTCTCTGAGAGACTATTATTCTTCCATCTCAAGATGTTATTCTCCCAATTGTATCTCCGTCTGTTGCTATGGTTGTTTCTCTGAGAGACTATTATTCTTCCATCTCAAGATGTTATCCTCCCAAATGTATCTCCGTCTGTTGCTATAGTTGTTTCTCTGAGAGACTATTATTCTTCCATCTCATGATGTTATCCTACCAACTGTATCTCTGTCTGTCGCTATAGTTGTACACTCTTAAACTAGTGCTCTTCATTATCTTCATGTTAAGTTCCCAGTTGTTTCTCGGTCTGTTGCTCTGGTTGTACTCTGACCGACCATTATTCTCAATAAAACGACCCTCTGGTCTCTAACCTTTAACCTTATGACGATATCTTCCCCTTACATCCCTGATAAGCTCGACGGGTGGAAAAACACATCCAGATACAGCCAACATTTCCACCGAAGTCTTTACCAGCGGAACAACAAGAACAAAACAAACAAGACATACATAGTCAACAAGTAGCAATATGTCAGTCTCCTTACAGAACATAACAGGATGAAATAACACTTGATTTATAAGAGGGAACATCATTAAGTTACCGGAATTTTATTATAAAGTGCATGGAAAAGTATGGACAACGGAAAACCTTATTTCATGACACAAACTAGCTCTTAAGCAATATCACATTTAGGGGTCGTGAGAATCGAACAGCTTGTGCATGCGTAATAGCGATTACAAAACCTAACGACTTGCGCCGTAGAAGTTTAACTAAGCGTTATTTGTTTGCTTTTGTTTTTTTTCGTTTTTTTTTTTTTCTAGTCTTAGCGTGTGAAATCTTGTGAAATCTACAGAAGTATGATGATTCAGTATGGAAGCAGTTGTTTGAGTCAGGGTAGAGTATGAATGGGTAGAAATATTTCACACTGGTAGACGCAGGAATCAGCTGGGAAAGTCATGATAACCATCTTTTGGGATATCAAGGGCCCTCTATTGATGCCTTCGGGGAAATGGGTGAAACTGTGACTAGTGCTGGATAAAGTGACATGCTGGCGAATAAACTGAAGCCCACAATATCGAAACGCAGGGGACTTATCTCAAAAGGAGTATTGTTGCTGCCTTACACTGCTACTCATACAGTGGATATACTAGATGCTAAGAAATGTCAGGTCTTTAAACATCCAGCATCCAGTCAAAACATGGTGCTATCGGACTTTCCCTTGCTTGTACCATTTCAAGAACACTAGCGGTGTCAGTGGTTTGCAGATGAAGACGAGGTAATGGAGGCGATGCAAAATTGCTTTACGGCCACAAAAACTTTTCCTAGAAGGTCTCAACCAGATAGTTGACAGGCAGGGAGACTATGCTGAGAAATAGTACACACAAAATATCTGGTTTGCAATATTGTAAAAGAGTTAGTTATTCGTAAAATGCATGTTACTTAATTACTTCCCCTGGTAAATTATTCCAGAATGAATTAGTAAATTAGGGATGGGATTACTGATGAATGCAACTATGACAGTGGTAAAATGAGAGATAAGCATGTTCTGCAAGACTGTCCAACATGTGCAAAACAGAGACAATTATATTGGCTTTCACCCGCACCATCTGAGGACACGACACACTCTATCAAGATGTCACAGAAGCTGAAGTTTGACTGCCACTTTCCTTAAATATATTCACGTTAACGTCTGAAGGTGTACGAAAAAGAGAAGAAGTCCGTTGGTAAAAGGTTTCACTGACAAAAACAGGCAATCCTATGGGAGGTACTGCTGCAAGGGCGTAAAGTTGAAGCCGTTGGGTATTGCAGGACACTAAATGATGAAGTGGAGTGCTGTAAAAGAGAGTTGGTGCAAGATGTGGCAGATGATCTCCAGATGGGTGTATCGGACGCAGGACATCTTGCTTATGACCGAGAAGTTTTTCGGAAGGTTGGTATGGAAGCCAGGTTCTGCAAGGACATGCGATTGAATTAATTACTTAATTAATAGGTGCTGAAATATTTGCCTCATCCCAATATGGTTCTGAAACATTACTCATTTTCATGTTATTTCAGAACCCAAGTTATTTTGACCCAGGGCAGTAAATGTAAAAGTAAGGAAACCTTTAACAATTCTTGAGGTGTGTTGGGTATATGGTGCTACTTCCATATTTTTATAGATAGAGGCACTCATCGGCTCTGTGCCGAATGGGTTACGAATGCAATTCGTAATCCCGCATACCGCGTTCGAAACAGAGCTGTAGGTGATTTGGAAGCAGACCGTCTTGCGTTGATTCCCACACAGTGGTATGAGTGGCGATCGTTCAGAAAGCAATGGCAAACTACTGAACCTTAACTTGCCAAGAAATCACAAAGAACAACAACAACAAAAACACGGAGTTGACAGCCACGTATTGTAAAGGATATGCAACTAACTTTTAACAGGCACTCGGTGAGTGATGTAATCAATATCACTCCAACCACCTTTACGTCCCATAACATTTCCTGGTACTCATTTTAGACTGGTTCGGCATGGGAACCAAGGTCAAATTTTGAAACCACCGTCTCTATGAGGATTTCAACAGTAAGCCACCAGTCCATCAGGCACGCGTGCTAGCAACTAGCCAATCTACATCGGGCAAAAACGTGGGCCAAACATTATACTCTCCAATGTGCCACAATGGCGCGGAGACTTGAATATTAATCTTGTACGTTTTAAGCATGTTGAGTTGTTGAGTTGAGCTAAGAACCGATATAACTGTACTCAGGACATTCCCATACACGCCCCGTCCCCTCGTTAAAAAGCCAGCAAAGTGCCATACTACTAATCATTCCCGCCGCTATTCTATTGAAAATTCTCGTTGTCTTCCCTCTCAGTTTTGTTATTCTTCCAGAACCCCCACCGATACCCCACAATATCATTCTTTCCACATATGGGTTCTCAATCTATTTCCCCGCCTTCTGCATCTTTACGGAAAAACGCATTCAATAGGTGTAAGTGGATATCTTCATCTTCTTCTTCTTCTTCTTCTTCTTCTTCTTCTTCTTCTTCTTCTTCTTCTTCTTCTTCTTCTTCTTCTTCTTCATTTTCTTCTTCATTTTCTTCTTCTTCTTCTTCTTCTTCTTCTTCTTCTTCTTCTTCTTCTTCTTCTTCTTCTTCTTCTTCTTCTTCTTCTTCTTCTTCTTCTTCTTCTTCTTCTTCTTCTTCTCCCGTTAATTTTAATATGGAACATAGGCCCTCAACCATCTCACGCCCAATCCTGTGTAGACTTGATTATATGTGGTTGGAATTTGTAGCCGAAATTGTCGACAGGATGAGATAGCCAGCCTCACGTCAACCTCCTTAATCGATACGGCACGTTACAGTATTACTGTTCTTTTCTGCCCTTATGGGCCATGACAACACACTGACGAGTCAATACTTACGGCTTTTTTAACTGCAGAAAAATGTTAATCTTCAATAAATAAAGTTCAGACAAAAAGAGGAACAGAGTAATAAATAGGAGGGGTCAGCATGACCAAATGGATAAAAACGCTCGTTTTTAAACATCCGATGTCCTGATGCTGAGGTAGTTGGTTCAACACCTACTCCGGTCAGTTGGACTAACATGTCGACTTCTCGTCCTTGACTTGGGGACGTAAATTACAAGTTGGAATGGGTTCGCCTGATGGCGAGGGACACTGGTAATAGGGAAAGTTAACCCACACGCAAACATCATTCCAGAGCATTTGAAGTACTAGAACGTGTATGGACTACGATTGATTTCAAAGCGAGGTAGCGGGAAAAACACAATAGGTAGACATTGGTGAAGGTGGACAGAGCGTAGTGAAATGTGAAGTGCAATACTGGCACCACTTGTTGCGAATTCCCCCAGGTGCAGGACACATGAAAGATTGAATAATAGCAGATATCAGAAGAATTCGTGAAACGTCGAAAAGAATCGAGCGGAAGTGGCGAGGAAGGATGGATAAGCAAAAACTAATTACGCAAGACGGATTTGCAGAAACAGCTGCCATGTAATAAGGACGTGCTACTTTTTAGCAATTAATTTTAAAACAGCAAAAATGACACACAGTGTCATTAAAATTTGGAGCCAACAAGTGCAATTAATATAATTTAAATCATTGTAAAGCATGTAGTTTTGTCGGCATTATTCAGTGTTAGGGATGATGGCTGGCACAATGATATTTAATGTGTTCATATTCTATTCAAAGTCTCCCAAAGATCTGGGTGCACAGGCAAATGTCCTTATTCGATATGTGATATTATCTACGGTATTTCAGGTCCAGGGTGACTTAGAAACTAACCGCAGATGACAGACGTAAACTCATTTCCGTGTACACAATTCATCCTATATTATCTGGTCTAGAACAACTAGATAATTTCTTTTGAGATCATCTAAAACCCCTAGTTTATCAGGATTGGATCAGAAAGATGATGTCTCTGCATATGACAATATAAGTTCTGATACTGGGCGAAGTACTGTGTTCAGTGAATTCAAAGAGTCGCTACGTGCAAAAGTCGTCATTTAGAATATTTATATTAATTTTTCTTGTACACACAGTTTTACTTATAGATTCAGACCCTCTTCCACAGATGTCCAAATGCTTTGAGGGTTCCTTTTGATTTTGTTTTTATATTCTTATTTTAATGTTTCTCTTTCCCCAACTGTTCTACATTGCTACATGCGTACTGTATTGTTGACCTATTTAAGTATGGGTTCACCTCATTGTCGCTTCTAGGGAGAAGGGATTACGAATGAAATTCTTTATCTCGCATACCGCGTTCGAAACACAGCTGTGGGCGATTTTGAAGCAGACCACATTGCGTCGGTTTTCATACAAAGGTATGCGTGCCGGTCGTTCAGAAAGCAAAGGCAAACTACTGAACGTAAACTTGCCAAACAATCACCAATAGCCAAAATATGTTGAAGTTGACTGTGACGTCATGTAAATGATATGCAATTAACCTTTGTTTTTAAATCAACAGAAATATAGTCATCATTTGGTTGATTTATTCTCATGACCAGTACTTCTTCTCTTTCTCTATGAATGTTTTGGCTTAATTGTTGTGACCTCTCATGAAATGTTATTAATTTATCCGGCATCTGATTTCGTGTGTGAGGCGACACAACGTCGTCTGCCAAACTGACATCATCAACCCATTCTTCAGAGTCCACGGAATCCAGTTTATGGTGTTGGCTACTGTTATCTACATAATCCATTCTATCTTTAAGAAGAATAATAATGGCAACTAAACTGAATTTAAGAGCTTTTGCCGGAATACCATGTGGATGAGTGGCTTGTCTGTCCGTCAGGAATTTAAGAACTTTTCTTATTTCTTCCTTAAATGGTTTCTCCATGTCTGCAGGTGAATGTCTGGAGAGACTTTTGAGACGGGCCTATTCAAACAATTCTCAAAGTATTCGATCCATCTGGTCATATCGTATTTGATATTTTAGAGAACTTTCCCATTGTTATTTGTTTTATAAGTTCACTTAGTTGACTATCTTCTTCTTCTTAAAGTATATGTCGTGTAGAGCCGGGGATTATTTATATCGTGTACTGCCAATCATTTTTAATACTGTCGTTCCTTCATGCCATGATATCAAACTCCTCTCTCTCTCTCTCTCTCTCTCTCTCTCTCCCTCTCTCTCTCTCTCTCTCTCTCTCTCTCTCTCTCTCTCTCTCTCTCTCTCTCTCTCTCCTCCCCTCCAAGTTTCGCGTTATCACGAAGTACTCCAGCTTACCCCTTCTTATGATGTGCCCAAAGAAAGTAGACTACTCTCTTCTGTTGACATTCCCCAGTCGACATCCTGTCTGCTTCCTGTAGATTCGTCTCTTTTCTCGTCAGTCGGTACAGGATGTTGGTGGTCTCTTGTGTTATACACAGGCAGCTGGTCCGACACATCATATTGCATCCTGCCATGGGTTGTCTGGGTTAGCCGTCTTATATAGCACGGTCAGAAAGTACAGCCTTCCTGGGATGAAGTGGTTTGCTCCCACTGAATGCTCACTGGTTGTGATACCTCTCTGTCGAGACGAAACCAACTTATCTCTAGTCCCCAGTTCTTCAAGTCGTACAAAAGTGTAAACTCAAATTGAGAAGGTTGATTCACCTACAAACATGCCAGGCTTTTCTTGTCAAGTCAACATCCCCCAGGAGAAAGATGTCTAAGTTGCGCAGTGGCTCACGGGCTTGACTACCGGCGGGGTAGTCATGTGTTCGAATAGCCATCGAAATCGAGGAATTAAAAATATTTGACCTGTACGCCCAGGTCGGCCAGGCATAAAATGAGTACCATGAAATGATCGGGGAAGTAAAGGTGGCCTGTGTGGTACTGATCACATGATCAAACGAGCGCTGATTGGTCCATAGAGACATGGGACTAGCACGATGTACCACATACGCTTCAAGGCATGGAGATGGGTCCTGGCGCTTCAAGGCATGGAGATGGGTCCTGGCGCTTCAAGGCATGGAGATGGGTCCTGGCGCTTCAAGGTATGGAGATGGGTCCTGGCGCTTCAAGGCATGGAGATGGGTCCTGGCGCTTCAAGGCATGGAGATGGGTCCTGGCGCTTCAAGGCATGGAGATGGGTCCTGGCGCTTCAAGGCATGGAGATGGGTCCTGGCGCTTCAAGGCATGGAGATGGGTCCTGGCGCTTCAAGGCATGGAGATGGGTCCTGGCGCTTCAAGGCATGGAGATGGGTCCTGGCGCTTCAAGGCATGGAGATGGGTCCTGGCGCTTCAAGGCATGGAGATGGGTCCTGGCGCTTCAAGGCATGGAGATGGGTCCTGGCGCTTCAAGGCATGGAGATGGGTCCTGGCGCTTCAAGGCATGGAGATGGGTCCTGGCGCTTCAAGGCATGGAGATAGGTCCTGGCGCTTCAAGGCATGGAGATGGGTCCTGGCGCTTCAAGGTATGGAGATGGGTCCTGGCGCTTCAAGGCATGGAGATGGGTCCTGGCGCTTCAAGGCATGGAGATGGGTCCTGGCGCTTCAAGGCATGGAGATGGGTCCTGGCGCTTCAAGGCATGGAGATGGGTCCTGGCGCTTCAAGGCATGGAGATGGGTCCTGGCGCTTCAAGGCATGGAGATGGGTCCTGGCGCTTCAAGGCATGGAGATGGGTCCTGGCGCTTCAAGGCATGGAGATGGGTCCTGGCGCTTCAAGGCATGGAGATGGGTCCTGGCGCTTCAAGGCATGGAGATGGGTCCTGGCGCTTCAAGGCATGGAGATGGGTCCTGGCGCTTCAAGGCATGGAGATGGGTCCTGGCGCTTCAAGGCATGGAGATGGGTCCTGGCGCTTCAAGGCATGGAGATGGGTCCTGGCGCTTCAAGGCATGGAGAAGGGTCCTGGCGCTTCAAGGCATGGAGATGGGTCCTGGTGCTTCAAGGCATGGAGATGGGTCCTGGCGCTTCAAGGCATGGAGATGGGTCCTGGCGCTTCAAGGCATGGAGATGGGTCCTGGCGCTTCAAGGCATGGAGATGGGTCCTGTCGCTTCAAAGCATGGAGACAGGTCCTGTACTGTACCCTCAGAACAACTTGTTGCATGATGACGGGAGGCAGAGGCATTCTCCCCCATCATTCTTCTTCCTAGGCGGCGCTTTGGCGAAAAGGTTACGAACGAAATTCGCAATCCCGCATACCGCCGTGTTGGAAACACAGCTGCGGGTGATTTGGAACCAGATCGCCTTGCGCTGCTTTTCACACAAAGGATGAATGCTTATCGTTCAGAAAGCAATGGCAAACTACTGAACGTAAACTTGCCAAGAAATAACAAACAGCCAAATATACTGGTGTTAACTGCGACGTCATGTAAAGGATATGCAACTAACTTTCTTTTTACTCGTTCCTAGTTCCTATGTCTAGCGTAGCGCGTCATAAGTGATGGCTGCGAATCTGCAACCATGGTCAGACTGCGAGAACAGCAAGTTTTAAAAAAAAAAGGTGTGGCCAGACAACAACACTACACAGGAAGCCAAAGAAGATTAATAAACCAACACAGAACTGGTGTTGTTATAGTGTGTTTACTTTTGTCTGCCCCAATTAAAATTCCATATCTCGGTAACCAACTGAAGGAAAATGATGAGATTTAGCATATAACCTTATCATTATGTCCACCCAACAAAATAATTTTTGTTGTGGAGATTTTACATCAGACTTCAAAGTTTGTTTATATGCGGTATATAATTTACGGGTCAGAGATGAAGTTCATAATTTTAAATGTATTACAGCGTAGCCAGACAATCAGCGTTCAATGTTGAATATTTTATGTGTTTCACGGGATTGACCTTATGACAAGAACCCGCGTTGTTTAAACACTGGGACTGTTCAGAGGTGTCTCAAAATGTGTGTTATTTCATGACACCTGATTAATATGTTTTTTTTTTAAATCTTACCACTTACCGCTAACATTGAAATGTGTGAATATTTTTCAATGGGATTGAATGTGAAATCGTGTATACACTTCAAAGCATCGCTATGAAGTTGTACACATATTTTTGTCAAGAAGCTGATCGCAGGAAACTGTTTTATACTATTACAAATTCCGAAAAAAAGAACAGTGGATGCATTTGGTTTGAGTAAACGGTCATTTCCTCGATGGGTGCAAGAATCTGGAATTAAACCACCACGCAATAACCAAACGGTAGGTAGAAAGGTTTTTGTAGACAGCTTTGACAAAGATGTCATAAGGCGAACTATTATAAAAATGCTTTAAAAAGTCGCTTAAAAGTCGACAGGGTCGACTTAATTGCACCGGGTTCTTTCCCATATGGCTCGGTCTCTTTCCGCAGCGCGAAAAGCATCGCACAAAGCACGAACTCCGCAGCTCTAGCGACGACCCACAGAAGCCTCCGAAAAATGTAACTCGTGAACCGAAGGATGTGGCCGGAATCGAACCCACAACATTTGGAGCCCGAGTCAAAAGGCTTGACCACTTCGCCACGGAGACGGAGACTCCTAAAATTATAAAAATTTTGGATTTTATATCCAGGATTATCCAGCATTATAAACTGTTAGAAAACTTAGGGTTTGGTTGAGAAAGAACAATAACATAGAGCTATCCAAAACAACTTTGTGGACAATTATAAGGACATTATCTTCACTTTTAGAAAGTACAAGGGCGGTAGAAATATTCTTTGCGAGCAACCGCATTTAGGAGCCATGAGAAGCAGATACCTACGTGAAATAAGGGAAATGCGCAAAGAAAATTATGGCATAGTGTGTTTGGTTGAAATATGGATCAATGCGCACCAAACCAGTGATAAGGAATGGCAATCAGTGGATGGCCAGATAAAGCGATATGTGCCCAGTAGTATAGGACAGCTTATGGTCATGGCCCATGCTGGTAATACGCATAATGGCTTACAACAGAATGCTGGGCTCGTGTTCGTATCAAAGCATACAGACAATAGGGATTATCATAATAAGATGAATGGTAATGTATTTAGAGATTGGCTCGAGAATACTGTGCTTCCATCCCTAGATAGACCGTCGTGTCCAATTATGTAAAATGCATGATATCAATGTTGTTGCCCAAGAAGACAAAATACCTACAGCATCGAGCACAAAGGGAGCAATAAAGATATGACTCCGAATGGAAAACATACCATTTCCAGAAACGTATTTCTAGCTAGAATTGTTGTCCCTTGTAAAACAGACGCCAAAAAGCAAGAAATATCAAATCGACAAGTTGATAGAAGAGCATCGTCATGGGTGCTTGAGAATTCCGCCGTACCATTCTAATTTTAACTCTATAGAACTTGTGTGGGCTAAAATTAAAGGACAGGTGGCAGCTGACAATATTATATTCAAATTGTCTGACGTCAAGATACTAATCCAGTCCACGCTATTAAATATTGATAAAAGTTACTGGAAACATGTGAGGACCATGTGTTGAAAGAGGAAGAGGATTATTGGAGAAAGGGTGGATTGAATTTTATGCAACCGAGAGCAGTCATCAACCTACTGGAATCGTCCGACACAGATTAAGATCTGAGCAGATCTCAGACCTTAATCCACGTGCACACCAACTGGGATATTTTGCTACAAATATTCAGAAGAAATGCAGGCCATAAACATTACAGCATCGGCATAAACAATACAACTTGTTAATGGCAACAGTTTATATTCCACAGTGATGAATTTTCAATTCCGTGAGCCCTCAACGGTGACAGACAACTGACATTGAAAAAACAAGAAGCTCTAGACGCATTGAATACCAACCGAAGAGTAATATTGTGGAGGGAACTGACATATTGTAGCATAACAAGAAACGTGAGAAGAAACACGTTGTCAAATGAGGGGACAACACACGAACATACGAATCATTCTATAAACTTCAATGAAAAGAGGACCAACATCTTGACCGTTAAGAAGGAAGCCCACTACAGAGACATTCACAGCTATATTCGTCGTGCAAAACATGTAATCATGTTCCGTCTCAGCAGAGCAGACAATGCACCCACTCCCATACGAATCTGGATAGCCTTGTGTTTGGCATCCGAACTGGCGGGGGCATTGGCATTACTGTAAAACAAGTTTGTTTGCGAGAAATCACTAGTTTGTCATCAAAACATCAAAGAAATGTCGCCGATTTTCATGATTTAAGTTGCTTTTGGACCTATCAAAGACATATTCCTTGGGTGGGGGTAAATATAAGACGGCAGGAAAAATTTCATAATGATGCAACAGACAGTTTTCAAAATAATTGATCGTGAATGACGGCATTCATTTCTGGACATACTATAGCCGCTATACGCTGCGGGATTTACTGAGGATGGGATTTGGGCACTTATGAACTGAATGGTTCAATGTGTAATGAGGATGATCTGTCCACAAATTACCTAACTAACTAAATGGGTGGGTCTTACAAATTCCTATTTCAGTGGAACTTTTAAGGTGGACACATTGCACGCGGAACATCCTGTTTTCGACCCTTGTCTGAGAAGGCCGGGGTCCAATTTCGCATGTACAAGAGATTAGTATGATTTCATTAGAAACTAAGGGCTCTTGTTAACATAGCCAGCCATTTGCTGGGATTCGAACCTGGAAACTTCTGACACTGAAACCTCTCAGTCACGCCTCCGCTATCACGCCTTCTCCCCCCCCCCCCCCAAAGGCTTCCATCGATGCAGATCCGACAAAGTGTGTATTCAGGCCCTAAGCGTTATGTTTTCTTTATCTTTTTTGGTAAATTAAAGGATCCCTTTTTTCAGGTCATGAGGCATACATTGTTTGTATGGCTTTATTTGTACAACAGTCGGCATTCGTTGGGCGATCTGGTATATATCGTACCTGCCACTTTTACATCCCAAGAAATGTCCTGGTACCTATTTCGACTGGAAAGACCTGGGAGCCCGTGACAGTGAAATGAGCAGGCCGAATGGGTGGATGTCTGGGCTACATTTCAAAAGCTAAAACCAACCCATGATGAAATGTGTTTTCAACGATTTTCAGCCGATGTTCAACTACATTATTCCTGCGGCTTCTCTGTTTGGAGAGAGAGAGAGAAAGAGAGAGAGAGAGAGAGAGAGAGAGAGAGAGAGAGAGAGAGAGAGAGAGAGAGAGAGAGAGAGAGAGAGAGAGAGAGAGAGAGAGAGACCGTAGCAAAAGCCTGATGTGAGCATGTGAAGTGTCTGGACTATTACATTTTATAGGCCTGAGTGGGAGGAGGAATAGTTGGTCAGTCAGTCAATCTCGTAGCGATGGAGGAGAGCGGACATGAAGCCCTTGTCCGACTGCACTCATGCTATTGTCAGTCTAACGTCCAAACAGTTACACCAACAATGTGTGAGACAAATATTTAAAAACGGCAGCGATGGTTCGACACTCACAGTAACCTCGTTTTTTCACAGGACAACTTTGTGACAAGCTTTTCAAATGCAATTGTGGAGGTCAGCATGGCCGAATGATTAAGAGCTCTCGCTCTTAAACATCCGGTGTGCTGATGCCGCAGTAGTGTTTTCAACCACCACACCGGTCAGTTGGACTAAAATGTTGACTTCTCGTCCTTGACTTGTAAATTACAAGTACCTCTCAAGTTGGAGTGGGTTCGCCTGATGGCGAAGGACACTGGTAATAGGTAAAGCTAATCCACGCGCAGAAATCAATCCAGTGCACTAGAAGTAGTGGCATGTGTATGGACTACGCTTGAGTTCAAAGAGAACAAAATAATCCCAAAACATCAATGTTCAATATAAGTTACAGAAACATGACAGTCTTCCGGAATGAGGGGGAGGGGGAATTGTACATGTACACGGTGGCGGGCTAGGTCTAAAGATACTGATTGACAGACAACGCTACTCAACGAAGATTGTCATTTTTAACAGATAGTTTAATGATTAAGGGGGCTCACTTCGTCAGAAGCCCACAGGGCCCAGCGGGCAAGCTGACACCATGTAAGTCAGCCACTGCATGTATAAAAAAAAACGTATATACAAACTGTGCTTTTTAAACCCCTTTCTATTTACAAGAAAACAGCACAGATAAGGTACATTTTAGTATACAGATACATTTTGGGGGAGGGAGGGGTGGGTGGAACCATCGTGCCCTTGACCGCCAGTCATAGCTCCCGATAGCGCCCTGGCACACTGGTTGAAACTGCTCATTAATGACATTGACCTTGCGGTAGATCAAATGAGACTACAACAGGCGAGTGAAAAACACAAAGAGAGCCGGGTGAAACAATTACATATACGGCTGTGCAGCAAGGTGTTGCCTTGTTTCAACGTCGCATTAATCATTGTCAGTAAGTTCTTCTTCTTCTTCTTCTTCTTCTTCTTCTTCTTCTTCTTCTTCTTCTTCTTCTTCTTCTTCTTCTTCTTCTTCTTCTTCTTCTTCTTCTTCTTCTTCGTCGTCGTCGTCGTCTTTTTCTTCTTATTCTTTTTGTTCTTCGCCGTCGCCGTCGTTGTCGTCGCCATCATTGTCATCATACACCTTCAGATGTGACTACATGAGTAGTTAAAGGAAGCATCAGCATGTGGACTTCGGAAGAGCATATTAGCACAGCAAACAATAGGATGTAGCAAGCGGTATCAGTGCTAGAGGAATAGTCGAAATCAAGGCTAGTGAAGATCAGTGAGGAGAAAATAGCATACACATTTTCTCTCTCTGAAATAAAACGCAGCACCATTAACGAGTGCTGAATGGAAAAGATGCACGCACACACGCACGCACGCACATTCTCTCTCTCGCGCTCTCACGCACGCACGCACGCGCGCGCGCGCACACACACACTCACACACACGCTTCGTTCAGGAAGACAATCCAAATTCACTAAGTGTCAACTCTGACCGTTGTCTGTCATGGAAGACCGAGGTTGAGACAAATCGAACAAGAACAAGGCAAAGATCGGCAATCATGGAGCAATTTGCTCGTACAACATTCACCATGGGGAGCAGATTTGAAACTGCATACGGGTTTCAAGAAGCTGTATACTGACTGGGCGGGTGAGGAGGCTACTGTAATCTGCAGTCAAAATATGAAGAAGTGCAGGCCAGCAGATGAGATTACGGCAAGTGTTAGGCTGAATTGCTGGCACTTGAAGTTTCGCACCGTTTTCCGCAGACTGCCAGCATCGAGGGTCAAGTGTTCACACTGTTTAACTCTTTCTGTTTCTGACTGTTATCTCGAAATGTTTCTATGAACTAGAATGCGTTGTTGTTGTTGTTGTTGTTGTTGTTGTTGTTGTTGTTGTTGTTGTTATAGGCGGTCGCGTTAGTGTAGTTGATATACGATAATAATGTTATTAGAGCGGTGGGACAAGAGTCTGTCTCCCGAGTACGTCGTCCGCCAATAGTGGACAAGACTGGTCACATATTTCTCAGCGCATTCAGACCTGATGGACCTTTCACATCAGAGACCTATTACAGGTTCCTGCTTTGGGACATGTTTTATGTTGTTGTTGTAGTTGATGATGATGTTGTTGTTGTTTTCAAACTTTGTCGAATCGAGCTATTCACACTTGTACTTGACAACTGGGAAATGATGAAGATTTTGCTCCATCTCGTCGACTATCCTTATGAGCTCTCTATGCGGCGAGCACAAGACTTGGGCACTGCTCGACGGCCACCATTGTGGGTACTAGCCTGCAAAGCTTGAGCCCTCTGCAAGTTTCGTCACAGCACTGATCCCGGTCGATCCCCCTCCCCTCGTTCTTCGGTATCCCCCTAGATTACTCCATGGGGGACGAAGAGAGGTCCTTGTCATTACACGCCTTGCCTGCCCGTGGAATATCATCTTCTCGGCAACCCACTAGAATGAGTTGTGGTAGTAACTGTCTGTGACTGAATGTTAGCACAGACATCATAACACCCCGGACATGCTTATGTGTATTCCGTCTCGCTTTGATGTCAAAGAGTCATTAAAAGACCCTGTTACATGCCTTGCAGCATAATGCGTATGTGGTGCTTACCTCAAATTTGTGAATACAAATCGGCACCCGGTGCGTGATATGGTTAGAATTACACCGGCCACTTTTATGTCTCTGTATATTTCCTAATACTTATCTTAGGTAAGTTAGCTGGGTCGAGGAGACAAAGGAGAAGATGATTGCAGATAAAGCACACACAGAGCGTGAAAGACTTAAGATGGTGCATGATGGTGGAAATGACCATGTTTTCACATGCATCCACTGTGGACGAACATTTACAGCACGAATTAGCCTTATCAGCCACATTCGCCACCGCCATGCGTTGCAGTTATTAAGCCTTTTTTTAAAGCACAATGTACCAAACTATCGTCTGTCAAGACGGAAAGGTGCCAATACAATCTTAGGCTGGGTCGACCAGGGAGCATAGGCCAATGTTTTTAAATCTGGGTCGACCAGGGAGCCTAGTTCAATGTTTTTAAACCTGTCTCGATGAGAATTCGAATGTTTGACCACCGGGCTTATAGACAAGAGGAGACAAGACCCGCTGCGCCACCACGGCTCCCAGTGTCAAAGAGTCCGGATAACGATAGTTCCAATGGCCTGGGTTCACGGGCATATCATTACAATAATGAGCACCATCGACGCATTGAGCCTGACAACCAGAACAGGGTAACATACAAACAACACGCCCCCGAACTAGGAACCTGCTGTGTGTTTGTAATGTGAAAGGACCATCACACTCTGTAGGTCTGAGTGCACGGAGGAATAGGTAATCAGTCTTCTCCTCTAGTGGCGGACGACGAACTCAGGAGTCGAACACTCGTTCGACCGCTCTCATGACATTATCAGCGTAGCACCCTATCAGTTACGGTAAAGTGTCCGCTTAGATAGGGTGTGTTAAATAAAAATTTAGTTGCATATACCGTACAGGACGTTGCAGTCAATCCTAGCATTTTTGGCTCTTCGTGATTTCTTGGCAAATATACTTGCAGTAGTTTGCCATTACTTTCTGAACGACCAGCACTCATACCTTTGTATGGGAAACCAACGCAAGGCAGTCTGCTTCCAAATCACCCACAGCTGTGTGTCGAACGCAGTATGCGGGATTACGAATTGCGCCTTAACCTCTTCGCTACTTAGCCGGCAACAGAGTCGGTACAACTAAAAAATGTCTGTGATTAAAGAAGTGAAGAGCATTGGAATTGTTTTATTGTATACGGTGAAACTAATCAACGTAGTCAGTATGTTAATCTCGGAGTTGACTTGGGCATGACCATATATAGAATAAGTTAGCCGTCATTTATAGCGCAAACGCAAGTATATTATATTACATCGTACATGTCTAATCAAAGAAACATCTAATTGCAATGAAAATGTGGTTTCTGAGAAAAACGCAAAGAATGCAATCAATAAACAAAAGAGTAAGAAAGAGTTTCAATAAAGAATTGAAATCCATAACTTGATTAGAAAAAAAAAATGGAAATTATTTGGATTTATTTGCACGTCATGTGAAGAAATATGCGTCTATAGTGCGTTCACAAATGTTTGCACTCATTTCCGTTCAATTTTTTTTAAAGCATCTGTTGCATCGCTGTGACATTCTTCTTACCGTCTTATAAATACTCCCACCTAAGGAATATGTCTTTGATAGGTCTAAAGGCAACAGAAATCATGGAAAGCGGCAAGATTTTTGATGTTTTTGGCGAATATATGTTGAATTCGCTAACAAACTTGTTTTACAGTAATGCACGTCACATCGGGCAACAGTTCCGTTCCACTGTGTGACGTGCACCACGGAGAATATTCAGTATTGAACACTAATGTGATCATGTGAAGATGTAATATGAACGTCATCTCTGACTCGTAAATTATATAACGCATATAAACAAACATTGAAATTTGCTGTACAATCTCCAGAACAAAAGAAAAAAAATTGTTGGGTGTACATAACGATAAGGCTACATGCTAATTCTCATAAATTTCCCTCTGTTGGTTACTAATTTATGGATATTTATACGGAGGAAAACATTTATGAACGCAGTATAGTACCATGTGTCTAGTGTGCCTACGGCGTTTAAAAGGGTCCTTTACTTCTTTTTGTTTTTTTTAAACACTAAGAGAAATAAACCTGAAACCTTAGTGACAACTCACAACCTGTAAGGGAAAAGAGCGAGGGGAAGACAAAGAGATAAATACCTGGATGACTTGGCCACGTGACATAATCGGGATGAGAGAACAGATCCAAGACTCTGGTGATCGAGTTCGCCAATGACGAACTATGACCGCCCACGCCTGTCGGTATGGCATATGATGACGATGATTGTCAAAGCATCACCTAAAACCATAGACCACTAACTGTCACACGCTCCAATTGGACAATAGATTAAAACAGCAAAGTAGGCCGTGTCCACTTCATCGTGGCAAAATGAGGAAAGCTTACGAAGTCCATATTTTCAGAACTGAAAGATACTCAAGGGGTGATGAGGTCAGTATCAGGCTGACCACCTTACTTCCCATAGACTTGTATAGTGCCCATTTTATCAGTCTGGGTCAACAGCAGAACCACATGGAGACAATGTCACGTCTAGGGGGTTTGAAGCAATAACCACTAGGCCGGAAGGTGAATATACTAACAGCCAGTCTGCCGTGACTCCAAACTCGGGAAGTATATTTGGATAAATGGCTCTCGATCAGACAGTCAGTCTTGTATTTTAAAAAGGGTCCTTTTTAGGACGTGGCGATCAACCGCAGGTTGATTTTCTGGGAAATTGTACGTTCAGTAGTTTGCCATTGCTTTCTGAACGAGGAGTCAATGTTTAAGTCCAATTTAATACTGGTGTGGTGGTTGAAATAAAGCATGAAGCCCATAAGCGGGCACTCTCCCACTGTTTATACTTCACCTCGACATCGCAAGGTACAAGAGGAACATTATGAGATGAGATGAGAGTGGTGGTTGAACCGCGTACCTCGATATCAGATTACTGAAAGTTTAAGAACGATCGCTTTTATTTCCACCACGTCGACGCCTCAGCAGTCTTGTACAGAAGAAGAAACATACAACTACAAATTCGGCAAATAAACTCAAAGCTAGTCACAACTAAACACAAGACTGCAATAAAAACACCATTGGAAAACAAGTCGTTGGAGAAACCACTGTTAAATTATGTCATCTTCAACACACACAAAAACAAGAGTATAATTTACGAGCCATATGCAGCGGTCACACTATAAGCTATGAAGATCTAGGACTGAAAGTTCTGGAGGAGAGATCTGGCACCAAAGAAAATGAAGACATTCTCAGAAAGAAGAAAAAAACAACTACATCACACGAGCATGCGAGGGCCTTAGAGAGCAGACTTAAGTTGAGCTGAAGAGAGTTGCTGAGAAAAAGAGATTGGTGAGGGGACATGACCAGGCGACTTCAAATACCAACCTCTGAATTTACTGATCTCATGGATCAATCAATGCCTTGTTACTGTTTTATTGGTCCAAAAATTGTATCAGTCCAAGTGAACTGTGAATTTTTTTTTTTATTTTTTTTTTATTTTGCATGTACTTTGCAAGACATTGCCATCAACCCCAACTCCAGGTTGGTTTCCTTGGCAAATTTACGTTCAGTAGTTTGTTATGGGTTTTTGAACGGGAGGTCAACGTTTAGGTCCACTATCTGGCCGTCAGCGCCAAATACTGGCCTCTAGGATGATGATAAACGTTAAACAGTCACAAATAAATCAACAACAAAGCAACCATTGTTTCTTCGGAACAGTGGAAAACTGAATACTCATCACTAACTTGTCCGTTACTTTCAAATCAAAGGGTACAAATTACCGGAAATGGCTGGTGATATTTACATATTGCAGTGTTTCAAATGGCTTATGATAAATGACGAGTTAAACAGCCACAAATAATTCAACAACAAATACGAACCTTGCTCCTTGGGGACCGTGGAAAATGGAATAAAATCCGCCTGCGACCATTGCAGCATGCTCACTATAGGAGAGACTTGTACTCTTCTGTTTACACTGTGTGGTTTGAAAACGGTGATAAATGCACGTTGTCTACGACAAAATTTGCGCTCTTGGATTTGAAAAACATGTTCAGAAACACACAGAATTGCTTGACCCAGATAGGAGAAACAAAAGGGAAATGGAGAAAACCGTGCTGATTCTAGAAAAATCAATTCTCACCACCAAGAGTACGATCAATCAGGACATGGGGGAGGGGAACAGCGCTCTCAACGTGTGCATCCATTTTATTGATCAGTGCCGGAACATTGTGTCGTCTCATCGCTCTACTGTCGAACCTCCTGGTCCAGCACAGTTGAAGGCTTGCAGTGTAGACATAAAGTGTGGCAAGTAGGATAGTGAAAAGTAGCCAATTATTGTTAGTCTGAGTAGACTGCTTACCCATTATCGGGATACATAACTATCTTAGTAGGGTGTTTGTGACTGAAAGATTGTTTTCTAGACGTAAAATAGTGTGTCTCTCGCTTTTCTATGTCACAGAGGTGGCGTTAACGAAACTGATAGGGAACTGCGCTGATGTCATGAACACGGTCGAGTGAGGTTTCGACGCCAGGACTTATCGCCTGCTAAGTGTAGGAAGGATTAACTACCTATTCCTATGTGCATTCAGACCTACAAGATGTGATTGTTCAATCACACCAAATCCAGAGCAGGAAACTGCTTCAGGGTTTGTTTTTGTTTTCCTTTCTATATCACATAGTAATAATGGTACCAACACGTTTTTTTCGTCTTCGTACTTTTAAGTTCATAGTTCACATGCAAATATCCTACGATTATCACAATCTCTCTCTCTCTCTCTCTCTCTCTCTCTCTCTCTCTCTCTCTCTCTCTCTCTCTCTCTCCCCACACCCCCCCCCCCCACCTTTTCTGATATATCGTGTAGCCTACTGTAAAATTCCGTAATTTCATGATCTTCCGGTGTAGTTGTTGAGGCGTAGTTTTGTATAATTGTGGTGTTGCTTTTATTTATCAAAACATGAGAGTGATAAATCAGTCTGACTAGACTGTATCGAAGAAGTGCTGACCAAACGGTCTTTGTCAAGAGGAAACCAATCTCACTCTGTCCACTCTGTCGTCTTCGCCATTTCCCCACTACCTCTACCTTGTTCAACCTCAGAAGACAAGTTATAATTATGGCCCTTCCCATCCTTGGATTAATAATCCAGTGACCGAATCAGTCACATTTCGGATGTTAACCTGGAAGGGATTGTTGTCCATAAATTTAATGGCGTTTTCTTTCCCTAAATGTGACTCCTGTTTGGCTCACGAAGTGACTTTGTCTCACTTATCTGCCTTCTAATACTCCGGGTATAACAGTTTGGAGTGTCATGAGTATGTAAAGATATATTCTTTGCGCTCGCTCACTTTGAACTTAAGCGTAGCCCATACACATTACTTCTAATAGCACTTGACTTAATTTTGTGTGTAGGTTAGCTTTTCCTATTAATAGTGTCCCTCGCCTTTAGGCGAACCCACTCCGACTTCAGAAGAACTTGTAATTTCGTCCACAAGTCAAAGACGAGAAGTCAAAGTTTTAGTCCAACTGGTCAGTGTAGGGGTTGAACCTGCTACTTCGGCATCAGCACCCCGGATGTTTATGAACGAGCGTTGGTATCCATTAGGCGGTGCTCACCTCCTGATGAATATTATAACCCTTACATGTTGCTACAGTCTGGTACATTATAACCCTTACATGTTGCTACAGCCTGGTACATTATAACCCTTACATGTTGCTACAGCCTGGTACATTATAACCCTTACATGTTGCTACAGCCTAGTACATTATAACCCTTACATGTTGCTACAGTCTGGTACATTATAACCCTTACATGTTGCTACAGCCTGGTACATTATAACCCTTACATGTTGCTACAGTCTGGTACATTATAACCCTTACATAATGCTACAGCCTGGTACATTATAACCCTTACATGTTGCTACAGCCTGGTACATTATAACCCTTACATGTTGCTACAGCCTGGTACATTATAACCCTTACATGTTGCTACAGCCTGGTACATTATAACCCTTACATGTTGCTACAGCCTGGTACATTATAACCCTTACATGTTGCTACAGCCTAGTACATTATAACCCTTACATGTTGCTACAGTCTGGTACATTATAACCCTTACATGTTGCTACAGCCTGGTACATTATAACCCTTACATGTTGCTACAGTCTGGTACATTATAACCCTTACATAATGCTACAGCCTGGTACATTATAACCCTTACATGTTGCTACAGCCTGGTACATTATAACCCTTACATGTTGCTACAGCCTGGTACATTATAACCCTTACATGTTGCTACAGTCTGGTACATTATAACCCTTACATGTTGCTACAGTCTGGTACATTATAACCCTTACATGTTGCTACAGTCTGGTACATTATAACTCTTACACGTTGCTACAGTCTGGTACATTATAACCCTTACATGTTGCTACAGTCTGGTACATTATAACCCTTACATGTTGCTACAGTCTGGTACATTATAACCCTTACATGTTGCTACAGCCTGGTACATTATAACCCTTACATGTTGCTACAGCCTGGTACATTATAACCCTTACATGTTGCTACAGTCTGGTACATTATAACCCTTACATGTTGCTACAGTCTGGTACATTATAACTCTTACATGTTGCTACAGTCTGGTACATTATCAACAACGGAGATGATAAATAGGTGTAGACTTTGGATGTCGGGAAGCATGGGAATATATGTGAAAGAGAAGAGAGAAAGGGACAGACATACAGAGACAGACAGGCACGGATGGACACCTGACAGACGGAATAACAATAGTGTAGCACAATAGTAAGGTGGCATAATTCAATTACAGCAACAGTATATCACAGCAGAAAGATTACATGTATCGAAGCACAACAATAGTGTATCACAAAGTAATATAGCATTTATCTATGTACAACAATAACGTGTCATGATGAAAGATTAGATATATCTACAACAAAAGTGTATCACGATGAAAGATTAGATTTACTTAAGTACAACAATAGTGTATCACAATAGTAAGATGCAATAGAATGAAATACAACAACAGTGTATCACAGTAGAAAGATGGCATATATCGAAGTACAACAAAAGTGTATCACAAAGAAAAATAGCATTTATCTAAGTACAACAATATCATATCACAATGAAAGATTAGATATATCTAAGTACAAAAAAAGCGTATCACGATGAAATATTAAATATACCTAAGTACAACATAAGTGTCACAATGAAAGATTAGATATACCCAAGTACAACAAGAGTGCATCATGATTAAAGACTATATATACCTAATTATAACAATAGTGTATAACGATGAAAGATTGGATATATTTAAGTACAACAATAGTGTATCACTATGAAAGATTAGATATATCTAAGTACAATAATAGTGTATCACAAAGAAGGCACATATTTAAGTGAAGCAGACGATGATGCTATCAGTTACATTATAACACACACACACACACACACACACACACACACACGTACGAATACACACACAAACACACCCGTAAACACACATATCAAAGGCGTGCCAAATGTGCAGTGACGCCGTTCGGCATAAAATAACGCATCTATCTCATCTATCTACCCAACTGATATATTTTGGTCACTTGAAACGTCATGAAAGCTTGGAGAGAACAATAATGGAGGGGTATATGCCAGGGAAGAGAGGAAGAGGAAGGCCAAAGAGAAGATGGGTGCAGGATGTGGCGGATGATCTCCAAATGGGTGTGTCATCTTGCTGGTGATCGAGCGATTTTCCGGAAGGTTGTTATGGCAGCGAGGTTCTGCAAAGAACATGCTACTGAATAAATGAATCCACCCACATACCACACATCCACCTATCTATTCATGCATTAATCAATCGATTGACTTTCGGTGCATCTTTCTTTCACACACACACACACACACACACACACACGCGCGCGCACGCGCATGCGCACACGCAAGCACACACACACACACACACACACACACCAAATCATGTCATAGAGTTACGTCAAAATCAGAAATGATTCGTTGCACTGGAGAAGGCTGTGGGCAGATATGGTCACCAAGGGCATACGGCATGAACTATAAGAATGTATACCCAACACCGCACATTGTGACAAAGGCTCCGAGTGGAGGAGCGTAATTTCTGGTGAGAGGAGATGCAACGAACAGGCTAAATATCATGGGAGGGCAGACCAGTACCTAAGGCTTGAATTATAAAGATTCTCTCTCTCTCTCTCTCTCTCTCTCTCTCTCTCTCTCTCTCTCTCTCTCTCTCTCTCTCTCTCTCTCGCTCTCTCTCTCTCTCGCTCTCTCTCTCGCCCTCTCTCTCTCGCTCTCTCACTCTCTCATACACACACACACAAACACACACACACACATATATATTTATATATATCAATCAATCAATCAATCAATCATGTGCCATGCCGGAAAGCGTGGGCGGTCATGATTCGCCATTTCACTCGATCACCAGAGTCGTGGATCAGCTCAGTGTTCCTGTCTCGTCCATGCCATGTGGCCAAGCCATCCAGGTATTTTCCTCTCGGTCTTCCTCTTGGTCTGTTCCCTTCGATCTTGCCAGCTGTCACTAAGTTCTCCAGTCCATTTCTTCTCATAACATGTCCAAAAAATTTTGACTGTCTACGTCTAATTTCTCTAATCAATCTACGGTTTTCATTTGTCTCTTGTAGTACTTGGTCATTGGTTTTTCTATCTGTCCATGGTATTCTTTGCATTTTCCTCAGAAACCACATTTCTGCAGCCATCAGATGTTTTTCAGCTTGACTGCACATTGTCCAAGTTTCACATCCATACAAAAGAACAGGCTCTTTGTATCCCCTCAACACTCTTTTTCTCGTTTCAATTGACATCATTTTATTGGTCAGAATGTTTTTCATCTTGCTAAAGGCTACTTTCGCAATGGCGATTCTTGTTCTAATCTCTTCAAGGCATCTGCCATCAGATGTTATGACTGTTCCGAGATAATTGAACCGATTCACTTGTTGAAGAATATTCCCATTTACTTGTATATTACATTGTGGTACTTCGTTCTTCCTAGTGACGACCATAACCTGTGTCTTCCTACAATTTAATTCCAACCCCAGCTGCTCACTGTGTACAACCACAGCGTCTACTAATTGTTGCAGATCCTGTGCATTGTCTGCAATCAATACTGTATCATCTGCATATCTAATGTTATTTATGTTTCGTCCTCCAATGCTGATTCCATTTAGGTCTTCTACATTTCTGAAAATATTTTCACTGTATAGGGAAAAAAGATCTGGAGACATTACACATCCCTGCCTAACACCTCTCTTAATAGGTTGGTATTGTCCTACTTCATTATCAATTCTTATGGCAGCTTGTTGTTTCCAATATATGTTTTTTATAAGTCTAATGTCTTTCCCATCAATTTGTAGATCTGCAAGCATATCCACAATGTTGACGTGTCTAACTCTATCAAAAGCCTTTGTGTAGTCAATAAAGCAAAGATGTATATCCTTGTTTACTTATCCTTTACAGGACATCGCTGTCAACAGCAGCATCTTTCAGCTGTCTGTTGATTTCTTGGCAAGATTACGCTCAGTAGTTTGCCATTGCTTTCTGAGCGGCCGGCTCAGTTATCCCGCAAGTCACCAGCGGGGGTAGAACCGCTCCCAGCTCTCGCCCCGCTACGAGACTCTGCGTGATAAACGGGATTACGGAGAAAGTGCTGTAACCCCTCAGCCAGAGAGACCGGCAATATATATATATATATATATATATATATATATATATATATATATATATATATATATATATATATATATATATATATATATATATGTGCCCTCGGAAGAGAGGCCGATCAAGAGAAATGATACGGTGTGGACTGAGACGGTGGCATGGAGGAATATACAGACAGACAGACAGACAGACAGACAGACAGACAGACAGACAGACAGACAGACAGATAGACAGACAGACAGACAGACAGACAGACAGAGACATAGAGAGAGAGACAGAGTGAGAACACTAGCTATCCCAGACGGCGATTTACATAAAATATACATGGATCATTCGCTTGACAAGATTAACGAGCCCATCTTCTCCACCGCTGTTCTCGGATAATCAGAATCGCTTTAACTCTTGCCACTTGAAGTGGCTGGAAAATCACATCCAAATCTACCATATCCACTTAAGAATGGAACCATAACTTGAGTTCCCCTTTTCCGTTTCTTTTCAGTGTCCAAATGTGATGTTTTATTCATTATAATTGTTATTAGTTATATTTGTTTTGTTCAAGACGAAGGTTGTTACAACCGAGATATCGGACATGTGTGGCGTGAATAAAAGTATATACGAGATAAAACTGAAAGATTTACCACACGCACATTTTTTCTTCTGACGGCAGCGTAGATGGTCCGTTCAACAATTCGATCATGTGGACTTACTTCAATGTTGACTTCTAGGTTAGAAAGCAATGGCAAACTGCGATGTGGCTTCAGATGACAACTTTAAAAGTGTGACAGAAATTACAATAACCATGCCATTGTCTTGTAACCTATCAATATTGCTGTTAAGGGTGTCAAGAGTGTTAAGCACGTGACATCGCGGTGCAGGCGAATAAGCAAACATCATACACACACACATTGGCACCTTGCCGTCTTGACAGACGATAGTTTGTGCTTTAAAAAGGCATAATAACTTTTAACTATGGCGGTAGCGAGTGTGACTGATAAGGCCAATTTGCGCTGTAAATGTCCGTTCACAGTGGGTGCATGTGAACACGAGGTCATTTCCACCATCATGCACCATCTTACGTCTCAAACGCTTGGTGTGTGACTTTTCTGCAATAATTTTCTCCTTTGACTTTATTCCATTTCTGATATTTGCCCTCCATGCAACACGTTCAGCGGCGACTTGCTCCCAATGTGCATTATCAATGCCTGTATCAATCATGTCCCGCTTACACACATCTTTGTATCGTAGTAGAGGCCGACCCTGAGATCTCTTACCCATCTGTAATTCACCAAAAAAGATATCCTTTGGTATTCTACCATCATCCATCCGCCTAAGATGTCCTATCCATCTAAGTCTACGAAGACTGAGCATGGAATAAACTGTCACACAACCTGATCTTTCCAATACTTCAGTATTTGTGATTTTGTCTTGCCACTTAATACCAAGAATTCTTCGCAGACACCGCATATGAAAGCTGTTTAAATTGTTCTCTTGGTGTGAGTAAGTTGTCCAGGTTTCACTGCCATAGAGAAGAGTACTAAGGACACAGGCTTGATAGACAAGGACTTTTGTTTTGGCAGTAAGCTTCCTGTTCTCCCAGACTCTTTTTCTTAACCTGTTCATTGTTGTTGCTGCCTTTCCAATCCGGATGTTGATTTCCTGATCTAGGGATAATTTGCTATTTACCACCGATCCCAGATATGTAAAATGGTCTACTATCTCTAGTTCGGCGTCGTCAATAAAGATTGATGGTACCCCATGTGCACCTTGTGACATAATCTGTGTCTTCTTTTTGCTAATTGTTAAACCAAATTCAGAACAAGCATTGGAGAATGCAGATAGTAGACATTGCAATTCTTCCTCAGAGTGGGTCGTAACTGCAGCATCATCTGCAAAAATCAACTCTCTGATCAGTACCCTCCTAATTTTGGTCTTAGCCTTCAATCTCTGAGCATTGTAGAGGCCGCCATCTGAGCGTGAGTGAATGTATATACCACCATCCTGATCACGAAATGCATATTTCAGTAGAAGTGAAAAGTATATTCCAAAGAGGGTGGGAGCTAGTACACAACCTTGCTTAACTCCACTCTTGATTTCAAATTCTTCAGAAGTTGCACCATCAAACTTGATTATACCCTTCATGCCTGTGTGGAACGATTCCACAATGGACAGAAGAGTTGGTGGGCAGCCAATCTTCTTTAGTGCCTTGAACAGACCCTCACGACTGACCAAATCAAATGCCTTTGTGAGGTCGATGAAGGCAATAAACAGTGGTTGATTCTGTTCACGGCATTTTTCTTGCATTTGTCGCAATGAGAATATCATATCAGTGGTAGACCGGTTCTGTCGAAAGCCACACTGTGATTCGGGGTAGACTTGATCTCCTAGGACTTGAAGTCTGCGCAGAACAATTCTGGCAAATACTTTTCCAACAATACACAGAAGTGAGATACCCCTATAGTTGTTGCAGTCGCTCCGATCACCCTTGTTCTTGTACAGTGTTATGATGCTTGAATCTTTGAAATCCTGTGGGACTTGTCCTTCACGCCAGCATAGCTCTATTAGCTGGTGGATCTGTATAGTGAGTGTGTCTTGCCCACTCCTGATAACCTCTATTGGAATCCCATCCTTACCTGGAGCCTTGCCAGATGCAAGTTCATTTATAGCACACTTAACTTCTGTTATGGTGGGAAGTGTGTCCAGGTGGTCAAGAGTTGGTAGAGCCTCTATGGCGTTGAGGGCATTATCCGCTAGTTTGGTCTCACTTGAGTAAAGCTCCAAATAGTGCTCTACCCATCTGTCCATCTGCTGTTTCTTATCAGTGATGACTTCTCCAGTCAAGGTTTTCAATGGTGCACTTCTTTTGATCACTGGACCACAGGCTTTCTTTATTCCTTCATACATACTTCTTATGTCTCCCTTATCACTTGCGATTTGAATGGACTCACATAACTTGATCCAATAATCATTTGCACACTGCCTGGCAGCCTTTTGCACATCCTTCCTAGCTTGCCTTAGCTCACTCAGAGTGTTACGCGTTGGTCTTTCCTTGTTTCTTAAGAGAGCTTTCTTCTTCTTATCAATCAAGGGCTGCAGAGTCTCGCTGTTGGCCGCAAACCAGTCCTGCCTCTTATGATCCACAGTGCCGTAAACCTTTACGGCAGTTTTACAAAGAGTTTCCTTAAGTTTATTCCATTTATCATTTACTGTACAATTTTCTGGTGTATCAGTGAAAGCGTCTTCAAGTTGCTGTTGAAACTGAAAGTACTTTTCAGGATCATGAGTGTTAATAATATTAATCCTGGGGCTAGATTTGTGTTTAGCTGTGTAGATTCTCTTTGGTCTCAGTCTAACCCTTGCAACAACCAAAGAATGATCCGTATCACAGTCAGCACTGTGGTAACTACGAGTCAATGATATATGGTTCAGATGTTGTCTCCGTGTGATGATGAAGTCCAGCTGGTGCCAATGGCCGGATCTTGGATGTTTCCATGTGACCTTATGCATCTCTTTTGTTTTAAAAAAAGAGTTTGTAATACATAGGTCATTACTGGTGCAATGCTCCAGCAGCCTTTGCCCATTTTCATTCATGCGACCGATGTTGTATTTTCCAAGGCACACTGGCCATGAACTCGAGTCCTTGCCCACACGAGCATTGAAATCACCGAGCATATAAATGTAGTCGGATTTTGGAACTGCCTTGATCACAGAGTCTAACTCCTCATAGAACAAATCCTTCACATCATCAGAGGAATCGAGTGTCGGTGCATATGCAGTAATAATGGTGGCAAACCCACAAGAGGTTGCCAAGCGCAGGGATAATAGTCTTTCATTTCCTCCTGCTGGAATTTCAATCATTCCCAGTAGCGAATTCTTCACTGCAAAGCCCACACCGTGTTGCCTTTTTTCTGCCTGCCCTTTACCCTTCCAGAAAAAGGTGTAGTTGTTTTCCCTGAGTGACCCTTCCTCAGCGAGGCGAGTCTCCTGCAGGCCAGCAATATCAATGTTAAGACGATTGAGTTCGGCATCAATCACAGCCGTTTTTCTCACATCGTCAATATTGGTCAAGTCAGTGGAAAATCCTGGACACATGGTTCTCACGTTCCAGGTTGCAAGCCGTAGCTTGAGGTTTCTATTTATATTTTTGTTTGTACCTGGTGCATTGGTTTTACAGCCTGCGATTCAGATTTTGTCCTAGCCCCAAGCACCCATTGAAGCAGGCAGGCTGTGGCGGATCAGCACCCAATTGGCTGGGGGCTGCCCAGCTTGAGGCGGGCGGTAGCTGATCAGTGACACCTATAGGTGTCTCCCACCGTCAGAGGCAATGCGTGGCGCCCCATGTCTACGCCAACTGACAAGGACTTATAACCCGTAACAGTTGCCTCTCGCTTTGATTCCGAGACCAGTTAAGACCAGGGATGGAGTTATTGCCTCTCCATAGCACAAAGCCTGGGCTAAAATATAGAGATCATGTGTTGCCCATGCAGCATGATCCCTCTCTCGGCCTGCCTAGTTCACTCCAGAGGAAAGGTAACACCCCTACATCTGGAACAAGACAAGCTGCAGAAGCTGCCGGATCAGCAAAGCAATGCTCTAACTGTCCGCCTGTCGGAGCTTCGATCCTAGACCAGTCGCCAACCAAGGCTTAGGGCCTGGTCTGCCCTGCCATGACAATTTTGTCTTTAGCTTGCATTTCCTCGCACCAGGGTAAGGCCTGTACCCTCCCAATTGCGCTCTTCCGCCCGAAGCCGTTGGCACAATGTGGGGGGTCGGGTTTGGTAAGCGCCGCCCAACGTTCGGCGCTAACAGAAACCAGGTAGTACCGTCTACTGTTATACGGTAGCTCAGTCATATCTGACTAAGACCTGACTATAGCAAACATCATAATGACAGTTAAAAAACATGTACCAAAGAGGAGAGCGTTCTGTTATCCGTTTTTTTTTTTTTACAAACCAGTGTAGGGGTGAAACCTATAGACATGTATATGCGAATGAATGTCTAGTATTGTGATGCATGCCTATCAGTCCAGCAAGTTTATGAATGGAGTAGGAAGTTTCAAAACGGCGTGACTTCTGTGACAGACTGTTCATGACCGGGTCAGTTATACCATGTAGTGACCAAAATGGTATATTTTTCTACAGGAATCCTAGCAATTTATCGGCGCTGGAGGACTTGCATTGAACGCAGTGGTGATTACATCGACAAAACGATACATTCGTTCTTTACTTTTTAAAAAAGAATATATTCACTCAAAAATAAACAAAAACAAAACCAAAAAACAAAAACAAAAAAAAACATTTAAGGTTTCCATTTGCAACCATCTCGTACTTAACATAAAATTGTCTGGAAAATCACAAACGGCCAATAGGGACTGGGTGTGATTGCAAAAGTCATGCCAGTTAAATGTGTGTGTGTGTGTGTGTGTGTGTGTGTGTGTGTGTGTGTGTGTGTGTGTGTGTGTGTGTGTGTGTGTGTGTGTGTGTGTGTGTGTGTGTGTGTGTGTGTGTGTGTGTGAGAGAGAGCGAGTTTTCGTGTGTATGTGTGTGTGTGTGATCGAGCTTTCGTGCGTGCGTGTGTCTCTCTGCGCGTGTGTGCGAGTGTGTGTGGTGTGTATGTGTGCATGTGTGCATGTGTTTGTGTGCCTGTGTGTGTTCGCGTGCGTGTATGTGTATGCGCACACATGTGTAATCACCACTACACCGCCACATATAATCATCCTGCAGTATTTCAGCCTGTGGGCTGACTATGAAGCTTCTAGTGAATGTCATTCTGTAGTTGTCGGTCCTGTGCTCTTTAATGCCTGCAACCACAGACCTGTGTATACCTGTACTGTATATGTTGTCCTTGGCTGACCCCTTCCTTCACCCCAATCCCCTTAATTAAAATCCGAAGAGCCAGTACTTGAGGCCAGTTATTGGAAGCCAATAACCATAATTAGTCATGATCTCTGTTTCTCTCTTTCTCTCTCTCTCTCTCTCTCTCTCTCTCTCTCTCTCTCTCTCTCTCTCTCTCTCTCTCTCTCTCTCCCCCCCCACCATTCCCTGGTTAGTTAACAGATTCAGTGACAAACATAAAGTTGGTTTGGACCAAACAAGAATGAATGGCGGGAAATTGGGTGTAGGGGTGTGTCTCAGTAATGACTTACATAATAGGTGTTAATATTGTAGCAAACATATTGCAATATATATATATATATATATATATATATATATATATATATATATATATATATATATATATATATATATATATATACGTAATTGACGAGTGTTGCTTCGGGAAAACTATTGTATATAAGCCTATGATAGATACGGGAGGTCGCTTAAGATAATTAATCATCCCATGCAGGTCAGCATGGCCCAATGATTAAACAAATGTTGTGCTGATGCCGAGGTTAGCCGTTCAACCCCTACATCGGACAGCTGGACTAAAATGTTGACCTGTCGTCCTTGACATGGGGACTAAATTACAAGTACCTCTGAAGTCGAAATGAGTTCGCCTGATGGCGAGGGACACTGTTAAAAGGGAAAGCTAATCCACCAGCAAAATTCAGTCCATCACTATTGTAAATAGTGTGTATGGACTACGCTTGAGTTCAAAGCGAGCGAGGGCGCACACACAAAACATCACACGACACTTACTTAGTTTAGTTGCTTGCATATATTTTAAATGGCGTCGCAGTCAACCCCAACATTTTAGGGCTGTTTGTGATTTCTTGGCAAGTTTTAGTTCAGTAGTTTGCCATTGCTTTCTGAACTCATACCACTGAATAAAAATCAACGCTAGGCGACCTGCTTCCAAATCACTCGCAGCTGTGTTTCAAACGCGGTATGCGGGATTGCTAATGGCGTTTGTAACCCCTTCGCCACAGCACCGGCCCTCACTCCTTACACTGTTTAAATGCTTCCTTTATAATAACATTTTATATGAATTATTTTTTAATAATTATGTATTACACCAATTTAGTTTTTAATTGCACGCCCACCCCTAACCCCCACTGCACAAAAATATCATGAAAATATCTGACTTTAAAAGTGCAATAAACAGCTTTCTTTGGTCATGTGATGAGAAGAGAAGCATTCGAGAACATCATGACGACTGAAACGATCGAGGGGAAGAGAGGCCGATCAAGAGAAATGATACGGGGTGGACTGAGACGGTGGCATGGAGGAATATCAGCAGCAGAGTTGATGCAGAACACGAAAGATCGAGATCTGTGGAGAGACGTGAACGCCTACGTCAGCTGGCATGGGGGGGGGGGGGGCATTTTATGATGATGGTGATTATGATGATGAAGAAACGTGCAATTAGTGAGACAACAACAGCGATAATTAGAATTGGTAAGCACACGATCACTGGTCACAAAATTAGACGTTGAGGCTAAAGCATTCGTCAGTACTCTCATCTCATCTCATCATGTTCCTCTTGTACCTTGCGGTGTCGAGGTGAAGTATAAACTTCGTGAGAGTGCCCGGTTATGGGCTTCGTATATCGACATTCCCATGGATTCTGTTATTCCCTCCGTCCAGCGTTTACGTGGACGTAAACAATTCGTCAGTACACAATTAACAAATAACTTCACACGTCAACTACGAGTATATATGAAAACTCAATGAGACAGAACAACTGGTTGCCAAACATGGGGAATGCCACATCGTTTAAGAGTTAATTCTAACAAGAATGTGGGTGCGTTAAGAAGTGCTTGGGATGTCGCCAGAGGTCAGCGTGGCCGAAAGTTTTAACACGCTGAGGCTTAAACTTCCTGTGCGCTGACGTTGAAGTAGTGGATTCATTCCACACGCGGATCAGACGAATTTAAACGTTGACTTCTCGTTCAAATAGCAATGGAAAACTTTTTTTTTTTGCATATCCTTTTTACAGGACATCGCAGTCAACACCACCATTTCTGCCGCTGTGATTTCTTGGCAAGTTTACGTTCAGTAGTTTGCCATTGCTTTTTGAACGACCGGCACCGATACCAACGCAAAACCAACGCAACGCGGTATACTGCCAAATCGCGCAGTTGTGTCTCGAACGCTGATATACGGGATTACGAACCGGATCCGTAAGACTTTCTCCACAGAGACCGGCAATGGCAAACTAGTGAACGTAAAATTGCCGAGAAAATCAACCCGGGGTTGACTGCAAGGTCTTGAAACATCCCGCCTCTAAGGGGGTCAGCATGACCGAATGGATAAGAGCGCTCGCTCTTAAACTTCCGGTGTGCTGATGCCTAGGTAGCGGGTCCAGCCTCTACACACGTCAGTTGGACTAAAATTTTGACTTCTCGCCCATCACTTGGGGACATAAATTACAAGTACCTCTGAAACCGGACTTGGTTCGCCTAATGGCATGGGGCATTGGCGATAGGGAAAGCTAATCCACACGCACAAATCAGCCCTCTGCACAAGAAGTGGTAGCACGGACTAAGCTTGAGTTGAAAGCTGGCGAACAAAACCAATGTTGTTTTTTCTAAATCTGCCTCGATATGGAGTCGAATATTTGACAATCGAGCTGGGAGGTAGTTGCCCTACCGCGGCTGCCAGTTACATCATAAGTGAGCTAAAAACACAACAAAAACAAAAGCTACAGGTATCAATGCCATGCAGAGCAGCAGCAATCCACAGATGTACAATACATGTTATTACATACCAGGCGGTCTTTCGTTCCGAAAACACAGCTTCATGATTGGCTTCTCATGGTAAGTCACCTGCAGGGAAAGATCAAGCCAGTGCTCTCATTCTGTTCTCTGGCTGGCTTATTGAGCACCAAAACATGTCGTGTGTGTCTTTGTTTTAAATCTGTGTCTGCATCCGCTGGATCTAGAAGTGCCAGATATAGACATGATGGGGTCTTAAAGTTATACAGGGAGATTCTTTGTTAAGGATTGTCTGAATGGAATTTATATAAGTTCTCACACACCCCGACATGCGCGCGCGCACAAACACACACACACACACACACACACACACACATATATATATATATATATATATATACATACACACATACACACACACACAGATTGACCGACCGAGCAACATACAGACAGGTTGGCACACAGTCAGATAGGCAGTCAGTCAGTCAGGTAAGTAGGCTCTGTGATACTGCGCCCTGTTAGTAGTGTTGACTTGCATTATTCCATAAACCATGAGATCACTGGGGCATCACCAACTGCTGCACGCTGTACGACTCATGTCCATATATAATCCTCTCTGCTACACTCGGTAAGACCCATGTCCATATATAATCCTCCCTGTTGCCAGCATTTAAAGTTACGCCCGAGTTTTCCTGCCGTTTCCGAACGTTATCTCATCATGATCATGTAGCATATCCTGTGTAGAACGTCACTCATCAAGGCCCGCAGACATGATTCTCAATCCTGTAACCTGTTCTCCTTCATAATCATGCGCTTTTTGTTCGTCTTCGTGCTGTTGGACCCTTGCCTCTTCTAGCAACCATACTTTTTATCACTTTTCTGTCCAGTCCATTGTGACCTTAAATGTAGCCAGTGTCTGTCAGTTTCTGAGGTATTGTGTACTGTGTGTATTTTCGACTACCTTTTTGTCTCTTGTCGTAGAAATTTTCCTGCAAACATTGGCAAGGACAATACATTTGATCTTGATACACAATACCACTTGAGATTGCCTGTGTGTTCCAATGCAAGTCTTTGTATGTTCACGCTTTGTCTGGTGATATTCTGCACGCTATTATTAGGATTATGAGCCAAGAAATAATTATTAAGCGATCAATCTTCAGAGCAGAAAACAATATCACATGCCAGAGCAACGTGTGCAAAACGAAACAGAGGACTATCTGCACGTAGACAACGTAATCGTATTACACATAAATGAGTCTCCGTGGCCAAGCTGTTTGCCTCGGGCTCCGAAAGTTGTGGGTTCGATTCCGGACTACATCTTTCGGTTCAGGAATGCATTTTTCTCGGAAATTCCTGGGTATCGTCGCTGGAGCTACGGAGTTCGTGCTTTGTGTAAAGATTTCGGCAGGCTGCCCTGACGAAAGAGACCGAGCCGTATGGGATTAAACTCGGTGCAATGAAGTCGATCCTCTCAACATTTAAGACATTTTAAGATATAAATATCAATTAAGTAACCCTTTAAGACCACTATGACTGTTAATAAATAAATAAATAAATACACAGGTATTGTTTGGCGCTCATAGAAGTAGGGGAATTAATTAGAGATTAGAGAACGCACTAGACACATACAAATTGAAAGCTGTCAGTATTTTGCCATTGTCTTCTGAACAACCGACACCCTTACCAGTGTATGGAAACCAACGCACGGCGATCTGCTACCAAATCGCCGGCAGCTGTGTTTCGAACACGGTATGCGGGATTACGAATTGCGTCCGTAAACCCCCTCTTCACTATATTTAGATGCAAAACTGAAATAACACAATCACAGAAAAGTAATCCACATGTTGCAGTGAATAAGAAAAAACATCAAGTCCTAATTCCAGCGAATAAAACTATCGTCTTATTCTACAGCATGATTTTATTTCACCTTGACCTAAAGTAATCAATCTTCAGACCAGGTGAACACTGAATTGCCTTTGATGATCATGATTGATTAACCACACAAGGTACACATTACACCATTTGAACGCCAGTTTCCAAGTTAATGTACGCAATCGAAAGCATGTGTATGCCACATGTTGTGTTGTTTTAAAACTCTGGTTTAGTTAGTAGTACGAAACGAACTTTCAGTGTTGAAGCAAAATAGTGTAAAGAATGTGATACTGAATCACAAGATCGCAATACCCCTAAAACTCTGGTTTAGATAGTAGTACATAACGAACTTTCAGTGTTGAAAGAAAATAGTGTAAAGAATGTGATACTGAATCACAAGATCGCACTACCTCTAAAACTCTGGTTTAGATAGTAGTACATAACGAATTTTCAGTGTTGAAAGAAAATAGTGTAAAGAATGTGATACTGAATCACAAGATCGCAATACCCCTATGAGAAACAACAATTTCCCAAAGCAATTTCTTGCGATGTGTCTGTGATGTGACAGGGTCATTGCATGTTGTAGGCCTGAATGCGTGGAGGTATGGCCGGCCAGCCTTTGTCTCATTTAGCAAGCGAAGAGGCCAGGCGTCGAATCCGCCTCACCCGGGAAGGTTAAAAAATGCCAGCAGACGTCGGATGTGTCGGCCTAACGGCGCAAGAACGCATGTCTGCTGTAAAAAGGCACAACGCAATCACGTCCGAAAAAAAACTTTCCGGATGAACGAAGAAGAAGAAGAAGAAGAAGAAGAAGAAGAAGAAGAAGAAGAAGAAGAAGAAGAAGAAGAAGAAGAAGAAGAAGAAGAAGAAGAAGAAGAAGAAGAAGAAGAAGAAGAAGAAGAAGAAGAAGAAGAAGAAGAAGAAGAAGAAGAAGAAGAAGAAGAAGAAGAAGAAGAAGAAGAAGAAGAAGAAGAAGAAGAAGAAGAAGAAGAAGAAGAAGAAGAAGAAGAAGAAGAAGAAGAAGAAGAAGAAGAAGAAGAAGAAGAAGAAGAAGAAGAAGAAGAAGAAGAAGAAGAAGAAGAAGAAGAAGAAGAAGAAGAAGAAGAAGAAGAAGAAGAAGAAGAAGAAGAAGAAGAAGAAGAAGAAGAAGAAGAAGAAGAAGAAGAAGAAGAAGAAGAAGAAGAAGAAGAAGAAGAAGAAGAAGAAGAAGAAGAAGAAGAAGAAGAAGAAGAAGAAGAAGAAGAAGAAGAAGAAGAAGAAGAAGAAGAAGAAGAAGAAGAAGAAGAAGAAGAAGAAGAAGAAGAAGAAGAAGAAGAAGAAGAAGAAGAAGAAGAAGAAGAAGAAGAAGAAGAAGAAGAAGAAGAAGAAGAAGAAGAAGAAGAAGAAGAAGAAGAAGAAGAAGAAGAAGAAGAAGAAGAAGAAGAAGAAGAAGAAGAAGAAGAAGAAGAAGAAGAAGAAGAAGAAGAAGAAGAAGAAGAAGAAGAAGAAGAAGAAGAAGAAGAAGAAGAAGAAGAAGAAGAAGAAGAAGAAGAAGAAGAAGAAGAAGAAGAAGAAGAAGAAGAAGAAGAAGAAGAAGAAGAAGAAGAAGAAGCGTCCGACCATGCTCAAATTTGTTTATAAAATGTACCTTATCTTGAGGCACAAACGTTATCTCATTTCCTCACCTTACGGCTGTCAGTAATTATGTTAATATATTCCTACGTATATGGTTTCTTAAACTTCTTATGCGTTCATACGGAGTGTTTTTTTTCCCAGATGTAATTGCGTATTGCCTGTTTAATTGCGTCTTTAGGCCGACACATCCGACTTCGGGCATTTGTTGACCGAGTTAGCCTTCCCGTGTGCATATGGTTTGATCATTAAACAACATAACAAAATGCTTTAAAACAACTACTAGACCGACGTATGTGAATGTCATATACTAAACCTTATTTGGTGACAGGTGAGTTCATAAAGCACGCAGCTTTAAGGACATCCTAAGAAAATCACATGTATGGAGATTCAGTGTTCGGAACCTATGGATAATACAAAAGGCAAGACAATAACGACAAAAAGAATTTTTTTTTTTGCTCTCGCTCGCTTTGAACTCAAGTTTAGTCCATATTTGTGCTACTACCTGCACTGGACTATTTTTTGCGTGTGAATTAGCTTCCCATATTGCCAGTGTCCCCTGCCATAAGACCAACCCACCCCGACTTCAGAGATATTTTTAATTTACGTCCCCAAGTCAAGAATAAGAAGTCAACATTTCTGTCCAACTAATTGGTGTTGGGATTGAACCCGCTACCTCGGCATCAGTACACCGGATGTTTGAAAACGAACGCTCTTATCCATTCGGCCATGCTGACCTTTAAAAATACAAGAAATAAGGAGCCCGTGCGACAGTGCTCATCAGAATATCAGTGCAGTTCCCTATCAGCCTCGCTAACGCGTCCGCTATGAGCAACAATGGTTACATTTAAATTGTTAGCATTATCTGCCTGTCACAGTCAACACCAACATTTATTTGCAGTTTGTGCTTTTCTAGACAATATTATGTGCAGTAGTTTGTCGTTGCTTTCTGAACGCCCGAAGCTTATGCCATTGTGAAAATCAACGCAAAGCGATCTGTTCCGATATGGCCTGCTGCTGACCTCGAACCCAGTCTGTTCACTACCCTTACGCCACGGACGCGACAATTAAATTGTACATGCTGCTTGTACTTTTCAGGACGTAGCGATCAACCTCCATACCCAGATTAATACTGAAGGTAGTTTGGTTGTTTTGATATTGTTTTTTGAACGAGAAGTCAACGTTTGGGTCTAACTGACCGGCGGAAAATAAACTCTCCCACTATCCCACCCTAAGCGCACAGGAAGTTTAAGAATGAATGCTCTTGTCCATTAACCTCTATTAAATTGTAAGAAAACAGAATTGATAGTCATCCCCAAGAAGAACGAAATACAGCGTGTATTTTTAATGATTGTGCAGTTTTTTAAAATATTGCCGTTCCAAGTTTTGTATTTACCTTTATGTTGCATTGTGTTGCATGAACTCCACAATAGGTAAATATAAAACTTGGAACGGCAATATTTTCAAAACCTGCACAGTCATTAAAAATACATCCTTTACAATATAACATGCCTAACTACGAAAATTCAGAAATAGATGATCTGGTACAACTATCTTGACAGCTTCATAACATCTGATGGAAGCTGGCTAGTACAGATTGATTGATTGATTGATTGATTGATTGATTAATTGATTGATTGATTGATTTAGGAACCGACATCACAGCATTCGGGCATTCCCAGAAACGCTCCGTCCCCATCCTCAGAAGCCAGCGAAGAGTTCCAACCCCAATAGTACCAGTAGCAATCTGATTATATGTGCGTCTCGCCTTTCCTCCAAGCGTCGAGCATCTGCCAGATCCCCTCGTCACTCCACGCTGTCGCATTCTTGCCAGACCATGGTGATCCATTTGCTCCTCCGAGGTGTGTACGTGCTCCCACAAGGCAGCAACCACGTCTGCCTTATCATGCATCAATACTCCACCAAGTTTTGCAGAGCCAGCCAATCTGTCTGCCTGTTCATTCCTCAACACACCAGAATCTCTATGGAAGATCTAGTCATTCGCAAGATGGAAAGCATACTCGACATATTTTTCTTAACTGTCAACTGCAGTGAGAAAGTTTGCGTCTGTGGATAGGGTCACACACAGCAATGAAGGGAAAACTGTGCGTTAAAGTGCTATATTGAACCTATACCGTTGTGATTATGTGAAAAATAGACAGTAAGCAGACAAAAAAGAAACTGCTAATGACAGAGAAAATGTGGTTTGTGAGGTAAGTACAAGACGGACAGAAAAACTAATGAGGCAACTCATCAAGAAACAGGTGAAACCCATACATTTATTAGAGAAACGCTTGGACAGGCAAGATTTTATTTTGGGCTTGTTATAAGAAGATAACAACTTGGAAACTAGTTACAACAGGCAAACTTGATGGCATAGACCAAGAAGAAGACAACTAGATAGATACCTACAGTAACTGACTGCGTAGCATAGTCAAACACGAAAGGAACACTGACCTGATATGTGATAGGTTATCTCGTGACACGGTGAACCATGACCGCCCACACTTATCAGAGTGACATGTGATGATGTTGATGTTAATTATATTAGCCATTATTTTATCGGGGCTCATAAAGATGGCCTGACCACATAGCACAGTCTTCACAAGAAAATAACATAGACCTTACCTGAGACTGGTGACCGCGTGAAGTAGTGAACTATTATCGGCGTGGCATATAATGAATGATGCTGATTATACTAACCACTATCTTAACGGGGCTCATAAAGATGACCATAAAGATAACATAATACAGCTGAGGCCTAATATATGTAAAGACGTGTGACAAGTGTAAGGGATCCCTTTCCATACCTTCAGGCGTATTGGTTCATGGTACTAGCCTCATATTTTAAAAGCCATCTGGCACTCCATGGGTCATGTGATCCATATGACGTCGGCAGCAGGTTACTGACCACTGCAGGCAAGTGACCAATGGCTACCCGTGGCATAAAATTTAATATTTTTGCCCTTTGCAGGAAGCTGCGATCAGGCACAGCCCCAGGTTTATTAAATAAGCAATTATTACTTTTAGTTGTGTATGCTACTGCCGTGCCCTTGTATCCACAGCTGTGTAGTTATTTGTTTTCGTGGATTTAATTCCTTATGAGGGTGTCAGGTCTTAGTCAGATATGACTGACCTACCGTATGGCAGTAGACGGTACTACCTGCTTTCTGTTAGCGCCGAATGTTGAGCGACGCTCACCAAACCCGACATTCCACATTGTACCAACGGCTTCGGGCGGAGGAGAGCAATTGCGAGGGTACAAGCCTTACCCTAGTGCGAGGAAACGCATCCTAAACACTAAATGTCATGGCAGGGCAGACCAGGCCCAAAGCTTTGGTCGGCAACTGGTCTAAGATGGAAGCTCCGATATGCGGACAGTCAGAGCATTGCTTTTCTGATCCGACAGCTTCTGCAGCTCGTCTTGTTCCAGACGTATTGGTGTTACCTTTCCTCTGAAGTAAACTAGGCAGGCCGAGAGAGGGATCATGCTGCATGGGCAACACATGGTCTCTATATGCAGCCCAGGCTTTGTGTTATCGATTGGTACAACTCCATTTTACAAACAATCGTCTGTCAAGACGGCAAGGTGTTAGTCAATTGCTTATGATTACTTGATTACACAGTGTTTCAATTCATTTGTTGCGAAGGCTAAATACACTACCTCTAGAGACATAAGACACATCCTAGGTGCCAGCACGCACGCACGTACACATACACACACACAAACAAGCACGCACACACACACAAACACACACACACACACACACACATAATCATCCTTACATGCATTGGTTTGTGTTTCGGCAATACGTCAATATTTCGTACCCGCGCTCCACATATACATAAATAATCACACACACACACACACACACACACACACACACACACACACACACACACACACACACACACACGCACACATAATTCTCTTCTGTTTTCTTTATATTTTGTACTCTTCTTCTTCTCTTCTCTTCTCTTCTCTTCTCTTCTCTCTCTCTCTATTCTCTCACTCCTCTCTCTTCCTCTCTCTCTTCTCTTCACTCTCTCTTCTCTCTCCCCTCTCTCTTTTATTCTCTCTCTTCTCTCTCTCTCTCTCTCTCTCTCTCTCTCTCTCTCTCTCTCTCTCTCTCTCTCTCTCTCTCTCTCTCTTCTCTCTCCTTCTCTCACTCGTGTACTAAAAGTCCCAGGAATTGTAAATATTCCATGTAGTTGTGTCGGTATGTGTTTGTTGTTTAGTGCTGACAAATTAGACCATTGACTACACAAAGGCTTTTGATAAAGTGAGACATGTCAACATGATAAGGATGCTTGAAGATCTACAAATTGATGGGAAAGACCTTAGACTTGTAAAAAACATATATTGGAAACAACAAGCTGCCATAAGAGTTGATAATGAAGTAAGCCAATATCAGCCTATTAAGAGAGGTGTGAGACAGGGATGTGTAATGTCTCCAGATCTGTTTTCCCTGTACAGTGAAAATATTTTCAGAAATATTGAAAATATGGAAGGAATCAACATTGGGGGACGATGCATCAATAACATTAGATATGCAGATGATACAGTCTTGATTGCAGACAATGAACAGGACCTGCAAAATTTAGTAGATGCGGTTGTTACACATAGTGAACAACAAGGGTTAGAATTAAATTGTAAAAAGACACAGATTATGGTCGTCACTAAGAAGAACGAAATACCACAGTGTAATATACAAGTAAATGGGAATACTCTTCAACAAGTGAATAGGTACAATTACCTCGGAACAGTAATAACATCTGATGGGAGATGCCTTGAAGAGATTAGAACAAGAATCGCCATGGCAAAAGTAGCCTTTAGCAAGATGAAAAACATACTGACCAATAAAAAGATGTCAATTGAAACGAGAAAAAGAGTGTTGAGATGCTACATAGAACCTGTACTTTTATATGGATGTGAAGCTTGGACAATGAGCAGCCAGGCTGAAAAATATCTGAACGAGAAAAAGAGTGTTGAGATGCTACATAGAACCTGTACTTTTATATGGATGTGAAGCTTGGACAATGAGCAGCCAGGCTGAAAAATATCTGATGGCTGTAGAAATGTGGTTTCTGAGGAAAATGCAAAGAATACCATGGACAGCCAGAAAGACCAATGAACAAGTCCTTCAAGAAACAAATGAAGATCGTAAACTGATCAGAGACATTAGACGTAGACAGTCACAATTTTTTGGGCATGTTATGAGAAGAAATGATTTGGAGAACTTGGTGACAACTGGTAAGATCGAGGGGAACAGACCAAGGGGAAGACCTAGAAACAAGTATCTGGATGGCTTGGCCTTGTGGCATGGTCGAGACAAAAACACGGAACTGATCCACGACTCTGTTGATCGAGTGAGATGGCAGAACATGACCGCCCACGCTTACCGGCATGGCACATGATGGATGGATGGCTGACAAATTGGTCGCAAAGTCCACGTTGTTACTTCTGATCGTATTCTAATAAAGCTTACGCTTTACTTCTCGTTATTTGGGGGATTCATCTAAAGTATATTTGTAGATCCACTCCACCACAGTGTAGATGTACGCTCCTCTATCCGCCCATCCTATGTCCGCTACAGCCAAACGTTTTTGCCCCCTTCAATTGGCTTCCTTAGTCTTGATTATAGTTGAAGTGCACGGTATTACGTTATTTTCTTCCTCATCCTTTGTGGCTTCCCCCCCCCCCCTTGTTGCGAGCATGACAAGTGCATTAATCACTGCTGTAACCTTTCATTCATTCGTTCGTCGACAATATCCGCGAGGCTTTCTCCATTCTCAGTACCTGTTCTGATTACTACAGTTATTTTTGCTTCAACAGTTGTCATAGTTTTCAATATAACCTGGTTATTGTGAATATTGTGCCACATTTACTGAAAGACAGAAAATCATTGGTTCGGCCATTTCGATGGTCGTGTAAATTAGCCGGACGCACAATCGCCTAGAAAATCACAAACAGTCAAAAGAAATGCTGGGGTTGATTGCAACGATATCACTTATACTGAAACATTCAAATATACCCATGTCTGCGAAACGACAGATAATAAACAGTATATTCACATGAACCCTATGCTACCAATCTCAAACTTGGACATTATCCAATTCCGATTCCGATTCCATTTCAAAAACAAAAATTCCAAATTCGTCCTCGTCTAACCTGCTTCATCAGCTGTGGTTATAATTGAGGATCGTGGTTTTTGTGGGTTTATTTACCCTAATTCTTGTCTTGTGAGTCCTTTCTCGGACTGGTTATGCATCGTTTGTGTCTGTGACGTCAGCAGTGGTAGGCGGCTATCCTTTGTGCTCTTCTGTTGTTGTGGTTTTCTTTGTTTGTGTAGGCTCCTGGCTCGTCTGGCTGCAGTCCTTATAAGGACTTTTCGTAATCCCCCTCCAGCTGGGGGATCGGTCCGTGGCTGTCCTTTGTGCATGTTTCATCTTGTTTTCTTTGGTGGTGCAGGCTCCTGGCTTTATTGGTTGCAGTCCTTAAAAGGACTTTTTATTTGGTCTTTTTGTCTCCTTTATTGTGTATTTTCTGTAGGAGCTTATCGAAAATTATCTTCATTTTCCTCCTTGTGCCTGTTTTCACTGTTGCGTTTGCGATACTGCTGCCTAAAGTTTTCTTCCTCCGTGGTCAGCCATGGGACGATTTTACCCTCATCTATATAGTACTCGAAGTCGTTCTCACGGTCGTAGAGTACTACTGGGTATACCATCGGTTTCCCCCGGAGTTTCTTAGGCTTCTTCTTTTCTTTTTCTTCCCAGCGCCTTCTGAATTCCTCGCGCTTGAGTTCCTCCTTGTCGACTGGGTATTCTGTGCCTCCTTCAGAGATCCGACGGTATAGTAGTTCCCTCTTGGGCGTTGTGGTTGGGCTGCTGGCTTCAGCTTGCGGTTCAGGCTCGGTCTCTTGGTTTTCTTCTTGCTGTTTCTCTGTGAGTTCTTGTGTGGCTTCTGTTATTTTGTTTTGAAAGAGTCCCATTTCAGCTCTATGCAATTCTCTTTCAGTCTTGATCATTTGTAGGATTTCTTCGTTCTCCTTCTTCATCTCAGCCATGCGCTGAATCTCTTGTTTGATGTCGAGCTGGATTTCTTTCATGTCGGCCAGCAGCTTCTCATTATCGCTGGTCGGAGACGTCGTCAGCAGTGCCTTGACTTGCTTCTTCAACTCGTCTATCTGCTTTTGAAGTTGATCTCTTTCAGCTTGTGCTATACCCGTGGCTGCGGACAGCCCAGGTATCTTGCACCGTGTTTGCCCAGACAGTTGGCGCACTTTCTTCTGTTGTTAGGAGCCTGAAGTCCGTGTCCAGCTTGGCCAGCGGACACTCCTTGAAGGCGTGGTGATCGGCGCAGTATCGACAGATTTCCGACTTACTGCGACACGTTGCTCTGCTGTGGCCGGCCCTCCGGCATTTTGAACATTGCGTGATTCTTGGTATGAATCTCTCTGGTTGCTGCAGTCTCTTGTTGAGTGATGCTGTGGTCGGCATTTCGCTGCCCTCCGATGTCACCACTGCCAGGGTTGTAGGTATCTTGGAGTAAGTGAGAAGCCGCTCCGCCTTCAAGACTCGGATGTGAAGATTCTCTTCACGTAGCTGCTTCAGGATTTCTTCATCTGTCAGCTCCACCGGAATCCGCTTGACAACCCATCGGACTGTTTTTGAGTCGGTGTTTCCGACTCTGGTGTCTTTCTCCTCCTTCTTCTCTGCTGTCTTGATTCTTGACTGTGTTGGGCTGTCAATCTTCTCCCTCGTTGTAGCTTCAGATATAGCTGTAGTATCAGGCTCTTTGATGCAGCTAGCAGGTGGGCTCTCAACGTTCTTCTTCTTGTTTTCGGCCATTTGTATTGCCTGTTCTTATGACTAGTTTAGTTTAGTCAACGGATCAACATCACGACACGCGGGTGTAACCCTTAAGTGCTCCTGTTCTACTATTATTGTTATTGCTTAAACGTTTGTCGTTGGTTTAATTGTCAACCTAATTGTTGCTGTTTTGTCTTATTACTATTTTTATAGTTATTGTTATTATTTTTGTTGTAAGGACTATTATTTTTGGTATTATTAGAAATGTAGTCGCGGTAGTGTAATGACTAGATGCTCGCCTTCCGGTCCCATTGTCGTGGATTCGGATCCGCAATGAGACGGAGTCCGACAATTGACCTGGGCTCCTAAAACTGGTTCCAGGAAATGTTTTGAAGAGCCGCGGTAACGTAGTAGCTAGACACTCACCTGCTGGCACGGTGGTCATGGGTTTCACCCCCATCGGTGCATATTGGAATGTTTTTTAATTACCTGGACTCCCAGGTCGACCCAGTCTAAAATGGATACCAATAAATGTCTTGGGAAGTAAAGCGGGTGGGTGTGATACTGAACACACCCCCCATTGAGTGCCAGTTGGCCTAAAAAACTTCGAGTCTAGCACCATACGCTCAGGGCGCCATCGGCGTGTAAGAGGGTCTTCACTTCTCTTACTTGACCATATGCCCAATGTGCCTTCAGGCGTGACAGCCTGTCGATTTACTGCCGTTATTATTGATATTGACGTTTGGTTATGATTTTGTGTGTGTGTGTGTGTGCTCCTTCTTAGTTGATTGCTTCTATCTGTTTTGCTCTCTCTTTCTTCCCGAACAGTAACAATCATCCGGACGTGGTAGTCCTAATAAGAACTTGATAATGTGTATCTTGATGTTGGGATGTTATTTGCTTCCGCCTCATTTGGTGTTTTTTTGCGTTAGTTTCCAGTAAAATGGCGACGATTAAACGCGTTCATTCTTCTTATGTGGTGCTATTTCGTATTCATTTATTGGAAGTGTTCGAAAGAAGCCACGGAAGGCAGGTGGTGGGTGCTGCACGGTCGCGGCTGAGTTTCGAACGCCTGGTACCCGGCTCACGAACCGCGTTCGCAAGCCTTTGGCCACGGATATATATATATATATATATATATATATATATATATATATATATATATATATATATATATATATATATATATATATATAACAACTAGTGCCTAGAAAAGCCAAAGAATGTAGAACACTATATGCAACTATACGAAAGAGATCAGGAATGTTCTTCGGTCACGGAATGAGAAGAGTAGCTTTGGAAAATATCATGACCACTGGGAAGATCATCTGTTGAAGAGGTTGAGAAAGAATAAGAGAAATTACGATGGATGGCCTTAGACAATAGTATGGAAAAATAACAATACAATTGATCCAGAACACAAGGGATGGAGATCTGTGGAGAGACATAAACGCCTACGCCAACTAGCATGGCGCGCCATGATGATGGTCCTTAAAACAATACCTGTAAATATCAAGACTGGTAATTAAACAGTTGAATGGGTATATAACTATAAGAAAATGGAGCAGTGATGTTTATATGTACAATTGTATCCTGAGACACGTACTTTATATCTGATAACCTTACCTTACGGCTGTCATCAGTATATTCCTACGTTTATGGTTTGATCATTACACAACACAGCAAAATCCTTCTTTTAAAAACAACAGCTACTGAACTGGCGTGTGTGAACGTCTTATACTAAACCTCATTTGATGACAGAGTTGACTTTAAAAAAGCACGCAGCTGTATGTATGGACTTCCTACGAAAATCACAGGTAAGGAGATCGGGAGCTACGGACAAAACAAAAGACCGCATCATGGCTTCTTAACACAGACAAACGGAGACAGTAGCCGACAGAAACGACAAGTGAGACACTCCTATTCATTAGCTGTGTCTTGCTGATGGCAGACGTGTTGAATTTACTGCGAGGAATGTAGAACTAAATATGGCCATCTACGCGTGCTATGTACAGCGAGAAAGTCATGTGGGAAGACAGTCATAGGCTATGAACTGTTAGAGTAATCTGAAAAAGGACACCCATCAATTAAGAGCTAAATAAGAATAGGTGGTGTCTAGTTGGTCATGCGTTGAAGTACACTTGTTCCTGCGCAAGGCGCATTCGTCAGTTGGTGGTGGCAGGTTCGAATCCCGGTCGGTAACTATAATTTTCACTGTTTATGTTGAATAGTGCGTCCTCTAATCTCTACTTCTTTCATCTACTTCTACTAGCTCCACACGATACACGTGTGTTTATTTAAGAGCTAAATAAACTGGCACTGACTAGCACTCATATTAAAGGAAAACAAATGTAAATTAAAGCACATACCAGGTCACACACAAGAATGTACAACATCAGCATACCAGCACATGACCTCAGTCAACTCGTGCCAATCCCCTTGTAGGCTTGTTTATGATTACATAGATTTTGCAAGTGACATTTACTACAGGATACAGTAATCAATCTCACGCCAGTCTTCCTTAGTCGCCTATTATGCCATGCATTGTGGTTTACGGTGTTACAATTCTTATGGGTCCTGGTAACACATAGACCATCCGGGCAAGTACAGGACCAATTATATGGAGAAACTCTAGCTGTGCGCTATCATCATCATCATCAAGTGCCATGCCGGCTGGCTTTGGCGTTCACGACTCTCCACAGATCTCGGTCTTTTGTTCTCTGGATCAAATCCGCTGTTGATATTCCTCCATGCCACCGTCTCAATCCATCCAGCATCGTTTCTCTTGGTCTACCTCTGCCTCTCTTCTCCTCGATCTTTCCTGTTGTCACGATGTTCTCCAATGTCCCGCTTCTCATCATATGACCCAAAAAAGCTGTCTGCCTCTTTCTTATTGTTGTATATAATGCTCTAGTTTCATTAGCCTCTTTCAGACATTCGTTGTTAGTTACTTTGGCAGTCCAAGGAATTCGCAACATTCGTCTCAGGAACCACATCTCTCCCAGGAACCACATCTTGAGGATTTCACAAATACTCTTACACAGATGTATGAAGTGTGGTAGCTAGCCACTTTCATGATCGCTGTTTTATTTTCCAAAACAGGTTGACATTTTGTAAAATTGTGTAGAAGCGACGGTGTATTCTTAGTGTAGGTAAAGACAGTTAACTTTTTTCATGTCTTGTGCATTGATGCTAACCCCCATAATTGTGTACACCGTTCTGTACTCGATGGGTGATGTATTCACGCCGTGTGCCTTTAGTTTCCATCACATTTTCTGATATCCAGGTTAGGCTGGGTCAACCTGGAGCACATTTATATTCAAAATAAAATATGTCTTGACGGTTATTCGAACGCATGACCACCGAGCCGCCAGGCAAGTGTGCTAGCTACTACGCTAAATGTCGTGTCGTGCCACCCATTCCTTCGTGCATTCAGACCTGCGAAATGTGAAGGCCCTATCACATAACAGAGTAGGAAACTGATTCGGAACACAGTGTATGTGTATGTATGTATGTGTGTGTGTGTGTGTGTGTGTGTGTGTGTGTGTGTGTGTGTGTGTGTGTGTGTGTGTGTGTGTGCTCGCACGCGCGCGCGCGTTTTTATTTTTTCCAAATGGCGAATTGCTTCGAATATCAATTGGATTTATGTCCTACTAACTAAATTAACTCTCTCTCTCTCTCTCTCTCTCTCTCTCTCTCTCTCTCTCTCTCTCTCTCTCTCTCTCTCTCTCTCTCTCTCTCTCTCTCTCTCTCTCAATGTATGTCGAATTCATATCATACTAAATGACGAATCTCCCCCAGCGCCCATGCCCTTTAATGAATGACAAACCACTGTCCAATGTACATTAATAAATGTTTATCTTTCTGGATCTATAAAAAAAAAATACACTTCTTTGGTGATGCTCTTGGCCAGAATGGATAATTGTATATTTGTAGGATATCGTCAGTTATTCATGTCCCTTTCCATTTGTTCTCATACACCATTAAGATGCCAACTTTTTCATCGCCATATGCAATGTATTGGGATGAATTGTATTACAAGACATTTGGATTTCTGACACAGTCTGTGTGTGCTGCTAGTAGGTCTCCAAGATCTGCGTTGTTTTTGCTTTTCGATTTTGAGACAACTGACTTCGCATCTGTGACGGGCGCGTGTTTTCTTTAGTGATCTATCCGTATTTGTATAGGTCTATGTGTTTCTTTGGTAATGTCCTTTAATGTAGTTAAGGGGTGTTTTTCTTCTTTTTGTTGCATTCTGAGCAACCTTTTTCTCAGTACCGGAATTATTTCCTATCATCTCAGGTAGTTGCTGCTGCTTTCACACTATGAACCTGCGTGCATTGTAAATGGGTTTGGTTGTTTACACACTGAGTAGAAAACTGTCCTATCTTTCTATTTGCAAGTTCTACAAAGTTGTTTTGTTTTAGTCTTCCTTTTCGAAAACTATTAAACCTCTGGTGCATTGTGGTAACAATACCAGTGGAATAATTCGTGAGTGTAAAACGTATCAGTGGAATAATTCGTGAGTGTAAATCCTATCAGTGGAATAATTCGCGACCGTAAAACCTCTCAGTGGAATAATTTGTGAATGTAAAACTTATCAGTGGAATAATTCGTGAGTGTAATACCTACCCGTGGAATAATTCGTGAGAGTAAATACTATCCGTGGAATAATTCGGGAGAGTAAATACTATCCGTGGAATAATTCGTGAGAGTAAATACTATCCGTGGAAGGGTTCATTGTACACCCACTGAAAGTAAGACAGTGGTGATTTAATCATACAGCGAATGAAAGAGCAAGAAATAAAATGGTGGTTTAACCATACACTACATGAAAGGAAAAGAGATAAAGAACTCACAGCAAGAATAATTACTACTACTACTACTACTACTACTACTACTACTACTACTACTACTACTACTACTACTACTACTACTACTACTATTACTACTACTACTACTACTACTACTACTACAACTACTACTACTACTACTACTACTACTACTACTACTACTACCACTACTACTACTACTACTACTACTACTGCTACAGCTGCTGCTACTGCTACTACTACTACTACTTCTACTACTATTACTACTGCTGCTGCTACTACTACTACTACTACTACTACTACTACTACTACTACTACTACTACTACTACTACTACTACTACTACAACTACCACCACCACCACCACTACTACAACAACAACAACAACTACTACTACTACTACTACTACTACTACTACAACTACTACTACTACTACTACTACTACTACTACTACTACTACTACTACTACCACCACAACCACCACAATCACCACCACAACCACCACTACTACTACTACCACCACCGCCACAACTACTACTACTACTACTACTACTACTACTACTACTACTACTACTACTACTACTACTACTACTACTACTACTACTACTATACTACTACTACTACTACTACTACTACTACCACAACCACCACCACCACTACTATTGCTACTACTACTACTACTACTACTACTACTACTACTACTACTACTACTACTACGCTGGCTCTGTGGCGAAGGGATTACAAATGCAATTCCGCGTTCGAAACACAACTACGGGCGATTTCGAAGCAGACCGCCTTGCGTTGGTTCCCTACAAAGATATGAGTGCCGGTTGTTCAGAAATCAATGACAAACTACCGAACGTAGACTTTCCAATGACGGATTGATTGATTGATTGATTGATTGATCTAGGAACCGACATCACAGCATTCGGGGCATTCCCATAAGCGCTCCGTCCCCATCCTCAGCAGCCAGCGAAGAGTTCCAACACCAATAGTACCAATAGTAATCTGATTATATGTTCGTCTCGTCTTTCCTCTTAGCGTCGAGAGTCGGCCAGATCCAATCGTCACTCCTCGCTGCCTTGTTCTTGCCAGACCATGATGATCCAATTCCTCCTCCGAGGTGTACACGTGCTCCCACAAGGCCGCAACCACGTCTGCCTTGTCATACATCAATACTCCACCAAGTTTTGCAGAGCCAGCCAATATGTCTGCCTGTTCATTCCCCAGGACACCGGCATGCCTCGGAGAAAAGATCCAGGTGATGCTTACCACCCGTGACCTCCGAAGCGAAGCAAGCCACTCTGCACGAAGCATACCTGTCTTCACCTACCTCAGCATGCTTTCTGGGTCAGTTACAATCACGATGTGTGTGTATCGTATTGTCGATCTAGCGGAAAGCTGCAGTGACCGCCTCCACCTCCATTCTTAAGCTAGATGTTGTGGTATCATATGCCAGGCTCTCCTGCACCAAACGTCGGCCATTAGCTTTTGCTATGAACCCCCAGGCACTTCTTCTACCTCTCGACACCGAACCATCTGTGTAGATAATCACATCACCCGAGCGAGAATTATCCTGAATTAGTTGTTGGATTTCCACTTCCGTGGCCCCTGCTGGCCACTCCCTGCACTCCCGGCTCAATGTGATTATAACTCTGCACAAGTCTGACTGCTCTGCTGGCACTCTGACCCACTCCTCTCCTCGCCTAATGTTCTCCAAGATGCATACATGTCTGATCGTATCCTCCGCCAGGGCCATCCATCTCCCTCTTATCAGTCTCTGACTCTTTAACTGCGTCCAGCGCCTCATGCAAAGGGTGATCAGTGTTTGCAGCTACTCTGAGGTATGCCTTCGCCTGCATCACCTTGAACCTACCTGCAACAGTCGGCAAACCAAGGATGTAACGCATACACACTACTGGGGTGTCTCTGGTGCATCCCAGAATGACCCGCATAGCTTCGTTCTGTATACTCTCTAACTTCACCAGCTGACTCTTCGAGACAGTGAGCAGTCCTAGTCCATAATCAATCACTGAGAGGATCAAGTGCTGGTATAGTGTGAAAAGCACCCTCTGCTCTGTGTCCATTGCAGCCATAGTTTTAAGTGCATTGAGTCCTTTTTGAGATCTTGCCACAGCCGTCTCCACATGGTCCTTGAAGGACATGCTCCTGTAAAATGTGATTCCCAGATACTTCAGTTTGTTCTCTCTGTTGACGTTTCTACCATCTATCATGAGGCTTGGGACATCAGCACTCACAATCCTGTTGTCCTGAGAGCACCACAAAACAGCCACCTTTTCCAGGTGGATGACAGCACTCATTTCAGTGCACCAGTCAATCACTTTATCTACTGTCGCCTGGGCTGTTTGTACCCTATCTCTCCCCTGCCTATATGCAAGAATATCATCTGCAAATGTTAGTATCCTTCCAATCCCTGGTGCTTCTAGGTTTGCAATCTTTTGCTCGTATACACGTTAAAGAGCACAGGTGAGATTGCAAATCCATGTGGCAGTCCCGGGGTTAAAATATGTGGCTCTGAGGTCCATGCACCCAGACGGAGAGAAACCCGACGAGAATACAGGACGGCTGCTATCCAGTTCACCAACCAGGGATTGACCACCTTCTCCATCAGTGCGGTCATCAAAATATCATATCTAACTCTATTGTATGCATCCTCGAGATTAAGCGATGCCGCCATCGTTTCCTATCTACTCTGAAACCCCTCATAATCGTCAAGGGCAAAAGTGGTTGCATTTGACCAGGTATCTTTTCCTGGCCTGTAGCTTCCCAGACCACTTGGAAGAAGCTTCCCCCTTTCCAAAAACTCTTTCAGCTTGACAACGACTATCTTCTCTAAAACCTTCCCAAACGTATTTTGAAGGGTGGTGATCCTAAAGCTTTGAAAGATCCTTGAATGGTTTAGGGAGAGGTATGAGATAGCTGTGCACCCAGTCCTGCGGTACTGATGCTGTCCTAATGCTCTGGTTAAAGCAGACGGTCATCTCCTTCAGATCCACATCGCTCAAAACCTTTATGTGGCCATACCTAACCTCATCAGGCCCTGGTGCCGTGTCTTTTTGCCTTTTTCCAAATATGTTTAATATCTTCCACCCGTATGATGTCTTCATAATGCATATTCTTCATGGTGCCAGATAACTTCTCTCTAACTGCATCCTTGGTGTCCGCATCATTATGATTGGTCTGCTCTAAAAGTCTCTGGAGAAACGCCTCCCCTTACTCTTTGTCTGTTGTCACGCGCACACCAACATCTCTATAAATTGTTCCCACTGTCATATCTTTCTTGACATTTTCCGCTGTATTAACTTCATCTCGTGAGCTTCGAGGTGTCTGAGGCACCTTCCTTAGCTTCTTCACTGCAGCTCTCTATGCTTTCCAAGCATGGTCTACTTCTGGAGTCCACCATGGGGGATGCAAAAAAAAAGAGTTTTAACAGCCCTGTTGCATGCCTCCTGTCAGAGGCGTCCAAGAAGGCTGTCGGTCCACTCATACCGGAAGGTTTTGCGCTCTCTCCCAGCCTTAACTTTCCTGGATTTAGAGATCAGGACTGAACACGGCATGTGATCATCCCAATGTCATTCAAAACAGTCCATTTTACATCGAGGACTGATGACTGGGAGACAAGTGCCAAGTGAATAGCTGTGTCTGCATCTCCACCCTCATTGCCTTTCTAGTCGGCCTCCCATCTTTTATGCAGACCACATCGGAGTCCACCATGGCATCCACAAGGGCAATTCCCTATCGGTTTTCTCCACTACTGTCCCATTCTCTGTTCCTCGCATTGAAGTCTTTACATATGAGTATTCTATCACCTGGTAATTCCTCCAATTCCTTAAGCCAGTCCCAGTGTTCCTTTCTGACAAAACAGTCCACTGTGGTATATACGTTTGTGATGTTCCAACGTAAGCCACCAATCTCCATGTGTATACCATGGACCTCTCTTGCACTGTGATTCCACTGGCTCAAGTCAAGTACCACATGCTTCACTCCTTCCTTCACCAGCAGACCTTGTCCATGTCTCTTCTGCCCAGTAGGGTTTATATAACTGGTGTACCCAGGGCAATGGTATTTGTCTGTATTTAGCTCCTGGAGCTTGAGGATATCAAAATCATGTATTAGTCTCTCCATTACAGGACCTCTCTGCCTGGCACTACGACAATTTCAGTATGCCACTCTTACATGGTTGAAACCTAGTCTCTCCACTTTTCGTCTTGTTCTCCTGGTGCCTGCCCTCCTATTTCTATGCCTTCTTCTCACACAATTTCCTCGTCTTCTCCTCCTCACTCTCTCTTCGCTAAACTCTGAAAGATGTATCAAGCGCAGAGTACGTGCTCCGTAGCTCTGGCGACGATTCCCAAGTAGTAGTAGTAGTAGTAGTATTAGTAGTAGTAGTAGTAGTAGTAGTAGTAGTAGTAGTAGTAGTAGTAGTAGTAGTAGTAGTAGTAGTAGTAGTAGTAGTAGTAGTAGTAGTAGTAGTAGTAGTAGTAGTAGTAGTAGTAGTAGTAGATTGCCAAGAAATCACAAACAGCCAAGAAACGATAGGGTTGACTGCCACGTCCTGTAAAGGATATGCAGTTAACTTAAACTGCTACTACTACTATACTGCTGTAAAAAAAAAAAAAACAAAGAGCCATTTTACTGTTTTGGGGCGTATTTGGCACATTGTGTATATACGGCCATATTTTTGAAGTCATTGGCACTAGATTGATGACATGTTCGGTATCCCAGGATATGTCCTGTTACTCGTTTTAGCTATGCCTGCGGCTGACTACGAACCCGGAATGTCGAGATTGTGAAACTACGTTCATTACCCCCAAGCTACAGACGCTGACCAGTTCTCGTAACTCATTGCAGTTTAATTTTTTTATTATTGCCTTGGGTTATGTCTTCCTTGCTGTCTAGTATTTCCCGACGCCCGATGGTGGAGTCGTGACAGCCAAGTAGCTTCCATGTTTGCCTGTCACTCTGAGGGTCATATATTCGAATCTCCATCGAGGCAAGGATGATAGGGACAGTGTCTGTAAAACCTAATTTTCAAACATGTTGTTAAAAAACCAAATCACATTACTTCCTATATGACCAAAACACTTTCAGTTTCACAGTTCATTGTAAATGACGACAATTGCCGTGATCAAATTGCTATATTCAAACATTTTCACTTTCGGTATGCATGCATGCGCATACATGTATACATACACATTCATACAGACACACACGAACACGTCACTCTTAGTTATAAAAGCGCCGCCTCGAAAGCACGACAAGAGGCTTCCAGTCGTCAGAAACGGTTCCCCTGTCCTGCAATGTTTACAGCAATCTACCTTATCAACACTCTCTAGTGGCGCCCCACCGTGGTTATGACTCCGGGTGTCTTTCTCCTGCCGTCAGTTCCTACCCTGATTCGAGACGTCCGAGTCGTATTTCGCACGTATCCCACACATTCTTAGTACTTGTATTGTCTACTGGAAAGTCAAAACTACCGCTCTTGATTGTCCCACCTTCCTTGTGGGTGGAAGGATGAGATAACGACCATTTTGGGAACCATTAGAATGGAATTAGCAAACAAGCAAACGTTAAGATTGTTTGGTCGTAACAGCTGTGTAAATATATAATTGTACTGTTTAAATAGAATCACTATGTAGCATATGAGGTAACTAATGAACGAATGAAACCGCATTTTAAATAAAAGAGATAACTAATATACTTTTCCTATCTCTCTGGGATACGACGTCGATGTTGGTGAAAGGATAAAAGGGCTCGCTCTTAACTGATTTAGTTGCAAGATAAAACCCAAGCAAAGACCGAGCCGGAACCGCAAGCTAAGGCCAGCAGCCCATCAACGACGCCCACAAAATCCAAAAGGGAATCACTATCATGCCGGATTTCTGAAGGCGGCACAGAATACCCACTCGGACTCACCCTGGAGGAGTGCCTAGAATCGATAAGACTGGAAACTCTTAGACTGTGAGACCGGCTTCGATTACTATATAGAGGACGGAGAGATCATCCCGTGAATGACCGCAGAGGAAGAAATCGAATGGCAACAGAAACTCAAAATCGAAAGTGAAAAAAAAAGGTGCAAGGAGGAAATTACAACACTGAAAAGCTGCTACGAAAAATACACAAAAAAGGATGCAAAAAGACCAAATAAAAAGTCCTTATAAGGACTGCACCCAGCCGAGCCAGGAGCCTACAGCAACTAAGAAAACCACAAGAGGAGACAGGCACGAAGGATAGCCGCCGACCAACCCACCAGCTGACGTCACAGACACAAACGCTTATGTTACCGGTTCGAAGGAGGACTCACTCGTAAGAGCGCACAAGACAAGAAACAGGGCTAAATACCTACACGAACCATGGCGCTCAACAATAACCACCACTGAGGAAGCAGGTTAGACGAGACCGAATTTGGAATATTTTTTTTCGAAAATTGAAATTGGAATTGGACTGATTCAGTGCCAGCCAAAAAAGTAGGTTTGGACCAAACATGGTACACAATTAATTGAACAAGCATTCCCCCCCCCCCCCTCCCCTCCAGTGTGACTATATATCGCCCTCCTTTCTAAATGGAAGGTCATATGTGGCGATATATTTTCCTTTGTCACTGAATCAGTTAACCTTCCGGTAAGCTGACGGCCAGGGAAGCGATTCGACCCCCTACACCGACATTAAGTTGGACTTAAATGCTGAATTCTTGTTCAGACAGCACACTACTGAACGTACAGCTGTGTAGAAAATCAAGCTGGGGTTAATCTCAACGTCCTGCAAAGGACATGCAACACTTAGATACTGTTAAACACACTAATCCATTGTTCGTTAAAAAATTAGTTAACGAACAATCATTATCAGCATCATGTAGGAGTTCCTTTACTATCCCGATTCGCCGGAAAGACTCTCTTGACAATTCGCCTATCTTGTGCCTTTTCATGTCTAAATTATCTGTCATAGTCTGTGTCCATATGTGAACTTGTCAACTCCCACTTCATCTTCCAGGAACAACGCCTTCAATTATTGTTCTGCCCCCAACCCCCAACCCCCCCCCCCCCTCTTTGTTTCTCTCTTTCCTTTTAACCACTGTGACGTTTAATATTCAAACCAAGGTATTTTAGTTCCCGGGACATAATGTTGGTTGAGTCAGTTTTCTTTAATTTTCAGATCACGTGGAATGGCGGTATTTTATTCTTCTTGATCCATGGATTTCTAAGACTTTGTTTGTAACAGAAGTTAGATAATATCCTTTACAAGACGTCGTAGTCAACCCTAGCATGTTTTAGCTGTTTGTGATTTCTTGGCAAGTGTTACGAACAGTAGTTTGCCATTGATTTCCGAACGACCGGCACATATACTCTTATATGAAAACCAATACAAGGCGGTATGCTGTCAAATCACAAGCAGCTGTGTTTCGAACGCAGTATGCGGGATTACAAATTGCGTCGGTAACTCCTTCACCGCAGAGCCGGCTTGTTTGTATTATCTCAGTTCAAATACCTCGATCTTCTTCTTTGGTTGATTGCGACACAGTCTATGACTCACATCCGCACGACTTCACCGAAAAGTTACACATTCTCAGAAAGTGTATTTTCTTGTGTTTGTTGTTGTTACTGGGGTAACATTGTTTAACCTTTGCATTGCTATAACTTGTGTGTGTTGTTGTTACTGGGGTAGCACTGTTTAACCTTTACATTGCTATAACTTGCGTGTATTGTTACTGGGGTAGCATTGTTTAACCTTTACATTTCTATAACTTGTGTGTGTTGTTGTTACTGGAGTAACATTGTTTAACCTTTACATTTCTATAACTTGTGTGTGTTGTTGTTACTGGGGTAGCATTGTTTAACCTTTGCATTGCTATAACTTGTGTGTGTTGTTGTTACTGGGATAGCATTGTTTAACCTTTGCATTGCTATAACTTGTGTGTGTTTTTACTGGGGTAGCATTGTTTAACCTTTACATTGCTATAACTTGTGTGTTGTTGTTGTTACTGGGGTAGCATTGTTTAACCTTTACATTGCTATAACTTGTGTGTTGTTGTTGTTACTGGGGTAGAATTGTTTAACCTTTACATTGCTATAACTTGTGTGTGTTGTTGTTACTGGGGTAGCACTGTTTAACCTTTACATTGCTATAACTTGCGTGCGTTGTTACTGGGGTAGCATTGTTTAACCTTTACATTTCTATAACTTGTGTGTGTTGTTGTTACTGGGGTAACATTGTTTAACCTTTACATTTCTATAACTTGTGTGTGTTGTTGTTACTGGGGTAGCATTGTTTAACCTTTACATTGCTATAACTTGTGTGTGTTGTTGTTACTGGGGTAGCATTGTTTAACCTTTGCATTGCTATAACTTGTGTGTTGTTGTTACTGGGGTAGCATTGTTTAACCTTTGCATTGCTATAACTTGTGTTTGTTGTTGTTACTGGGATAGCATTGTTTAACCTTTGCATTGCTATAACTTGTGTGTTGTTGTTGTTACTGGGGTAGAATTGTTTAACCTTTGCATTGCTATAACTTGTGTGTGTTGTTACTGGGGTAGCATTGTTTAACCTTTGCATTGCTATAACTTGTGTGTTGTTGTTGTTACTGGGGTAGAATTGTTTAACCTTTACATTGCTATAACTTGTGTGTGTTGTTGTTACTGGGGTAGCATTGTTTAACCTTTGCATTGCTATAACTTGTGTGTGTTGTTGTTACTGGGGTAACATTGTTTAACCTTTACATTGCTATAACTTGTGTGTGTTGTTGTTACTGGGGTAGCATTGTTTAACCTTTACATTGCTATAACTTGTGTGTGTTGTTGTTACTGGGGTAGCATTGTTTAACCTTTGCATTGCTATAACTTGTGTGTGTTGTTGTTACTGGGGTAACATTGTTTAACCTTTACATTGCTATAACTTGTGTGTGTTGTTGTTACTGGGGTAGCATTGTTTAACCTTTACATTGCTATAACTTGCGCTGCACAATGGCATGAGCGTCGTTAGACGAGAATTCGATGCCTAGGCTCGCCGCCCGCTACGGCAGGGAAAGACTGACCACTTATTTCTCCGTGCACTAGAGCCTAGATAATGTGAAGGTCCTAACACATCACAGGCCCAGTCCAGACATCTGTGTCGGAACTTTTCTGTTGTCCATTACTAGGGACACTCTTGTTTTAACTTCTTTTGAACAATCTCCGTTAATTACACTAGTCAACAACCAAAAGAGACCGACCACGTAAACGATGGACAGAGGAAATAGCAGAGTCCATGGGAATCTCGAAGCCCATAAACGGGCACCCCCCCCCCCCCTTCCGCTGTTTATGCGTCACCTCGACACCACAAGGTTGTTTTTTTTAAAAATCGCGTATATCCCTTACAGGACGTTGCAGTCAACACCAGCATTTTTCAACTGTTGTTGATGTTCTTGGCAAGATTACGCTCAATAGTTTGCCATTGCTTTCTAGGCGACAGGCTCACATACCCCGTAAGTAACCAATGCGACGCGATCCGCTGCTGAATCTCGCGCAGGAGATTACGGAGAAAGTCGTTAAGTTCTTCGCCAGGGAGACCGGTCACCGCAAGGTACAAGGAAAAAGATGAGATGAGATTATGAGAACAATCAAAATGTACCGGATATGAAAATATCTGATCTTAACTAATTGTGGTGTGCTGAAAAATGACATTACAAAATGTTGATTGGATCTAGTTTTCAAGATATATGCTACTAGTTTATTTAATTAGGTTCAATTTATATATATGACAACTGTTGTGGCCGATTGCATATTTCTTTTTCTAATGACCAACACAAATGTAACTAGAAATTGATGATGCAGGCCTACCTATGAGTGCAAGGAAAGGACTCTCCTTGAATATCGAGAAAACATTAACAATGGTGATATCAAAGAAAATGGCGACACCAAAATGTGACATAGAAATAGAAGTGGAAATTCTCAACCAAGTGGATAATTTTAAATACCTAGGGGCATTTATAACATCAGATGGAAGATGTACAACAGAGATTAGGAGCAGAATAGGGCAGGCAAAAGCCGCATTTCAGAAAATGAAGAGTATCTTATGCAATAAGTCGCTATCACTGAATGTAAGAAAGAGAGTGCTAAAATGCTATATAGTATCAGTTTTGCTGTATGGCAGCGAATCTTGGAATGTAAACGAACAAATTAGGAAGGACTTAGAAGCAACAGAGATGTGGTTTTTTAGACGAATGTTGCGAATTCCTTTGACTGCCAGAGTGTCAACGTCCTAAAGACCTAGGGAAATGAAACTCGGGTTCAGACAGGCAACAAACTCCATTCTGATACATTCTGATATAATTTATTCACAGTAATCTGGCGAAGAATGGGTTTCGCAGCCAGTTACAATATTTACGATATCACAGGAGTTCATAACAAAGCAATCATACACATAACCATCACAGCAAACTCTATCAACTATCTTATAATCAACAATCCTTAAATACACTTGGTTTCTATCTATCAAGTCCCCCTTAAGCTAAACCCTCCTTCGTCCTCGGTGTCCAGTCACCGTCTGCCCTTCGACGTGTGTCGGGCGGACACGGGGTGTAACTCTCTTCGAGCTTCTCGTGGAAATGGTCCTGGCACGCTGTAGGCGGGTTCCACCTGTGTCCACGGAGCTGTAGGCAAACTGATCCATCATTCTCAAAGGCTCGAGATTGTTCGAGCGTTCGAGTGGTTGCGTTTACTTCCCTTATATTGGTGTTATATCCCTTCTATAAATCCCTTCTAACTTTCTGTCCATACCTACTCCATGTGAGACCTTGACACAGAGTAACTAACAACGATTGCCTGAAAGAGGCTAATGAAACTTAGTTAGTCTTTCCTCTTGAGCCTAAGGCGGCGCATAGGGCAGAAGTCCTGTCTCTCCATGCTTGGCGGTTCGCTGCTACCTGTTGTAGATCTTGGATATTTACTTGGCCATTGAATGAGCCTTCTCTAATGATGGTTCTACGCAGGGTCTCTCTTGGTCTTCCCCGTTTTCTTTTCCCTACTGGTGACCATATGAGGGCTTGATAGGGGAGTCTTGACTTGTCCATTCTGAGTACATGGCCGATGTAGTTCCAACGGCGTCTTCTTATGAAATTGGATACTGTATCTTGCTTAGTCTCTTGTCTTATTTGCGAATTGGTTCTGAAGTCTGTCCAGTGGATGTTTAGAAGTCTTCTAAGACATTTGTTCTCAAAATTGTCTAATTTTTTATCTAAAGCTACCGTTGATTTCCAACTTTCACATCCATACGTTAACACTGGAATCACACAAGAGTTGAAGATTTTAAGTTTTGTGTGTTTGCTGAGTGTCTTTGACTTCCAGATGTTTGACAGTTTATTGAAGGCACTAGATGCCAGTGCGATTCTAGATGATATTTCTGGTGTTGAGTCCCCTGTAGATGTCATTTTGCTTCCTAGGTATGTAAAGCTGTTGACTTTTTCAAGAACGTAGCTGTTCAATTTGGTGTCATCTGAACTGTTGGTAAGATCAATAGTCTTTGTTTTTGTGGTGTTAATTTGGAGACCAATTTGCCCTGAAACATTTTGGAGGTGGTTTATTTTCTCTTGGGCATCCGGGTGTGTTGAACTCAAAAGCACTATGTTGTCGGCAAAGTCCAGGTCTTCTAGAATTTTGTCAACCCAATGGATACCCATATTTGTGTTGTTTGTGCATTTGCGCATGACCCAGTCGATAGCTATTCCAAAAAGCATCGGTGATAAGACACAACCCTGTTTCACTCCTGTTTCGACGGAGAACCAGTCAGAGTTGCCTGTTTCTGTTCTTACGCAGCAACGTGTTTCTTTGTAGAAAGATTTTATGACGTTGGTATATTTGGTAGGAAAACCATAGATGTTAAGTAGATTCCAAAGTGAAGGACGGTGGATACTGTCGAAGGCTTTTTGAAAGTCGACAAAGTTGGTGATTAATTTCGACTGGAATTCTACGGAGTCTTCAATGATTATTCTGAGGGTGAAAATGTGGTCTATGCATGACCGTTTTGGTCTGAAGCCTGCTTGTTCTTCTCTGAGCCTTTCATCTATCGCCTTTTTCAATCTCTCAAGTAACATGCTACAAAAAAGTTTTCCTGGTACTGACAATAGAGTGATACCACGTCAATTATTGCAATCAGACATATCGCTCTTTTTAGGCAGTTTGAAAATTACACCATCTATCCACTGTTGTGGTGGGGATTCGCTTTGCCAGATTTCATTGATCAGCTGTATCAAACGTTGTAAGGTGTTCTCATCTGCTGCTTTGAGCATTTCTCCTGAGATTTCATCTTCACCAACAGCTTTGTTGTTCTTCAATTTTTTGATGGCTGCTTTAATCTCTTTCATGGTGAATGACTCGCAGGAGGCATCTAGTGGGGGCATAGTAATTTCTCCATCCAGGTTCGGAACAGTGTCAGGCTGCGGTCTATTTAATATTTCTTTGAAATGTTCTACCCATCGTTGCTTTTGAAGGTCATCGGATAACAATTGATTGCCTTGTTTGTCTTTGATGGGTATATATATAATGAAACTAGAACACTATATATAACAACTAGCTGACCCTGCCCGGCTTCGCCCAGACCCTGGTGGGGAGCATCTCATTTAATTCATATAAGTAGTCATATAAGTTCTCGTTCCCGTTACCGACTATCTGTCTGTCTGTCTGTCTGTCTATCTGTCTGTCTGTCTGTCTGTCTGTCTGTCTGTCTGTCTGTCTGTCTGACCTGGCCCGGCATTGCCCAGCTCCTGGTGTGGAGCATCTCATTTAATTCATATAAGTTCCCGTTCCCGACTGTCTATCTGTCTGTCTATCTGTCTGTCTGACCCGGCCCGGCATCGCCCAGCTCCTGGTGTGAAGCATCTCATTTAATTTATATAAGTAGTCATATAAGTTCCTGTTCCCGACTGTCTCTCTGTCTGTCTGTCTGTCTGTCTGTCTGCCTGACCCTGCCCGGCTTCGCCCAGTCCCTGGTGGGGAGCATCTCATTTAATTCATATAAGTAGTCATATAAGTTCTCATTAAATTCATACAACAAAAAAAGTAACTTAAAAGAATGTCCTTCCACACACCATCCATTATTTTTAATGAAAACTCTTTCTAATCACCTGCATGACTACAGTAACTTCTTAAGCAAAAAAAGATGAGTTACAATGTTATGCATTGTGCATTATTTTTATGAAAACTTTGAAAATGCCTTACAGATTGTATCATTATTTATTATAACTCATATGCCGGTACATAACTATGGACAAAGAGTTTATAAATCTTTGAAAACGATGCCACAATATGACTATAAGTTATACAGAAAAGTTATGCCCCTTGAAATAACTTTTACAGAGTTAGGTCCCCTGAGATATATGAAATTATGATGAAAAATGAAAAATGAAATAATACTGAGTAAGCAGGCGATTTCACACTAACAAAATATCACAGTTGGCAGCGCTGGATTGAAAGGAAGGCGTGTAGAAAATTTCATCTCAATCGGATGGGCCGTTCGCGAACGCATAAAGGACATACATTTGGACGGAGATCCTTTTTTATATATAAGATAAGAAAGAGACAAACAGCTTTCTTTGGTCATGTAATGAGAAGAGAGGCATTGGAGAACATCGTGACAACTGGAAAGATAGAGGGGAAGAGAGGCAGAAGCAGACCAAGAGAAATGATGCTGGACGGAATGAAACGGTGGCATGGAGGAATATCGTCAGCAGAGTTGATCCAGAACACCTAAGACCGAGATCTGTGGAGAGCCATGAACGCCTACGCCAGCCGGCACGGCACCTGATGATGATGATATCAATTAATTGAGTATGTATCCACGAGTTTAATAAAGCTAAAGTATAGTGACTAACTGTTCACCCCAGAGAATTAAACAAGGATACATTAATTTTATTACTGTAATGTTAATTCTTCATTTTAAAAAAAAGAGCCAATTGGTGAATTTCATTATGATATTTGAAATCAGCATGTCAACATCAATAAGAAATTGTGTATTTAAATACTGATAGAAATATGTTTTTTGAAAATTCGTTGACTAGTGTTATGTTCACCAGCTGAAAACAGTTCATAACAGCTGACAAACTAATATACTAAATCTAACAGCTGATCCGCATAGGTCAAAGTTAGGTCATAAATCTAGGTCACGTCTAATTAACTCATGTATACTGCCGGTCTCCCCGTGGCGTTGCGGACGCGATTCGTAATGTCGCTTACCAGCGTTCGAAACACAGCGGTGCCTATTTGGCAGCAGACCGTATCTCGTTAGTTTTAATATGTTGTTATGGGAGCCGGTCGTTCAGAAAGCAATGGCAAACTACTGAACATAAAACTTGCCAAGACACCAACAACGGCAGTAAAATGCTGGTGTTGACTGCAACATCCTGTAAAGGATATGCAACTTTAAAACAAAAAAAGGCTGATACTATTTGACAATCCCGACATACCAGGTTGAAAGTTAGATGATTCAACAGTTTATTGTACACACTGTGTTTCCCCGAAAATAAGACCTAACCCTTTAATAAGCCCTAGAACGATTTTTCAGGATGCTTTTAATATAAGACCTACACCTAAAATAAGCATTAGTTAAAATCGTCAGCTAGAATGAGAGACTTGTTGCTGAATGACCAGTCGGAGTACAGATGGTGCGCACTTATAATAAACGGATTCACTACGTCACTCGTTACCAATGCACTACGAGCAGTCTACATGGCCAAGAAATGCTCATTTAAAGAAAGCTGTATTACTGGACATGAGAGACTGGGGCCAATGGTTCTACAGGAAATGGAGTCACACGACATTCAAGCCAGAATTTGGGATTTGGAGAGTCATGACGATGTTTCAAAAGGAGATGACATGACCGTGTGTGAATAAATGTAGAACTTTGTACGTGAATAAATGTAGATTTTTATATTTTTATATCTGAATATATATATATATATATATATATATATATATATATATATATATATATATATATATATATATATATATATATATATATATATATATATATAGAGAGAGAGAGAGAGAGAGAGAGAGAGAGAGAGAGAGAGAGTTGAGTTGAGATAAGAACCGACATCACTACACTCAGGACATTCCAAACGTGCTCCGTCCCCTCGTTCAACAGCCAGCGAAGGGGCATACTACTAATCGTTCCCACCGCTATCTGATTAAAAGTTCTCCTGGTCTTCCCTCTCAGTTTTGAGATTCTTCTAGAACCTCTGCCGATCCCCCGGAATCTCATTCTTTCATCATATGGGTTTTCAATCTGTTCCTCCGCCTTCTCCACCTGGTCCCACAAGCGCACGACCACCTCCCCCTTGTCCATAGGCAAACTACCACCAAGCGGTGCATTCCCTGCTAGCCTATCAGCATGTTCATTCCCCCGTACCCTCGCATGGTCAGGGCAAAATATCCATACAATTCTCACAGTCTGTGACCTCTGAAGCGACGAAAGCCATTCTACACGAAACATTCCTTTCTCCATCTTACTAAGCATTCTTTTTGAATCCGTAATGAATACAATAACAACGTGTGTTGCGGTGGTCTCCTCTAGCCACCGGAATGTTTGTATATATATATATATGACATACCTCGAAAATAAGCCCTAGTGCATTTTTTAAGTTAAAATTAATATAAGACCTAGTCTTACTTTCGGGGAAACAAGGTAAAGCTTTATACTGGTCATACTGGCACCTTGCCGTCTTGACAGACGATAGTTTGTTATACTTAACATTAGAAAAGGCATACTAACAACCTCTCCATAAAACAGTCTGGATTGAATTGTAGAGACCATGTGTTGCCCATGCAGTATGATCCCACAATTCAAGTATATAAAGCATGTGTTGTTATCACACTACTCTATGTGTCTGAATCCTGGACCTTGTACTCACGACAGGAAAGAAAGTTGAATTCCTTCCATATGAGATGTCCGAGACATATCCTGGGCATATCGTGGAAAGACCATATAACAAACAAACACATGCTTGAAAGAGCGGATATTACCACGTTGCACTTTCTCCTCAAGCAGAGAAGCCTCCGGTGGCTGGGCCATGTATCTCAAATGGAGGATAAATATATTCCCAAAGATCTCCTATACGGAGAACTAGCCACAGGTAAGAGGCCAACCGGAAGACCCCAAATGCGATATAAGGATGTGTGTATCATTGGCACCTTGCCGTCTTGACAGACGATAGTTTGTGCTTTAAAAAGGCATAATAACTTTTCTCTCTCTCTCTCTTAAGACCAGGGATGGAGTTATTGCCTCTCCATAGCACAAAGCCTGGGCTAAAATATAGAGATTATGTGTTGCCCATGCAGCATGATCCCTCTCTCGGCCTGCCTAGTTCACTCCAGAGGAAAGGTAACACCCCTACATCTGGAACAAGACAAGCTGCAGAAGCTGCCGGATCAGCAAAGCAATGCTCTAACTGTCCGCCTGTCGGAGCTTCGATCCTAGACCAGTCGCCAACCAAGGCTTAGGGCCTGGTCTGCCCTGCCATGACAATTTTGTCTTTAGCTTGCATTTCTTCGCACCAGGGTAAGGCTTGTACCCTCCCAATTGCGCTCTTCCGCCCGAAGCCGTTGGCACAATGTGGGGTGTCGGGTTTGGTAAGCGCCGCCCAACGTTCGGCGCTAACAGAAACCAGGTAGTACCGTCTACTGTTATACGGTAGCTCAGTCATATCTGACTAAGACCTGACTGACGGATGTGTGTAAACAAGATATGAAAACCCTTGGCATAGACCCAGACACGTGGGAAAGAGTTGCAACAGACAAATGTTCCTGGAGAAGAGATGTACGAAACAGACTGGTGCTCTTTGAGTGCAATCGGATCCATCAAACTGAGGATAGGCGGCATAGGCAGTCATAAAAATGCAGTCACTTACTGCGGGACCTGCCTCTCCTTAAGATGCGGAAACTGTGACAGAGATTGTCACTCTCGCTTTCGACTATACAGTCACCAGCGGTGCAGTCAGGTACCTTCCCAGAGGCACAACTCTATAGTCCTTCAGGACTGAATGAGTCCTACTACTACCACTACTATGATCCCCCTCTCGGCCTGCCTAGTTTACTCGAGAGGAAAGGTAATACTAATACATCTGGATCAAGACAAGCCGCAGAAGCTGCGGGATCGCGAAGCAATGCTCTAACTGTCTGTCTGTAGGAGCTTCGATCCTAGACCAGTTGCCGACCACGACTTAGGGCCTGTCTGCCGTTGCATGACATGACATGTAGTGTTTAGGTTGCATTTCCTCGCGCTATAAGTTTTGTACCCTTACAATTGCACTCCTCCACATGAAGCCGTTGGCACATATTGTGTGTTAGGTTTGGTGAGCGCCGCCCAACATTCGCGCTAAAGAAAGCACGCAGTACAGTCTACTGTCTCATACTGTACCTGTCATATCTGACTAAGACCTGACTAACTAAACTCATACAATTCATACTAGCCGTCAAACCAATAAGCTCTATCTGCGAGTTTACAAACAGCTCTTGTTAGCTGACTAACCAGTAAACTGTACCTACGAGTTGACAAACAGCGCATATCAGATGCCATACCAGTAAACTGTACCTACGAGTTGACAAACGGCTCATATCTTCTGACAAACCAGTAAACTGTACCTACGACTTGACAAACGGCTCATATCTTCTGACAAACCAGTAAACTGTACCTACGACTTGACAAACGGCTCATATCTTCTGACAAACCAGTAAAATGTACCTACGAGTTGACAAACCGCGCATACCAGCTGACCAACTAATATAATAGAAAGTACCTAGCAGTTAAAAGCTGCCGTTTATGGTTGAGGGGTTAATAACACGTGGTGTCACAACCCCTCGACATATCGAGTCGTGGGTTCGATATCAGTCATGAGCGATTTGAAAGCAGATCGCTTCTTGCTGATTTCGATGGTTTGAGACGTCGATCGTTTTGAAAACAATGGCAAACAGCTAGTAACAGGACCTTGCAATCAATCCCATCATTTATTCGCTGTTAATAATTTACTGCCTGCTCCGTGGCGTAGGATTACGGACGCAGTTCGTGATCCCCCATATCCGCGTTCGAAACACAACTGTGCCTGATTTGGCAGCAGACCGTGTTGCGTTGGTTTTTTACGAAATGGTATGGGTACCAGTCGTTCAGAAAGCAATGGCAAACTACTGAACGTAAACTTGCCAAGACATCACAACAGCAAAAAAATGTTGGTGTTGACTGCAATGCCCTGTAAAGGATATGCAACTAACTAATGATTTACTAGGCAATGTTGGTTCAGTAGTTTGCCATTGCTTTCTGAACGGCCGACGCCTCATACCAAAGTGGTTTGCTTCAAATCGCCGGCAGCTTATTTCGAACCCTTGACTCGGAATAGAAGCAAATCATGAAACTGCGCGTACCACTATCCCTTAAGCCACAGCGCCGGTTAATGACAAATTACTGAACGTAAAATTTCCCAGTTATCTCATCTCATCTTATTCTTCTTGTACATTGCAGTGTCGAGGTGAAGTATAAACAGCGGGAAGGTACCCGTCTTTGGGTTTCATGTATCGAGATTCCTATGGACTGTGCTATTCCTTGTCCATCGTTTACGTGGCCAGCCTCTTCTTCTGCTTCCATTTGATCTGTACATCATTGCTTGTTGTGATATACTGGTAGTTGGTAAACTAGTTACATGGCCAAATCATTTGAATACTGCCTTATAATAAAATCTAGCGCTGCTATAATCCCCACTTTAGTCCTGATTTCTTTATTTCTGATGATTTTCTCTCTTCTTGGTACTTTGAGCTCTTTACTTGTTTAAGGGAGTGTTCTCTTTGATGAATCTTTGTTGTTTTTCCTTCTTTGGTTATAATCATCACCTCTATTTTACAGGTGCTAATTTTCGTGTTATGTTCTTTGCACACTTCGTTTAGACTATTCATGTGGTCTTGTAATTCTGCTTCTGATTTTGCTATTAGTGCTTGATCGTCCGCAAATAGGAGTTCTTTAATGGTGTATTTTGCCATTGGTTCATCTTCTGTGTTTTGTTCGTCTTGCAGAGTTCTTGCGGTCTCTGGTTGGCTGGTTTATTCACATATGTTGCCTATACATGTTATGAACAAGAGAGGAGACAGAACACAATCTTGTCGTACTCCGGATCTTATATGCATTCACTGTTGCTTCTACATAAGTTAGTTAGATGTGTACTCACTCCATATTGTTTAAGTATTTCCTACAGCTACTCTATCAAATGCCTTTTCTTGGTCGACAAAGGCTAAGTAGAGTGTTTAATTAAATGCAGTTGATTTTTCTATAAGGTGTCTTGGGGCAAAGATGGCGTCTGTGCATCCTTTTGTTTTTATTGCCCTATACATCACAAAAAGCCAATAAATGATGGGGTTGATTACAAACGTCATATATGACAAACAGTTAACTTTTAACTACTGGCAAACTAAATTTAAAAAGTAGTTATCCTCTTGACAAAATAATGCAATGTACTTACCAGTTCACAAATAAAAAAACATCCTCTACCAGCTGACAAAACTAATCAAGTTTGAAAATTAGAGGCAGCCAAGCACACACACACACAAATAACAAATTAAACATTGAGTTGACATTGACGGTAAAGTCATCACATGTCACCATTGCGGAAGTCGACACCGCCTCTTAACAGATGTGTGTGTGTATTTAAAGTAAACCCATTCCTACCGTATCTTTGCCCCGGATTTGTCATTTAATCTTCCTACTTTGTCTCGTGTTTAGTTGACTATAACGGATACAATATTACATTTCTAATTTTATCTACAGTTGCGTGTTACCATAGGGGAACTAACTCCTTATCTCTCGCTGGACTTAATGGCGCTCGAAATGAAACAAGGTCTTAATTTATTTTGAACTTCTTAACGCTTTTTGTTCCAGGTAATTGGGTTTGGAGTTACGATGGCTTAGTGGTTAGTAAGCTTGTCTGACAAGACAGTTGTCCGGGTTCAGTCCTCGGCACAAGCAGGATTATTTGTTTCCCCACCAGTACAGCTAGGGGTCACCCGGCCTCATACAGATGGGCAGCAGACAATTTTCTGAATGTTCTAGTATTGTCTGAGAAGGAAAGACGACAAGAATGGGAACTGGCCACCAACCTTATTTGCCGTGGCCTAGAATATGTGAAAGCCTAACACTTCACAAGCCAAAGACTGTATCTGCTATAGGATTTTTTTTTTTCACATATCCTTTACAGGACATCGCTGTCAACATCATCATCTTTCAGCTGATTGTTGATTTCTTGGCAAATTACGCTCAGTAGTTTGCCATTGTTTTCTGAGCGACCGGCTCACATACCCCGTAAGTTACCGACTAGGAGAAAACCGCTACCGATTCTCACGCACGTCACGTTACTCACGAGAGTATACGGGATTACGGAGAAAGTCGTGTAACCTCTAGACCAGGCAGACTGATTACCTTTACGTTAATTGTGACTAAAAGTAACAGTCATCTGGCGCAGGAGTTAAACAAGAACTGTTTGAACCGCGATGAGTTAATTAAGCGACTGGGACAGAGTCGATTAAATCAACAACGGTACGGGACAACCAGAGAATAGTGGGACAGAGTCGATTAAATCAACAACGGTACGGGACAACCAGAGAATAGTGGGACAGAGTCGATTAAATCAACAACGGTACGGGACAACCAGAGAATAGTGGGACAGGGTCGATTAAATCAACAACGGTACGGGACAACCAGAGAATAGTGGGACAGAGTCGATTAAATCAACAACGGTACGGGACAACCAGAGAATAGTGGGACAGAGTCGATTAAATCAACAACGGTACGGGACAACCAGAGAATAGTGGGACAGAGTCGATTAAATCAACAACGGTACGGGACAACCAGAGAATAGTGGGACAGAGTCGATTAAATCAACAACGGTACGGGACAACCAGAGAATAGTGGGACAGAGTCGATTAAATCAACAACGGTACGGGACAACCAGAGAATAGTGGGACAGAGTCGATTAAATCAACAACGGTACGGGACAACCAGAGAATAGTGGGACAGGGTCGATTAAATCAACAACGGTGCGGGACAACCAGAGAATAGTGGGACAGAGTCGATTAAATCAACAACGGTGCGGGACAACCAGAGAATAGTGGGACAGAGTCGATTAAATCAACAACGGTGCGGGACAACCAGAGAATAGTGGGACAGAGTCGATTAAATCAACAACGGTGCGGGACAACCAGAGAATAGTGGGACAGAGTCGATTAAATCAACAACGGTACGGGACAACCAGAGAATAGTGGGACAGGGTCGATTAAATCAACAACGGTACGGGACAACCAGAGAATAGTGGGACAGGGTCGATTAAATCAACAACGGTACGGGACAACCAGAGAATAGTGGGACAGGGTCGATTAAATCAACAACGGTACGGGACAACCAGAGAATAGTGGGACAGAGTCGATTAAATCAACAACGGTACGGGACAACCAGAGAATAGTGGGACAGAGTCGATTAAATCAACAACGGTACGGGACAACCAGAGAATAGTGGGACAGAGTCGATTAAATCAACAACGGTACGGGACAACCAGAGAATAGTGGGACAGAGTCGATTAAATCAACAACGGTACGGGACAACCAGAGAATAGTGGGACAGAGTCGATTAAATCAACAACGGTACGGGACAACCAGAGAATAGTGGGACAGAGTCGATTAAATCAACAACGGTACGGGACAACCAGAGAATAGTGGGACAGAGTCGATTAAATCAACAACGGTACGGGACAACCAGAGAATAGTGGGACAGAGTCGATTAAATCAACAACGGTACGGGACAACCAGAGAATAGTGGGACAGAGTCGATTAAATCAACAACGGTACGGGACAACCAGAGAATAGTGGGACAGAGTCGATTAAATCAACAACGGTACGGGACAACCAGAGAATAGTGGGACAGAGTCGATTAAATCAACAACGGTACGGGACAACCAGAGAATAGTGGGACAGAGTAGATTAAATCAACAACGGTACGGGACAACCAGAGAATAGTACCAACTAAGGTCACCATGTTGATAGTACTAGTCGATTGCGAATGACTTCCGGTCCAACAAGGAGGTTAGGCGGTGGGTTAATAAGGCCTCTGGAGTGTGTATGCTTGTGGCTGCGGTTTGCTTACACATTTTCCTCATGTCGGACTGGCAGTACAGGTTTCCGTCGCCTTGCTGCTGGGTTGGGTGCGTGGAGCGACACTGTGAGCTGTGGATTTCACGTGGAGTGCTTTTACATCTGTCCGCGGTTGTTTGCATCGTGAACTGCATGTTCAGTAAAATGGCGACCGGCCACTTGCTGAACTAACTGGGTTTTCCTTAAGCAGTAATGTGTGACTGTTGGTTTTCTAGTGATTGCCGCTTCCATAGAGGAGGAACTGTTTTTTTTTTTTAGTAGCGGACTATTGTGTTGGCGTTCTGGAAGCGGCATTATGCATGGTATACCTGTGCCGGCTGGAGGATTGCTTTTATATCTGTCCGCGGTTGTTTGTGACGTAAACTGCATGTTCGGAAAAATGGCGGCCGCCGATTGCTGAACTAACTAGGTTTGCCTTATGCAGTAATGTGTGGCTGCTGGTTTTCTAGTGACTGCAGCTTACATCGACGATGATGTGTATTTTTCGTGGCGGACTATTGTGTTGGCATTCTGGTAGCGACAATATGCATAGTATACTAACTGTGCGGGCTGTTGGTTTGTCGAGACTCCTGTCTGTTCCACTTTTCACATGTGGCAGTGAGAAGGCATTTTGTGTGATTTTCACTGGCACATGACGTTCAGGTCGAATGCCTGAAAGAGGCTAATGGAACTGGAACATTATATATTACAATAAGAATGTCTGATACTAGTAACAGTGAGATGGTATGGAAATACTGTTGATGTCTGTATGTACCTACAGCAATACAGTCATTGTTCTTAAGGAGTATTATGTCACCAACTGTTACCTGTGCCACTTCTCCTCCACAATTTGACCATTTAAGAAGTATAAAAGGCCTGATCCAAATGGATATAGGCCCGGCAGTGTTAATGGACTCAGAACCCTTCACCATAAAATCCGGAGTACGACAATGTTGTGTCTTGTCCCCTCACTTGTTCATAACTTACGTAGGCAACGTATGTAAAGAAACCAGCCAAACAGAAACAGCAAGAACACCGCATGACGAGGACACAGAAGAAAAATCATCTACAAATTACACCATTAGAGAATTCCTGCTTGCGGGCGACCGCGTACTAATAGCAAAATCAGAAGCTGAATTACAAGATCACATAAATAGTCTAAACAAAATGTGTAGGGAACATAACATGAAAATTAGCACAGGTAAAACAGAGGTAATGACTATAACTAAAATAGAAAAAAACAACAACAACGGTTCATCTAAACCAGGGGTCACCAAACTTTTTTCACGGCGGGCCGGATAACTGACAAATTTACGAGCGCGGGCCGGATACTCATTCTGTACAATACTTACGGCGGTCTCCGTGGCTAAGATCTTATTAAAGCGGTTCGTAATCCCGAATACCCGCGTTGGAAACACAGTCGCGCACGATTTGGCAGCAGATCGCGCTGCGCTGGGTTTTTTACGCTATGGTACGGGTGCCGGTCGTTCAGAAAGCAATGGCAAACTACTGAACCTAAACTTGCCAAGACATCAACAACAGCAAAAAAAATGCTGGTGTTGACGACAATCGTCCTTTAAAGGATATGCAACTAATTGTAACAACACATGCAAGCCAGAACGAAATTTCTGGTAAAAATGACGAAAAAATAAGTTATCAGTCAGTCAGTTATCAGTTGGGGTATCTTCATTGCACTCCGGACATGTCCATAGGTGCTCAGATCCTCCCCCCAGCATACTAAGTCAAAAACTAAGTTAATCATAGGTGAATGGCGTGCAATGCACACAAAAAAACAAAGACAACCAACATATTTATTAACTAAAAAATTATCACCAAAAAAAAAAAAGCTACGTTGGCAAAAAGATAGTTACATCAGACCTTGTGTGCACATATCCGAATCTCACTAATTAAGCAGCAAAAAAGATTGGTGAGATTTGTGAAACTGATATTTGACTTTCAAGATATCATCAATGTTTGGTTTGGAATTGCTGCATCCAATCAAGAGAATTGCTTTCAAATATTCATCAATCAATCTCGTTCGATGTGTTGACTTCACATACTTCATTTTTGAAAATGTTTGCTCACAGACATAAGTTGTTCCAAACACTAGTGCCATTCATTCATTCATTCATTCATTCATTCATTCATTCATTCATTCATTCATTCATTCATTCATTCATTCATTCAGTAGCACAGTGGTTCTCAACCTTTTTTGGCCCATTCCCCCCTTCACCATATTTTCAGAACGCCATTCCCCCCCTTCCTATCAAAAATTTGGCCCGTTCCCCCCTTCACCGTATTTTCAGAACGTCATCCCCCCCCCCCCCTTTCATATTTCCTATCAAAAAATCTCCCACCCCTACACAGTATATGTAAAAATGGAAGGTAAATGTAATAGCATATACTAAAACAAGTCTAGACATCCACATAAAACATGATTTGTGGGTCTACTTACTTTATAAAATGAGGTTTAGAAGGACGAGACATACATAACTGTAAAGTATGAAGGGAAAAACTATGTCAAGTAATCGGTTCTTGTATTAACACGATCTTGAAATGGTCTTCATTCCCCCCCCCCCCTGGAAACCCTGAAATTCCCCCCTGGGGGGGGGGGGAATTCCCCACCGGTTGAGAACCACTGCAGTAGCATGTCCTTTGCGGAACCTCTCTCCCATAACAACCTTCCGGAAAACCTCTCGATCATAAGCAAGATGTCCCGCATCCGATACACCCAACTGGAGATCATCCGCCACATCCTGCATCCTTCTTCTCTTTGGCCTTCCTCTTCCTCTCTTCCCAGGCATATATACGCCTCCATTATTGTTCTCTCCAAACTTTCGTGACGTTTCAAGTGACCAAAATATTTCAATTTTCTTTGTTTTATCATCTTTAATAGCCAACTTTCTTCAATATTCAGCTCTTGAAGTATGGGTGCATTTGTTCTTTTCTTTACCCAAGATATTCTTAGAACAACATTTATATTCAAAGGCATTTATCCGTTGTTAGCTTGTTTAATAAGTGTCCAGGTCTCACAGGCGTATGTTGCAATAGGAAAGATGCATGCTCTTAAAAATCGAATTTTTGTAATTCTATCTGACCCATTCCATAATTTATTTAGTTGTTTTAGTCTTTGAAGAGCAATTGATAGTCGTCGTTTAATTTCTTTCATTGTGTCACCGTTGTTGGTAATCAATGACCCAAGATATTCAAAATTTTCCACCACCTCCAATTTTTCCTCATTAACATATATTTCTTTCTCTATAGTAGTTTTATCGGTATGCATTATGTTTGTTTTTGCTATGTTAAGATATAAGTTGTGATTTTACTGGTGCCATACCAGCGGCAAATTTCTTCAGTCTCGGAAACTCAACATTAGATTATCAGCGGTAAAATTCAACAAGTGTTCCTTCTCTGTGCTTCTCTTTCAACAAGTCATTAGCTTGCAAAACAATGAGCTCCAACTGTAGTTTAGCTGGCACATCATGAAGGTTACAATCGAACGGATTCTGGAACAGAAGAATGTCACTCTCAGTTCTGTCAAGAAATGAAAATCTCTCCAGAAAATGCTTTTTAAAGTCACGAATAATTTTTTTCTGAAAATCAAAGTTGACACCTTCGGCGATTGTAGCGCAAAACTCTTTGAAACTGTTAAAATGAGAAAAGTTTTCTCCTTCCAGTTGTGCTTCAAACAATGTCAGCTTTCTCCGAAATCCATTGATGATGCTGTAGAGATCACAGACGAAGTTAGTCTTTCCCTGAAGTTTCAAATTCAGTTTATTCATGCGGGATGTGATATCGACCAAAAATGACAACTTTGTGACAGCCAAGTAGGATCTGACAGCTGTGGATCAGCTCTATCTTTTTCAGTGAGGAAAACATCTATTTCGTTTCGGAGCTTGTAAAAACGAAACACGACTTTACCGCAGCTGAGCCACTTCACTGATATGTGATAAGGCAAGTCACAGAATAATTCAGAATCAATTTTTTTCAAGAAAATCATGGAACTAACGGTAATTGCGTGCTTGTCCCCGAATGACGTTCACAGCAGAAACAACTAGTTTCAGTACGCAAGAAATATCTATGTTTTTTCCACAGATTGCTTGTTGATATATAATGCAGTGTATGAACAGAGTGCCCGGAAGTTTCAAATCTTCCAACTGAGTCCTGATCTGCCCGATCAGACCTTTCCTCACTCCAGCCATATTTATTCCTCCATCAACTATAACACCTCGAAGCTGATTCCACTGAAGGTTATAGTCTTGCAAAACCTTTTGCACTTCCATGACAATGTCTTTTCCATCTGTTGTTTCATGCATGCTGCAAACGGATGCTAACTCTTCCATTATTTGAATGTCCATATTGATACCGCGAATGAACACGAGAAATTGTGATGTACTGGATAAATCATTAGACCCATCCAGCGCCAAAGAATACCACAAAATATTCCTAGTTTTCTCACGTATCTGTAGCACTATGTTCTTTCAAAGTTCTACTGTTCTTCGCACAACTGAACTTGCCGAAAGGCTGATAGTTCCAAACAAATCGGCTTTCTCAGGACACAAGACATTTGCTTCTTCCATCATGTACTCTTTGATGAAGTTGCCATCAGTAAACAGTTTTCCTCGTTCTGCCATCTTATGCACTATGTTATAACTTGTACGAGTGACAGATTCATTTTCAGCAAACTTTCTCATGAAGAGGTCTCTTTGTGTTTCTAAATTACGCTTCATGGACTCATATTTCTCAGAGCGTAGGTTTCCAGAAAACTATGAATATGTTGATGGATGTTTTGTTTCGCAGTGTCGCCGAAGATTGTACTCTTTCAAAACAGCAACACTTTCGATGCATATTACGCAACTGGTTTTATGGTCCTTTTTTCCACAAAGAAGTACTTTACTCCCCATTCTTAATTTAAAACGCGACACTCGGAGTCCACTTTTCTTTTCTTAGTAGCCATTATGAAGGGTGAAGTACATGGGATCTGAAAATGAAAAAGACATTAAATTAGAAATATAATTAAAATCCTGTTGAAACACATGAAAAGCAGAGGACTAGGGGTCACTAGTGAATCTACGGCTCACCAAAGGTGCATATACAGTTTATAGGTACCTTTGGTAATAGAATATATCACATAATAATGTTTGCAAAATATATAAATAGGGCCAGCCTAAATAAGCAGCCTAGAGCAGAGTTTTTCAACCAGGGGTCCCGGCGAAACAGACCGAAATCGCCTAAATGCAACATTTCTACCCATCTGATTTATTACGTAAAGTATGACAGATACTTGGATCAGTGCACAGAGTTCCTCGAGAAACGTAAACATTTGCGTAAGGATCTGCTCCATTAGAAAGGTTGAAAAACAATTGCCTAGATACCAGCTCGATTAACACCTTGACCGTGGAATTCTTCTGAGCTGGGGATAATGGGTAATAACACGATGCTTCTATGGCATTGTTATGCTATGTTTGCTACTTTATTGCCTCTGTTCACACTTGCAGTTCACTTACCTAACACTGTCAAACAAAGAAATCCTTGTTACATGCCTATAAAATGGATGACTGGCAAAAAGAAATAACTATTTCAGGAGCATCTGGCCTGTGTTGACAGCCGGACATATCTGGGGGAGGGAAAGATGCGCGCGCGCGCGCGCGCGTGTGTGTGTGTGTGTGTGTTTGTGTTGCCATGGAAACCATGGTAACGTCAGAGCGTAGGCGGTGCTACCACGAGCCGTGGAAAGACTTGGGATGGCGCGAAATAAGCAAACATTACAGTAAACAAGAAAATCTAGATACAGCAATTTATAATTGAAACTAGTAAATTCAAGACACAAGCCGTCAGGAGGTCTCCGCACGTGTGAAGATCTCCTATTATTCTAAACACAATATTTACATTTAAATTGTATCACAACCTCTCGTGTTCCATAAGTCATATCAAGCAAGTTCGAGTACCTTCAGCGGGCCGGATGAAATGACGTCGCGGGCCGGAACCGGCCCGCGAGCCGTAGTTTGGTGACCCCTGATCTAAACGAATACCCCCTGAAACAAGTAAAGAGTTACAAGTACCCAGGTAGTAAAATATCATCAAATGGCAAATCAGAAGACAAGATCGAAAATAGATGCAATAAGGCAAACCAACTCATTAGACAAATGGCACCAATACTAAAGAACAAAAACGTATCAATAGTTACTAAGAAAGCACTCTACAACACAATCTTCCTATCAACTCTATGCTACCAAGCCAAACCCGGACAATGACAGAAAAAGAGAAAAGAAAAATTACAACAACAGAAATGAGATTCCTGAGAAGAATACACAATGTATCAAGAAGAGATAAGATCAGAAATGAAGAAATCAGTAATAAAGTCGGGGTTATATCAGACAGAAAAATCAATGAACAAGTCCTTCAACAAACAAGTGAAAATCGTAAACTGATTAGAGACATTAGACGTAGACAGTCCAACATTTTTTTTCCAATGAATTGGAGAACTTGGTGACAACTGGCAAGATCGAAGCAACAACAAGCAATGATATACAGACCTGATGGAAGCAGAGGCAGAGGCCGACCACGTAAGCTATGGACGGAGGGATTAGCAGAGTCCATGGGAATATCGATACATGAAGCCCATAAGCGTGCACTCTCCCGCTGTTTATACTTCACACCGACACCGCAAGGTACAAGAGGAACATGATGAGATGAGAGATGAGATTGTTTCTTTATTTTTATAAAAGCTTGTCTTAAGACCTCCTTGTCAAAGCTGTCTACAATTGTCTTTACACTGCCGTTTGCTTATTGCGTGGTGGTTTCATTCCAATTTCTTGCACCCATCGACGAAATTACCATTTACTCAAACTCAATGCATGTACTATTCTTTTCTCCGAATTTGTAATAGTATGAAAAAAGTTTCCGTCGATCAGCTTCTTGCCAAAAATATGTGTACAACTTCATAGTGATGCTTTGAAGTGTACAAAATTTCACATTCAATTCCATTCAATAATATTCACATATTTAGTTGTTAGCGATAAATAGTAAGATATATTACAATAATAACGTTTCATGAAAGCACCCACTATAAGTAGAATTATTGACGTCACCTCTGAACACTCAGGTTCAGTTTTGTGACGTGCTTCTCATAAGGAAATTCCAGTGCACCGCGGAGATTATTCATGATTGAACATGGATGTTTTTTTCATGTGAAGATGTAATACATTTCATAATATCCATTTCATCTCTGACCCGTAATTTATATACCGCACATAAACAAACATTGAGATCTGCTGTACAATCTCCAGAATTTTTTTTAAATATTTTGGTTGGGTGTACCTAATCATAAGGTTATATGCTAAATCTCATCATTTTCCCTTTGCTGGTTACAGAGTTATGGATATTTATACGGGGGTGAACATGTGTGAAGGCACTATAAGATATAAACTTATTATGCTAGTAGTTAATGCACTGGTTTACCAACACAGTCGCTCCGAGTTTAAACCCTAGTACTGTAATAGGCAGATTATTGTAACGAAGCGGGAACTTAAACAAGTGCACAATCCACATATCTACCGCCACTCCAAAACCTTAGAGGCACAATCGGTTTATGATGACAGCCTAATATTTTTAAAGACCAATCGGCAATCGCTGGGTGATGTGACAATATCACTCTGGCGCCATTACTTTCAATTCCTTTTCTTGACACCCATATCAGACTGACCTGATAACTCAGACAGTATTTTTAAAATTCGTTTCGATGGAGGTTCGGACACATAACCAAGTCTGTTATGTTGTTTGTCCATCAAGAATGATTATGACCATTCATTTCATCCAGTGGGGTTGAAAGTATAGAGCAGTGAGTTCTAAGATGGCTGATAAGGCCTATTTTGGCTCGAAATGTTCTTTGACAATGTGGACAAAGAATGCTTGACGTTTCTGGAGGAGGATTTTCTGCAGTGGTTTTTCTGTTCTGTCTTTTCTTCACAGCTCTTGCAGTCCTGGTTGCCTCACAAGTGACTGCACCCTTGCGTAATGATGCACGCCACGAATTTCGGTCTCTGGCTGCAGTGTCCCAGGTGTCATGATGAATTCCAAAAGCATTCAGGGAGATTTTCAGTGTCTTTAAAGCGTTTCCTTTGGAAGCCTTGGGAGCGTTTACCACAACGCAACTCGCTGTAAAAAATTCGTTTAGGGAGCCTGTGATCTGGCATGCGAGTCAAGTGACCAGCCCAGTGAATCTGATTCTTCATTAGTAGAGTGTGGATACTGGGCATAAGCGCTCTTTCTAGGACTTCAGTGACTGGGATCTTGTCTTGCCATTTAATCTTCAGTAACTTCCTAATTGTGGTTGCCACAACTGTCATTTACATTTACATTTACTGCCAATATAGTACAATGGCGAAAAAATGAAGCGTTACTTTTCGGAGGGACGCTATTTAGTGTTATCCTTTGGATCTCGTGTGATTTCCTATGGATTTCCTGTGAATAGTGTTTTCCTGTGGATTATGTGATGTTATTTTGTGTTCCTTTTATTGGAAGTTTTCAAAAGAAGCCACGGAAGGCAGGTGGTGGATGAAATTTTGAGGGCAGCCGACAGATATTGTGGGTCATGGCCTCGAGCTTCACGACGGCAGGCAGAGGAACTCTTCTTGAGTCAATGGCTGCGGTCTCCGACCAGTAAGGTCACTGCCATAGAGAAAAGCAACGGCAAACTACCTCTTTACAAGTGCCTAGTATATCATGATTCGCTTAAAGACTGATCATCGCAAAACAAGGACAGAGACGTTAAAATTAGCAACATGGAACGTTAGGACGTTAAACAACGACGGAACATTAGAGAACATAAAACAAGAAATTGAAAGGGAAAAAATTAATATTTTAGGTATGTGCGAAACGAGATGAACAGGAGCAGGCATCAAGATAAAGGAAGATTTCAAGATTATTTATTCTGGAGGTGAAGATCGTCATAGAGGAGTGGCAATTATTGTGGACCGGAAAACATCAACATCTGTTCAAGGATATTGGGCCGTGTCGGACAGAGTTCTACTAGTTAAATTAAGTGGCAGACCTTTTAGCATAAATATTATTCAAGTATATGCCCCAACAGGAGAATCCAGTGAAGATAGTGTAGAAGAATTTTATAATGACATAGAGTCTGCCTTAAAGAAATGTAAAAATTCAGAAATAAACATCATAATAGGGGACTTCAATGCAAAAGTAGGAAATCAAGGGGATAGACACACAGTAGGAAACTATGGTTTAGGAGAGAGAAATGAAAGAGGATACAGACTCGTAGAGTGGGAAAAAGAACAGGAAATGATTGTAGGAAACACCTGGTTCAAGCAACACCCTAGAAGATTATGGACATGGAGGAGTCCTAATAGCAGGATTAGAAACCAGATTGACTACATTCTGATTAGCAGAAGATTTAGAAACGCATTAACACTAGCAAAAACAGTTCCCGGTGCTGATTGTTATAGTGACCACAGATTACTCACAGGAACATTGAGGATAAAGTTGAAGAAAGTCAAGTATATAACAGGAAACACTAAATATGATTTGTGTGCATTGAGTAATGACAAGGAAATACAAAAAAAATTCAACATAGAAGTACAGAACAGATTTGAAATTTTGTCTGATCTAGAGATCCTATTCCAGGATGTGGATGATCAATGGGAAACGTTGAAGAATTCAATTAATGTGGCTGTAGAAACAACTATTCCAAAATTAAAGAAGGTGGGTCGTAAGAAATGGATGACTGAAGAAATTTTACACCTCATGGAAACAAGAAGACTCAACAAAAATAATTCTGTCAAATATGAAGAAATTCACAGACAAGTCAGAATATTATGTAAGGAGGCAAAAGAAGCATGGCTTGAGGAAAAGTGCTTAGAAATTGAAAACCAACACAACAGTCAAAATACCAAATTAGTGCACAAAAGAATTCAGGATCTTACTAATAAAATACAAATGGCAAAATCATAATAGAAAAAGACCAGATTCTACATGTATGGACAGATTATGTGAAACACCTTTATAATGATAACAGAGACGAACAGTATGATATTAGATTTAATAATGAAGGACCGCCAATTTTGGAGATGGAGGTTCGAAATGTTCTTAAGCATATGAAAGCTGGCAAGGCCCCCGGTGCAGATAACATCACAACAGAAATGATTAAAGCTTTAGAAGAATTTGGACTAGAGCAAGTCACCAGACTGATGAACACATTATATGATACTGGAGATATACCTCCTGAATTATGTAACTCTATATTTATTACAATCCCAAAGAAATCAGGAACCTTGGAATGTGATCAACATAGAACAATTAGTATAATGAGTCACATCACAAAGATTTTGCTAAGAATTATCATGCAAAGAGTGAGGAAGAAGATACAACCTGAAATAGGGGAAGAACAATGTGGGTTTTTAGAAGGAAAGGGTACAGTAAATGCTGTGTATATGCTGCGAACAGTTATTGAACGTGCTATAGAAGTAAACAAGGATATACATCTTTGCTTTATTGACTATACAAAGGCTTTTGATAGAGTTAGACATGTCAACATGGTGGATATGCTTGCAGATCTACAAATTGATGGGAAAGACATTAGACTTATAAAAAACATATATTGGAAACAACAAGCTGCAATAAGGATTGATAACGAAGTGGGACAGTATCAGCCAATTAAGAGAGGTGTTAGGCAGGGATGTGTGATGTCTCCAGATCTTTTTTCCCTATACAGTGAAAATATTTTCAGAAATGTATAGGATATAAATGGAATCAGCATTGGAGGACGAAACATCAATAACATTAGATATGCAGATGATACAGTATTAATTGCAGACAATGCGCAGGACCGGCACCAATTAGTAGATGCGGTTGTTGTACACAGTGAGCAACTGGGGTTAGAATTAAATTGTAAAAAGACTCAGGTTATGGTCGTCACTAGGAAGGAAGAAGTGCCACAATGTAATATACAAGTAAATGGAAATATTCTTCAACAAGTGAATCGGTACAATTATCTTGGAACAGTCATAATATCTGATGGGAGAGATTAGAACAAGAATCGCCATGGCGAAAGTAGCCTTTAGCAAGATGAAAAACATTCTGACCAATAAAAAGATGTCAATTGAAACGAGAAAGATAGTGTTGAGGGGATACATAGAGCCTGTTCTTTTGTTTGGATGTGAAACTTGGACAATGAGCAGTCAAGCTGAAAAGCATCTGATGGCTGCAGAAATGTGGTTTCTGAGGAAAATGCAAAGAATACCACGGACAGACAGAAAAACCAATGACCAAGTACTACAGGAGACAAATGAACATCGTAAAATGATTAGAGAAATTAGACGTAGACAGTCAAAATTTTTTGGACATGTTATGAGAAGAAATGGATTGGAGAACTTAGTGACAACTGGCAAGATCGAAGGGAACAGACCAAGAGGAAGACCGAGAGGAAAATACCTGGATGGCTTGGCCACATGGCATGGACGAGACAGGAACACTGAGCTGATCCACGACACTGGTGATCGAGTGAAATGGCGAGTCATGACCGCCCACGCTTTCCGGCATAGCACATGATTGATTGATTGAACTTCCTAAGGCAGACTGTGTGGAAGTGGTTTAATTTCCTAGCGTATCGCTGATAAACAGTCCAGGTTTCACAAGCATATAGCATTGTGGATAATACAACTGCTTTGTAGGCTTTCAGCTTTGTTTGCAGGCTTATTCCATTTCTGTCTCATACATTCTTGTACAGTCTGCCCAAGGCCGCGCTGGCCTTGGAGATTCTTGCATTCACTTCATCATCAATTGTGGCAGCTTGTGACACAGTGCTGCCGAGATAGGTGAATTTTCCCACAACACTTAGACTATGACCATTCATTTTGATATTCGGCACAGTGTGATTATTCCCTAGAGCTGGCTGGTACATAACTACAGTCTTCTCCAAATTGATATTGAGCCCAAAGTTGGCACAGGCATGTGAGAAAGCTGAAACATTATGTTGCATGTCCGCCTCTGAGTTGGCGTCGAAAATCATGTCAACAGATCCACGTTCTTTTCTGAAGCCACACTGGCTCTCGGGAAGAAGACCTTGATCGAGATGGACTGTGAGGCGATTGAGAAGAATTATGGCGAGTATCTTCCCTGCAATTGAAAGCAAGGAGATGCCTCGGTGGTTGTCATAGGATTGGCGGTTTCCTTTTCGTTTGTGAAGGTTCACTATTGACGCGTCCTTGAAATCTTGTGGCATGGTCTCGTTCACCCATATGTTTGTAAAGACTTGGTGAAGCTTCTCTATCAGAACCGACCCATCTGCCTTGTATATCTCTGCCGGGATGGAGTCAGGACCAGGTGCCTTGCCGCTGGAGAGTTGCTGGATGGCTTTGTCTACTTCCACTATGATTGGCAGGTCATCAAGTGGTGGGAATTTGAGGAAGACAGTTGATGGTTTCATCATCGAAGAAGGAAGTTGCATTTAAGATGTTGCTGAAATGTTCTGCCCAGCGCTGAAGGATGTCTTTCTTATCGGTGACCAATGTTCCCCCATCTGCACTGAGGAGGGGAGCTGTGCCTGGTGATGTAGGACCATAGACCGCTTTCAGTGAGTCGTAGAAGTTTTTCATATCATGTCTGTCAGCAAAGACTTGAATTTCATCAGCATTGCTGCTCAGCCAGGAGTCCCGCATGTGCCGAAGTTTCTGCTGCACTACTCTCTGAATGTTCTTGAAGGCATCTTTTTTTTACGTTGACTTCGGGTCATTCAAATGTGCCTTGCGGAGAAGATGTTTCTCGGCCAGTAATTGGTTGATGTCATCGGAATTTTCATCAAACCAGTCTTTATGCTTTCGGGGGGTTGGACCCAGGATTTCCATAGCAGTGTTGTAAATTATGTCCTTTAGGGCTCTCCACTCTGTTTCTGTATCCTGTTTAGCTGCAGCATTGGGCTTGAGGCGGTCTTTCAGCATATTTTCAAACGACAGCTGCATTTTCTTGCTGTTTAGGCGGGTGACATTTAGTATTTTTTTTTTTTTTTTTTGCATTTTCACCCCTTGAGGACGCCGTGGTGGTTTGATGTAAATGTTTATTTTCGAGATAATGAGACGATGGTCTGTCCAACATTCGGCACCACACATGGATTTTGTCACCCGAATGTCTGGTCTGTCACTCCTCCTGACGATGACATAGTCAATGAGGTGCCAGTGTTTCGATCGAGGGTGCATCCACGATGTCCTATTTCTCATGGGGAGACGGAAAATTGTGTTGGTAATCAGGAGATCGTGTTCGGCACATGTCTGAAGAAGGAGGAGTCCATTGCTGTTACAATTTCCGACTCCGTGCTTTCCAATAACGCTACTCCAAGAGGTGGTGTCCGTGCCTACTCTGGCATTGAAATCCCCAAGGAGTATAAGTTTGTCTCCTTTGGGAACAGATGTTAATACATTGTGCAGGTCCTCATAGAACTTGTTCTTGACATCATCTTCATTGGTCATAGTTGGTGCGTAGACACTCACAATGGTTGCATGCTTCCTTCTATTCAGCAGGGGCAATTTAATGGCCATGAGCCTGTCGTTTATAGCCTTTGGAAATCCAGCTAGTTTGCCGACCAGAGCCGACTTAATGGCAAATCCCACACCGGATTGGCGTCTTTCCTCGCTTTTCCTTCCACTACAGAAAAATTTGTAGCCGGCACCTATTTCACAGATTTGGCCTTCTTCTGCAAGTCGTGTCTCGCTCAAGGCTGCAATGTCGATGTTGTACCTGCTCAGCTCTCTCCCAATCAGTGCTGTTCGTCTCTCTGGACCGGACGCGCCATCTCTGTCAAGTAGGGTGCGTACATTCCAAGTTCCGATTGTTAAGGGAATATGGTTTGCTCTTTTAGCTTTACCTGTTTTTTCTTTGTTTGTATGTCGACCGCAGTTTAGGGTACCCACCAACCCCGGCTAGCTGGTTAGGTAGTGATGGAGCAGACAATGTTTAGGGCACCTTTTCTAGCCCCTTCCTCATGCTATGGAGGTGAGCAGTGTGTTCCTATAGAGGGCTGCTCAGTCGCTCAGGGGGCTGCCGAATCCCACTGTTGCTCCGGTCAGTAGAAGACGACCATATGGCCTGAGCCGCCTGTGTGCAGGTCTGCGACTACGGCTGCCAGCGTACCCACGCCTGCCGTTTCGCCGCTCGCCCATCGCCACAGGGCTTGAAGGTGATATATGACGTTGGATGAAGAATGACTTGCGCGATGAATTGGATTAACGTGAGGAAGAGTGACAGGACAAGTCAAGACGACTAGAGACAAATAGAGGTGCAGTGGATGACCAGGGTGTTCTACGTGCCTTGCCGTGCTCATTGCGTTCCACAACGCTTTGCAGGTAAACGCCGTCTTGCCCGTTGAATCAGGAACGATTTATTCCGCGCAGTCTGCCGGATCCTGTCTTCACATGCTGGGTAGGCATACACTAGTTCACCGCTTGGTTTGACACCAAATCGGGTACCCGCGCCTGGTTTAGCCAACCTCTAACAGCTGATGCCCGGGGATGGCCGCTGTTGCATGCTGACAGCTACTAGGAGCCACAGGCGTGAGCTAGGTGTCAGACTTGGACCAGTGGGGCATGGGTCCTGAAAAGGACATGAGAGTCATCCTTATCAAAGGTGCTACCAATGCCTGACACCCCGTACTTCCCAAAACCCCCCAAAATAACCAAGCCTACTAACCATTGTACTAACATGGCTCCCATCGTCTGTTGACGCAATCTATTTGTAAAGCATTTGGAAGCAATGAAACATGCATATGAATCTTATCTATGTGAATCTCAATAAGAAGCTGATATGAAGAATGTCCCAGTATGGCTAAGTGTATGCTACCCACTCCGTTACTCATCATCCAGTGACTTGCTGACTGGATCATGCTTCTCCACATATTGCGATATCCGACGGCATATATCAATTCGTGTGTTGACTCCCATCCGTGCTATGACACAAGACTGTCAAGAATGTTCTCTCGCTGTCTTCCTCTATCTCTCTTTCTACAAATCTTTTCACTTGTCACATGTTCCAATTTTTGTCTTCTAATAATGTGGTCTTTACTACGCCCTTGCTAATACAACAATCATGATGACAGTAAGTAAACTGGACTACCTTGGTTCTTTTATAAGCACAAAAGATCAAGATAATCCTATATATTTAAAATAGGCTGTAGTCTAGATGTGTCAAAAGATAGTGATTGCATATATGGAACGTCAGTTTTTTATGTCGTCTGCTTCTGTGTTCGTACTCAGGCCTCCATGTTAATGTCTCTAACACAAAATAGTAGCTAGCTTCATTCAAATGCATAACACTTCCCTACGTTTGTTTTTATGAAATCAAGTTGATGCCCTACTCGTTGAACATTAGAAATGATAATTTGATAGGTGTAGGTTAGCATTCATACAAACAAACAAACACACAAACAAACAAACACACAAACAAACAAACAAATAAACAAACAAACAAACAAACAAACTTTATTTTGAAAGGGTTAAGAATTGGGCACGCGGGCCCGTCGTTCATAAATGTAAAAAAGGGGGCGGGTAGAGAGAAATAGACATCGGAGGATACATTAGACAATTTACAAACTGAAGCCACTGCGGCCATATAGGGATTTGGACTCTAAATGACGACGGTGTGAAAATGAGAAGTATCCCAGCCGCATGTTGACTGAAGAGTGTCCTAGTGCGCTTGGTGTGCGGCTAATTTTTTAGTGTATTTTGAATTGAGGTTAATGATCAGTAGCGAACTTGCCAGTGTCAGCTTGCCCAATGGCAAGTTGGTTTTGTGGACATCTGATGATTACGGCCCCTTTAAACATTAGACAATATGTTTTAAAATGTTAATGTGCTTTAGCTTTGTCTCCTGGCAACCAATATGTTTAGACCAGGGGTGGCCAACCTTTTCAGCAGGCGGGCCAAATTTCAGAAATAATATTTCTTGCTGGGCCACGTACCTATTTTTGTTGTTGTTGTTATTAAAGTAAGCAAACAAGCGTGTTACAGCTTCGACCACATCGTCGCTTCCCAGTAGGTGAGATCGTGGTCAAACGTTTGCCTGGTTTAAGGTAAAAAAAAAAAATACACCTTATTAATTAATTTGTCCTTCCCTTTTAGACGAGTATTAACGTCATTTAGGTGGCTAGTTATATCGACCAGAAATGCAAAGCCGCAAACCCACGCTTTGTCTTCAAACTCTGGGATAATTTTTGACTTGCTTGCAAAGAATTATTGTATTTCTTGTTGTAAATCAAACACTCTTTTCAACAATTTGGCACGGGTCAGCCATCTTACTTCTGCATAAAATGTAACGTCATTATAATCTGAGTCCAAAGACTTTAGAAATTCATGGAACTGACGCTGATTCAACCCGTTCGACTTAATGAAGATCACTATTTTGACGACCACTTTCATGACATGGTCCATTTTGAGGGCCTTCGAACATAAATTCTCCTGATGAATAATATAATTATATTTTTTTTTAAATTCGCATATCCTTTACAGGACATCGCTGTCAACATCAGCATCTTTCAGCTGATTGTTGATTTCTTGGCAAGATTACGCTCAGTAGTTTGTCATTGCTTTCTGAGCGGCCGGCTCAGTTATCCCGTAAGTCACCAACGCGGGGAGAACCGCTTCCAATTCTCGCGCGCTGCGTTTTCCTGCGTGGATAAACGGGATTCGAAGAAAGTCGTGTAACCCCTCGGCCAGAGAGACTGGCAAATGAAAATTTAGCATAGAAGTATTACCGACTTTGAAGGCCTCATTTTCAATAAATTTTTCTAAACCTTCGTGTTTTCCAACCGTTGCTGGAGCACCATCCGTTGTTAAGCGAGATAAGTGGTTAAGTTGTAACGAAAAGCGATTCAATGTCGATGTAACTGCTTCTAACAAATCTCGTGACTTAGTAGTGTCCTTAAGTGGATACAGTGCCGCTAATTCTTCTGTCTTTTTAAAATGGACATCAACACCTCTAATAAAAATTGCCAGTTGAGCAGTATCTGCCATGTCTGTGCTTTCATCCACACATAGAGCATAAAATGTAAACTTGGATGCTCGAATTTTCAAATTATCTTCTATATGTTTTCCAATGTCGTCCACACGCCTAGTAATAGTCTGACGAGACAGACTTATTTTTGAGAAATCCTTCTTCTTTTCTGGACACAGAATTTCAACGACGCTCTCCAAACATTCCTTAACCATTTTACCATCTGAATATGGCTTCGATTTGTTTGCTAGTATCCTGGCTACTGCATAACTAGCTTTTACATAGCATGTTAACTCTGAACCCACTCTAGTAAATATCCTTTGTTGTGCAGAAATTATTTTTAAAGTCATTTACTTGGTCTTGTCGAAATTGCCCTTTGTTCTTATAAAACTTATTTGCATGTTTAGTCTCGTAGTGCCGTTTGATGTTATACTATTTCAAGACAGAAACAGATTCATTGCATATCAAGCATATGGGCTTTGTTTTAATTTCCACGGAAAAAAATAGTTTATAGTCCATCTGTCTTGAAAACTTCCTAATTCTTCTGTGATTCTTCTCTTATTTGGTTCAACATCTTTACTAGTTGACGCCATGGTTACGTAATACCTCAAATACACATAATGAATATTCACATAATAAAAACCCACATCAAAATAGTATTAATAATCTATATCAATCATACCTTTCTCACTGATGTTCTCAGCCAGTATCCAACTAATATTATCTCATCTTTCAACAACATCCACTCAGAGAAATATCAGGAACACAGAGTTCATACCTAATACCATAATGTCTTTTCACAAACTAAAACACTATGGTTCCTACAGTCTATGGTCCATAATATTCCCTTTACGAATGTTCATGTTCAAGTCACTGGAGTAGAACTAGCCAGGTTAATAAGTTCCCAAGGTGCACATATTAATTCGGCTAAATGTTCCGGAATTGGAAGTATCCAGTGCAACATTCCTCAAGCGGTGAAATATCCCTGGTAATAAATTTCCTCAGAAGTTATAAATATCCAAAGGGCAGATAAACTTCAGGAGTTATAAATGTCCATCGTTCAGATAGAGTTCAGACTTTATAAATATCCACTGGTAAACTTCAAACGTTATATATATATATATATATATATATATATATATATATATATATATATATATATATATATATATATATATATATAGGGCAGATAAGCTTCAGGTATTATACATATCCATAGGGCAGATAAACTTCAAGAGTTCTAAATATCCATAATGATACTAGTCAAGGATGGAAATTATCCATAAATGATAAACGACGGGCAGATATCTATGGTAATAAATTTCAGGCGGTGAAAAATATCCACGATGACACCGTTCAGGTTTTAAATATGTCCTCATGGATAAAGTTCAGGTTTTAAAAATGTCCTGATGGAAACAATCCAAGTTTTGTAAATGTCTATCTGGATAACGTCCAGGTTTTGACAATGTTCATAACACTTCTCCTGACCTTAACAACTAGCCATGAAGGTAGTACTCAGCCAGTGCATTTACTTGAGTAGTAGATACATTGGTGTTGGCCAGGCCTCCTCTTATATATATTGATCAGTGACTCAATGGAGATCTTTAATGTTGAGGTTGCCTTAAACTTAGAGAGCAAATAATATTAAGGAAACTCGGCTCTTACATCAATATGAATCTTTTTCATCCTGTGCCGATGAATCAGCCACTCCAAATGAGAACTAGAGCATTTGTACTATGCTTCCGGTTCGGCCAAGGTTCGATTCACCATCCTCGAGTCCAAAGAACCCCACTGTATCCAATACAGAAAATACAACTGGTCGCTAGAAAAGCATTTGTCAGACTCCTGACAATTCTAAATTTCACCCCTTGAAAACTTCTCAAGTCAATCCACCCACTCCATTTATTTTTAATGTACCTATCTTGGGCACACTTTTGGCACAGAACGAGACACAGCTTGATAGGGATGGTGTCACGGACAGGGTCGGGCTGGAGAAAGAGGGGGGGGGGGAGCAATAGTGTTGTCATCTCCCGTCTTCTTGTCACCCAGCAGACGGTCGCACGTGCTCATATGTCGTGTGGACGCAGTTTCAAACTCCTGTCAATTTCAAACACCCCGGCGGGTTAAGTGTTATGGTTAGAAAATTGGGCTTGGCCTCGAATTAACATTGTGACATCTGAATACACAGTTTAATAGGGATCCAAGTGTCGTTGAAAATTGGAAATTGGAAATATGTCACAACGACCCATGATGTAATGTTCTTTTGGTGATATGTACAATAAAGTTAACATTTATGTGCATTTAACCTAGCTCCGCGGGCCGCAACATGACACCCGGCGGGCCGCATGCGGCCCGCGGGCCTCGCGTTGGCCACCCCTGGCTTAGAAAAAGTCCGCCCTTGATAATGATCACCTGTGTGCTTTTTCAATCCTGTTGATCCACTTAAGAGTTATGTGAAGTACTTATTGTAGTACTAGCAGTTGTACTAGACTTGGTCGACACCAGAGCTGCTATAGAGTCAAGAAGAAAAAGCCGCATCGAATAAGATATAACCAAGGCCATCAAGTACCCACAGTTACTGTTCTATCAGTTCCTCGGGAGATTTTGACGCCATAAAAATGGCAGGAAATACTCTTCAATTATATTCGTAGACTGCTGGTCTGTCCAACATTGTTTTGCTCAATGTCTACTTGTCAAGGTTCTGAGTGAACTGGTTTCTTTTCTTTCTGAGTAGTGTGCTGGAGTCTGTTGGCAATTAACAGGCCAATGGCAGGCAGGCAGGCAGGCTGATGGCAGGCAGGCAGGCAAGCAGGCAGGCAGGCAGGCAGACAGACAGACAGACAGACATATAGATAGATAGATAGATAGATAGATAGATAGATAGATAGATAGATAGATAGATAGATAGATAGATTAGATAGATAGATAGATAGATAGATAGATAGATAGATAGATAGATAGATAGATAGATAGATAGATAGATAGATAGATAGATAGATAGATAGATAGACTGATAGATAGATAGATAGATAGATAGATAGATAGATAGATAGATAGATAGATAGATAGATAGATAGATAGATAGATAGATAGATAGATAGACGGACGGACGGACGGACGGACGGACGGACGGACAGACAGACAGACAGACAGACAGACAGACAGACAGACAGACAGACAGACAGTGAGCTACCGCTCGATTTTTTTTTACATGGGTTCGAAAATCCGCATTCGATTTTTAAAATTGACCTGGGTTCGCATGTCGACCCAGCCTAAAATGGGTGACAGTGTCTCGGGGAAATAAACGCGGTGGGTGTAATAAAGCACATCACCCGGCTAGAGCCAATTGGTACAATACAAATATGGGTCTAGCATTAATTGCGCAATGAGCCCAAGTCCTGTAAAATGGAGCTTTACTTACTACAGTGCGGACCTGATAAAGTGAACTCATCTGGGACCCAAGAAATAATCCTTCTTATCAGAAATTCCTCTTACAAGGACAAGAATAAAAATTACCGGGGATAAACACATTGTTCTTCGCAACAGAAATTCGCCACATCCGAGATCGCCTTAAGCGTTTTGTATATATATATATATATACACACATTATAATACTTCTTCATTTGATTGTGTACCATGTTTTGTTTGGCACTGAATCAGTTAAAGAATACTAGACATTGCGTTTTCTAGGAAACTACCATGCATTCAGTGCTACACCCTCGAGATATGCAATGTTTCTAAGTATAATCTCACTGTAGTTTTTTTTTTTTTTTAAACTAGGTGACAAAATACACCCATGTTAAAACGTCTCATGAGTATTGTCTCACTGAACTGTTTGAAAGATTTTTTGTTTGTTTGAAAGATATGGTGACAAAACGCTTTCTTGTTTAAAACACTTTCTTGTTTAACGTCTCAGAGTATTATCTCACTGTAACTGAAAGATCAGGTGACAGAACACATCCTTGTTTAACGTCTATGTTAACTGTTCTGCATTCACGTAATGTCCATACGTATTTGATGACAAACGGTCAGTGTAGCCTACAGGTTTACCGCTTCTGCGCTTAAACGTCATGTGCAGTAGCGGTGGGTAGTGGGTTCATTCAACACACGGGTCAGTGTTAACTTCTCATTCAGAAAAAGATGTCAGGCTATTGAGGGTAAAATGTTTAGTAAATCAACCTGGTATTGATCGCAATGCCCAGTAAAAGACATGCAACATGTATATGTATGTGATGGTAGCATTATACATTTAAGAGATTAAGTGCCAAGGGATGATTAATCATCTTGAGCGACTTCTCGTATCTGGCATGGGCTTATTTATCTCCGAAATGTATTATAACACAATATTCTCAACATTCTTCTCAAAAGCCGCATGTCCACTGCTGAATGTCCTTCACCGTGCCACTGCTCATTGCCCAACATTCGCAGCCGTGAACAAGAACAGTCTTTACTCTTTACAGTAAACAGATGTGTGTGCTTCTGATATTTCTGGTTATTCAATATTGTGTTATAATACTACATGTCTGCTACCATATTATTAACTTCTAAGTCGTAACCATGACACACCCCTTTTTTGTTTTTCCCAAACCTACTTTTTTTGTTTTAGCACTGGATCTGTTAATGTCTTTCATAGTGAATTATTCAATCTGCTGTTATCAACACGCCCAGGTATTCTGGCACGCCTTGCTTACAACTATTGCATAACAGTTCATGGGTTTTTTTTCTCTCTAAACAAGGCAATTGAAGCCACGTAAAGTAGCATTATTTTTGTTAGTCCCATTTCTAGGAAATAATTTCATAAAACTTGCCACGGTTTTGACCCTTGACCCAACGATAACGTAATAAGGGCGACGCCACTCTTGATCTAGGCAATCAACCCCACTTTCACAACATTCGTGCAAATTACAATTGCATTCCCAATATGTTTCATCCCTTCTCTCAAATATGTTATTATTATCTTGCTTTATGCGCCTACTGGGGATAAGATAACACATACAATGCCATGCACACATTGTCATCTGACCTTTAAACTACCAACATCCGGTAACCTAACGTTACCAAATTAACTGATACTTTAAAAACTGTTAGCGTTATCATGAGTGGCGGTGCCTCGGCCTCAAATTGGCGCTGGTAAATTTTGTAGCACATTTGCTATATGTTGTAGACGTGCTAAGACATCACAGGAATCGCGTTGTAGTTTATGGCTCAAGGTTACTTTTTAATGTTATTATCTTTCTCATTGCAGCGACATTTCCAATCTTTTGATCAAGAAATACGAAATCCAGAAATCAACATCATTGTAGACCTAACTCCCACACGTGCTCCATCTCCATCTTCAGGTGCCAATGAAGAGTTCCCATGATGATGATAACAGTGGAAGTCTGACTGATCGTTCGCCTGCGTTTCCTCCCACTATCTGAATCAGCCTCATTTTTTTTTTTCAACGATGAGTTTCTCTGTTCATGTAGTTAATTAAATTATTGTCGTCTTCTTCTTCTTCATTCCTTCCCCTTCTTCCTCTTCTTCTTCATCCCCCTTCTTCTTCTTCCACTTCTTCTTTATCCCCCCCCCCCTTTCTTCTTCTTCTTCTTCTTCTTCTTCTTCTTCTTCTTCTTCTTCTTCTTCTTCTTTCCCCTTCTTCTTCTTCTTCTTCTTCTTCTTCTTCTTCTTCTTCTTCTTCTTCTTCTTCTTCTTCTTCTTCTTCTTCTTCTTCTTCTTCTTCTTCTTCTTCTTCATTCCTTCCCATTATTCCTCTTCTTCTTCATTCCCCCCTCCCCCTTTCTTCTTCTTCTGCTTATTTTTCTTCTTGTTCTTCTTCTTCCTGCCTATTCCTTCCCCTTCTTCCTCTTCTTCTTCATCCTTCCCCATTCTTCTTTCTTCTTCTTCTTCTTCTTCTTCTTCTTCTTCTTCTTCTTCTTCTTCTTCTTCTTCTTCTTCTTCTTCTTCTTCTTCTTCTTCTTCTTCTTTCTTCTTCTTCTTCTTCTTCATTCCCCCTCCTCCTCCTTCTTCTTCGTCTCTTCCTCCTCCTCTTCCTCTTCTTCTTCTTCTTCTTCTTCTTCCTCTTCTTCTTCTTCTTCTTCTTCTTCTTCTTCTTCTTCTTCTTCTTCTTCTTCATCATCATCATCATCATCATCATCATCTTCTCCCCCTTCTTCTTCTTTTTCTTCTTCCTCTTCCTCAAGCGCCAGGATACGGATATAAAGTTCATATGCTGAAATGACGAATTCAACAATATTACACAACAATGACACCCAGTATTCAAACAAAAACAATCGATGCTATGGAATAAACCAAACATCCATATAACCAAAGTGACAGCTCAGAAGAACATGTAATGACCACAGGAACAGACAACAGCTTAAGACAATGACTAGACTAATTGAATTGATAATTGACTATCATCAGCATCTATTATATACTGCCGGAATTAGTGTCATTGCACTTATAATGTATTGTATGTGTACATGAGGCGTAATGCTGATTTAGAATGGTCCAGGGAAACAACTATCGTTGTGTATACCTGTGTTTCGGCGTGTTCTATATTTTAACTGTGACAGACAGAAAGGGGGAAATAGACTACTCGAACCATTGTTATTAACATGACTCTTTGATAAGATATTCTTCTTCTTCTTCTTCGTTCATCCGGAGTTTTTTTTTTGGATGTGATTGCGTTGTGCCTGTTTACAGCAGAGCTGCGTTCTTGCGCCGTTAGGCCGACACATCCGACTTCTGCGGGCATTTGTTGACCGGGTTAACCTTCCCGGGGTGATAAGATATAGTTATTGATTCAGTCGCGGGACAAGACTATCTAAAGCCTCCCAGATAACACTATTAAGAGCAGACCCTTCTCTTATAACGACTAATCCTAAATGGCTAGGAAACCAGAGTGGTTTAGAACAGGCTGCCATCAGAGGCGTGTACTTTGTACAGTGAATTTTTATAAACAGATTCCCAAGGGTTTATAGAAGCCTGATGTTGCTGCGCTGAAAGAGACGCCACAATCTACCACCCTCGATTTTCTGGCTTTAACGGTGTGGTCCTGGTGGAGAACGTTAAAGGACACCCACCTGCTGTTGTAGTGGGTCACTACTGAATAAATAACATTAATCATAACATACATCACACAGCTAAATGCTGGAAAAGGTACAAACAATGCAATATACACATTATGAACACTATTAGAAAGATCAACAGAGAAATAGAAAGACATATATGTGTGCTTCATAGATTATACCAAGCACTTGCAGGTCAGCATGGTCGAATGGGTAATAACGCGTGTTCTTAAACATCCGTTGTGCTGATGCTGAGGTTAAGGGTTCAACCCCTACACCGGACAGTTAGACTAAAATGTTGACCTGTCGTCCTTGACTTGGGGACGTAAATTACAAGTACCTCTGAAGTCGGAGTGGGTTCGCCTGTTGGCGAGGGGCACTGTTAATAGGAAAACCTAATCCACACGCAAATTCAGTCAATTACTACTATAAATAGTATATGGACTACGCTTGAGTTCAAAATAAATTTTAAAAATAAAATAAAATAAAATACCAAAGCACTTGATAATGTAAAAACATGATGAATTAATTAACATTTTGGAAGATGTCAGTATTGATGGGAAAGATATCAAAATAATTTTTTTTTTTATGGAGCCAAGTAGCAGCAATTAAAATGGGAAATAAAGAGGGCAATAATGACCAAATAAAGCTAGGAGTACGCTACGAATGTGTTTTGTCACCGGATCTCTTCTCCCTCTATAGCGAAGTAATGATGAGAGAGTTCAAAGAGAAGCCAGGAATACTAATACTAATTGGAGGTTATAATATAAACAATATATGCTCTGCAGAAGACACAATATTGGTGGCGGATATTGAAAAAGATCTTCAACAATTTTTGGACATTTGTGAGGTGTAAAATAATTAGACTAGGATATTGATAAGGGTATCCCGGTTGGGATGGGTTCATATCCTGTGTAGCCTTCTTCGTGAAGCCTGGAAATTGGCACGTCTTCCCCCACGTGAGGACAACTATAGATAAGGCAAGTATCCTACACGAAATTTAGAAATATTGGCTCCTTTGGAAGGTGTGGAGACCATGGAAGTTTACCACTATCCCTAAAGAAGAGGGCTTTATCTATAAAGGAAAAGGACTAGTGTGACTCATTGGGTCTCCAGCATCATATACTCATGGGATGTATGCAATGAACATGTAATGTGTGAACTGAACCTACACTGTCAGCACAAGACATCCAATGTGTGAACTGAACCTACACTGTCAGCACAAGACATCCAATGTGTGAACTGAACCTACACTGTCAGCACAAGACATCCAATGTGTGAACTGAACCTACACTGTCAGCACAAGACATCCAATGTGTGAACTGAACCTACACTGTCAGCACAAGACATCCAATGTGGGAACTGAACCTACACTGTCAGCACAAGACATCCAATGTGGGAACAGAACATACATTGTCATCACAGAACATTCACTGTAATGTGTGAACTGAGCCTGCACTGTCAGCACAAGACATCCAATGTGGGAATAAAACATGCACTGCTATCACAGAACATTCACTGTGTGAACAGAACATACATTGTCATCACAGAACATTCACTGTGTGAGCAAAACATACAAATGTTATCACAGAACATTCACTGTGTGAGCAAAACATACACTGTCATCACAGAACATTCACTGTGTGAACAGAACATACACTGTTATCAAAGAACATTCACCAAGAAATCACTCAAAGACTGATTCCAAACATAAAAGTATAATGGGGAATCAAAGGTTGGAATGCGGGTCATTCTGTGAAAAGGCTTTATCCTCAACATGAAATATCACTTGTTGTGAAAACAAATTCATAACACATTATTCATCAAGGGTACAACAATACAATGTATAGAAATAGATGTAGTCACTAATATGTCTTTCTATCTCCTGTGTAACTGGAACAAAGTATGGGGGTACATTTTATCTTCTAACTCCTGACTGGAATGATCGTTGGGTCAATTTCTCTTTCAGGGGTCATCTCCAGTGTTGAGCTTTTGCCTGGTAAAGTTATACTTGCAGTCTCCAACACCCTGGTGTTCTCAGTGGGAAATTAAAAGTTTTCAGGACCAATCTTTTGGAGGAAGGGGATGGTGAGGAATGCATTGTAAATGCTGGAATAATAATTGATCTGGTAGGATATGGACATGGTCATGATACCTCTACTGCTTTCAGTAAGTAAGTCTGCATCACCAGGACTGAATGAACAGTATTCATTCTGGTAGGCCCAAATTTACACTGCCCATCTACAGTTCAAGCAAAATACAAACTACATAAGCATTTGACAAAAATCATATGTCATTATAACATAAAACATGTAAAGGGGATAAAGGGAAATAAGAGGAGGAAGGGGAGTGGTTCCACTCAATGGTGAGATCACTACCCTTTTCTCTCTAGATGGGATTCATTCCAACATCTGATGCTGTAAGGTCATGATGTGATCACTCTTGAGGAAACAAGGACAGTAAGATAAGATAAGGTCATAAACATAAAACCAAGTTGTCCTGTTGTGACAAAGGCATGTTGTGATGAAGGTAGGTTGAGACCAAGGCGTGTTGTGACAGATGCCTGTTGAGACAGATGCATGTTGTGGCAACTGCATGGTAAGTCAGAGGTATGTTGAGAATGATGCTTGTTATGACAAGGTATGTTGAGATAAAGGCTGGTTGAGATAAAGCCATCATTATGACATATCATCATCCTATGTCTGTAATGCAAGACCGGCTCCCATTCCTCTGGGTTAGGCTTGGTTCTCAAATGCCTCTCATCATCATCATTATTAATGCATTTGCCTTTTCATATCAGAGGGAAAATTCGCAACTTTCCTCCAGCAACAAAAGTAATGATCATGAACCAACATCAAATGTAAAACAATGACAAATGAAAACATATCAAATATTTCATGAAATAATGCTAGAGCCTTTAGATAGATATGCATTCAGCATACGCAATGGTTCGAACACAAACGCAGATTGTCCCTCCAGCTTTCTCCTCTGAGCAAGGGGTTTGAGGACGACGTTTTCGAACCTACCCACTGTTGCAAGCAATTTTCGTGCACACAATTCAGAAATGGACTACTTTATGGTTATTTTTCAGAACGTAATTGGCAGGCCCCTGAACGTAATAATCACCTAGTCATCAGCAACATTTGTGTGAGGCTGGCGTTGCGTGCAACGTCTGGCAAACATTTGGGTATATGGTGCAACTATCTTTCCTTATTATTGAGTATTAATTCTCATGACAAGAACATGGCGAATTCACAAAGCATATTTTCTCTGCAGAAGCAACAATGCCTAGAATGTGCATTTTAAAAGTGCATTTCCATTGCACAGAGAAAAGCGTTTATATATAGATGCATTTAGGATGTAATAGCATGCTGTAGCATATGCGATAGAATGTCTAGCAGAAAGGTTCTAACATGACAGATGTAGTGATGAAAATTATAACATGGCGCTTGGCAACATTTCTCTTTCGAAGAAGAGCATTGATTTTGATCATTTTTAAAAAGCTTAAACATCACATTGACACCATTATACACAAACACCGTGTTACCTTAACATAATGGATCATCTTAGCACATATCTATGGTCAAGCTCAACTGAGGGGACCCAGAACACCGGACACTTTCACCTTTTAACACAAAATGCTAGTGGCTGTCTCTAAAGTTTTGTGTGGAATGACTTGTTTTTCATCGCCAATTCTGCACAGAGATTCTAGCGGGTACCTCAGGTTTGTTCGAACCAGTTGTTTCTCGTCTTTTCAAATCGCCCACTCGTTCCCACTTTGTTTTGGCACGGCTGATGAAATTGTATCCTATATGATGCTCCATTCGAATCAATGTGACAAATCTCGGATATTGTGATGTGACTGGGAAATATATCACAATATTGTAGTAACGGAAAGTGTAAAGAAAGGACTCTCCTTGAATATCAAGAAAACATTAACGATGGTGATATCAAATAAAACTGTGAACCAAAATATGACATGGAAATTGAAGGGGGAAATTCTTAAAGAAATTGATAATTTTAAAACCTAGGGGCATTTATAACATCAGGCGGAAAGTGCGCAACAGAGATTAAAAGCAGAATAGGGCAAGCAATGGCTGTATTTCAGAAAATAATAAATATCTTATGCAATAAGTCATTATCATTGAATGTAAGAAAGAGAGTGCTGAAGTGCTATATAAAACATGTTTTGCTGTATGGTTGTGAATCTTGGAATATAAATGAATAAAGTAAGAAGAACTTGGAAGCAACAGAAATGTGGTTCCTAAGACGAATGTTGCGAATTCCTTGGTCTGTCAGGGTAACTAATGACGGTTGCCTGAAAGAGGCTAATAAAACTAGAACATTATATAAGAGAATAAGAAAGAGACAAACAACATTTTTAGGTCATGTAATGAGAAGAGAGGCATTGGAGAACATCGTGACGACTGGAAACATCGAGGGGAAGAGAGGTAGAGGCCGACCAAGAGAAATGATGCTCGATGGTTGAGACGGTGGCATGGAGGAATATCAGCAGCAGAGTTGATCCAGAACACCAAAAACCGACATATGTGGAGAGACATGAACACCTACGCCAGCTGGCTGGACACTTGATTATGATGAAGATATAATGCTGCCCAACTCGGAACAGTCATAACATCTGATGGTAGGTTCCTTGTCTAGATTAGAACAAGAATAACTATGGCAAATGTGGCCTTTTGCAAGATGGAAAACACACTGGCCAATTTATAAGAAAAGTTGTCAAGTGCAGGAGAAAAAGAATGTTGGAGTTCTGTATAGGACCAGTAATGTTATATTTATGTGACACATTGATAATAAGCAGACAAGCTAATACACATCAAGCGGTAGAAGAAATGTGTTTCTGGGGAAAATGCAAAGAATACCATGGAAGGGCAGAAAAATCAATGAGACAGTTCTTCGTGAAACAAACGAAAACTTGAAACTGATTAGACACATTAGTCGCAGACAATCAAGATTATTTAGGTACGCTAAGGGGAGAAATAACCTTTTAAAAACTAACTTAGAAATAACTGACAATATTGATAGACAAAGAGCGAGTGGAAAGGAGAGAGACAAATAACATATTATGGCTTGGCCACATGGCAAAATCGGGACAAGAACACAGACCTGATCTAATGCTGGTGATTGTGTGAGATAGCGAGCTATGACCGCCCACACTGTTCGACATGGCACGTGATGATGATGATCTGCTAACATTGCACAATCTCTGCCTTGTAACTGGTTCAGCGAGCAGTAATCACCAGATCACCTAGACCAGAAGTTCCGAAACCACGGCCCGCGGGCCAATTGTGGCCCGCCAGTTGTCAGAAAGTGGCACGCGAGGCCTCGTTATTTAATATAATATATTTTAATAGTTTCAAAAATGCGCTCGGAGCGCCCCGTCAGCGTTTCGCAACGAAACATTATGAAGTTCCCATATCCCAGCCGACCAACCAGAGTGCGCAAGGCGCCATGTTGTCGTCAGTTACAGCTGTTTATCGGAGTCAATAGTATTGTGTTTAAATTAGATTGGAAAATCTAAAGTCAAACAATGGTAAAAAGCGAAAATGTGAAGACGTTGCTTGTCGTGAATTCAACGAAGATTTGACGGAGAAATTTATGTTTATGCCTACACATAGTGGTAAACCAGTTTGCTTAATCTGCGGATTTTGTATTTCTCTTACAAAAAAATTTAATCTGGAACGACACTTCACGACCACACATACACTTATAAATGCTCAATATCCGTTCAATTCGGAGTTAAGAAAAGATTTCATAGCTAAAAAAGAAAATTCCCTGACCAGGCAGCAGTCAGTTTTCACCAAGGCTAACGAACTGAGCAAGAGGGCTGTTGTTGCCTCGAACGAAGTCCTCTTCTGTTGGCTCGTTGACGAAAGTTAAGAAAGTAAGAATGATATTGCACGACTTTTATAATTTTATAACGTCGTGGCCCGCTTAACTACCGAGAATAGTAGATATGGCCCTCTGCTTGAAAAGCTTGGGAACTACTGACCTAGACTTTCAACAGAGATTCCTGACAAGTTAAGTTAGTTGCATATCCTCTACAGGACGCTGCAGTCAACGACAGCATTTGTTTGCTGTTTATGATTGCTTGTCAAAGTTTACGTTCAGTAGTTCGCCATTGCTTTTCGAACGTTGGCTGGGTGGTCTCGAGGTATGGTGTCCGCCTCGAGTGCTGGAGGTCTTCAAGCCCCGGTGAGGGCCGAAATTTTTTCCCGTGGACTTCTAGTAACAAAATTTTCCTTGGTCTCTGGGTAGTGAGATCGGACGCCCGTGTGTATTGTTGCACACGTAAAAAAAAATCCCTTGGCAGTTAGAAATCGAAACAGAGTATCCTAACGGCTCTGCCCGGGCAAAATTTCAAGTAAAAAATCTACCCAAAGTATTTCAGGATCCTCGCCGGTGCTACAGAATTCGTGCACTGAGCTTGAGTTAGGAGTAGAAGGAGCAGTTATGGGTTACACCCGTGTGCCGTGATGTTGATCCGTCGACTAAACTAAACTAACTTTTCGAACGACCGGCATTCATACCATTGTATGGGAAACCAACGCTAGGCGATCTGCTTACATACTCCCGCAGCTGTGTTTTGATTGCGGTATGCGGGATTACGAATTGCATCCGTAAATTCTGCTCCACAGAGCCGGCTCCTGACATGTATCCACGTGATATCATTACTACAATCTTTTAATCGAGAATACGGTTTTGTCATATCTTGGACAGATTGTTATCTCTCTTTTTAGTTTTTTAATACAGTTACATTCTAATGGTCACTTAATTCAAAATCTTTTATTATATTGTCAAACGCTTATTGATATTACACATGGTAATAAATAAAGCAATACAAAACCATAACAAAAAGAAACAACACTTTTAGTAAATATTAACTGCTTAGAAGATAATAGATATTACTTGCCTCCCTTCGTAAACGCTTGAAAACCACCGACACCCAAATACAGACACCCCGTCCTTTAAGCAGTTAAGAGAAAGAAAAATATGTGTATATGCTATGCTAGAAGGGCGCATCATACTAGCATCGTTGCTGTAAATTGTCATTTAATAATTTCCTCTAGCGAGTTGGGTAGGCAATGTTATTTAGGAAAACGCATCGTTACAACTGCTGCAATATTACAAAGGGACTATACTATGTAAGAAAACAGTAAATATTTCTTTCAGCTGATTTCCCTTTAAGACTCTCGGTGCTTTAAGCAGACATGTTTGCTTTGTTTTGCGCTTTTATGAATTTAATATTTACATTTCTACATATATATATATCATGTGCTTATCATGTGCGACTATAGTATAGCAATATATAAATAAAATGTGATTTTGATGCTGAATATCCATCACCTTCTTTGGACAGCAACCACCTTCAAATTAACTCTATTTCTGGCTGGCTGGGTCACGTGATTATTAATATGGGCCAGGGGTAGACCCTAATATAACTTCTCTTCTGAGGTTGGTATGGTATGGGTAATTGTATAATAGAATCAGTTGCAGAAATAATTGCATAGAAATACATGAAAACCGAAGCATATGGCAAATGGCAATTGCACACCTACTCACCCTCCATTCTGCGTAAAAAAAAAAATAATAATAAAACTCCAAATGAAGGAGAATAACCTTTTTTCGCATATCCTTTACAGGACATCGCTGTCAACATCAGCATCTTTCAGCTGATTGTTGATTTCTTGGCAAGATTACGCTCAGTAGTTTGCCATAGCATTCTGGGCGACCTGCTCACATACCCCGTAAGTTACCGACGCGGAGAGAACCGCTACCGATTCTTGCGCAAGTCACGTTACACACAAGAGTATACGGGATTACGGAGAAAGTCGGGTAGCTCCTAGACCAGGAAAACCGGCCAGAGTAACCTACTATATATATATATATATATATATATATATATATATATATATATATATATATATATATATATATATATATATATATATATATATATATAGTTTTTATTATTGAAGAGAGATGCAGTGGTGACAATATAATCACACACGTCACCTTTGTTAGGCAGTTATAGTTCAGCCCAGAAGTGTCCCACACAGATAGTCAAGTCAGGAAAGGGAATGGAGAGTGAAGTGGTGGCCAGGAATGATTAGAACAAAATGGCATTTGTTGGTTACTGTCATAGTGGTGACATATGCCATCATCATCATCATCATCATCATCATCATCATGATGTCAGGTCTTAGTTAGATATGACTGAGCTACCGTATGCAAGTAGACAGAACCACCTGCTTCTGTTAGCGCTAAATGTTGGGAGACAGTTACCAAACCCGACACCCCACATTGTGCCAACGGCTTCGGGCGGACGAGCGTAGTTGGGAGGGTACAAGCCTTATCCTAGTGCGAGGAAATGCAACCTAAAGACTAAATGTCATGGCATGACAGACCAGGCCCTAAGCCTTTGTTGGCAACTGGTCTAGGATCAAGCTCCGACAGGTGGACAGTTAGAGCGTTGCTTTGCTGATCCGGCAGCTTCTGCAGCTTGTCTTGTTCCAGACGTACTGGTGTTACCTTTCCTCTGGAGTAAACTAGACAGGCCGAGAGAGGGATAATGCTGCATGGGCAACACATGGTCTCTAAATTCAGCCCAGGCTTTGTGTTATGGAGCGGTATAACTCCATTTTACAAACTATCGTTTGTCAAGACAGCAAGGTGCCAGTCAGTCAATCATCATCGTGTGACATGGCGATAAGCGTAGGCTGTCATGGTTCTCTATCTAACACGATCATCAGTCCTGATCAGGTCTGTGTTCTTGTCTCGATTATACTTTGTGACCAGCGCTGTCATCTATCTCTGTGCCCTCTTATTGCTTTTATTTTCTATTAGACTTGCAAATCGTCACTAAGTTTTCCAGTTTATGACTCTGCTTGACGTGCCTAAAATAATCTTCACTGTCTACACTTAAC